>CM046035.1:52770088-53267588 GCA_025215565.1 Flaveria ramosissima | reverse complement strand
TCCAAATTATACGAAATTTTCTAAAAGCTATTAAATACTAAATTTAATTAGAAACTTTAGATTTTTTGGATATTTTGGATTTTTTTAGAGAAAATTCATATATTCTAAAGAGTTGTTGATAAAATTTATTGAAATTATAAAAATTAATGAATAAAACATATATTTTTAGAATTTTAATATCCAAAATTTTAATAATAAAAAATTTAGATATCTAAATTTAAACACTCTACGAAGATGATGACGAGATGACGTTGAGGTTCATCTTACTTGACTATAAGAATATTTTTTAATTGAAAGTTATGCAAGTTGTTATTTTCCTCAAAAAATAACCTTTTATAATAGCCTTTAAACATAATTGCTTATATTAATTTTGGTAAAAGGGTAAAACAAAAAATAAATTGGTTAGCATCGAACGCCCAACACACATTTAATACATATTTCTCGTAAACGTAAGAATAAAAATACTATTTGAAAGTGGAACTATTAGTTACTACTTTATTCCTTTTACACTAAAATTAAAGAAGATAAAAGTTAAATAAATGTTTGAAACTAGAAATATTTGTCAAAAAGAGAAGAGAGCTCAATCAGTAAAAGAGATAGGAGTGATGTCTAAAATTAGGTAATAAATAATATTTCCCTTCTCTAAAATATAAATACAAAACAAAAAAACATTAATTAGTTGCGTTTTTCTTTGTTGAAACATAAGAGTAAATCAACTTCTCATTTCCCTAAAAAAGTTAAATATTCCTTAATATTGGAAAATACACGTTGATAAGTATGTAGCATTAATTTTGGATTTTATATATTTAATATGATCTAAATACATTTATGGTGTTGGGGTTCACAATTCAAAAAGTGTTAGACACTTTTTATTATATTCTCGCATTTTATAAATATGAATACTGACTACATTTAGTAGTGGATAGTTTGGTAATAGGGTAAAAAGCATGAGAAGCACCCAAACATAAGACCATCTCTAATAAAAATGTTTTTTTTAATGTTTTTAAGAAAAGAGAACGTAATGTGAAGAAGAGAAGACATGATACGAAGGAAACAGAAGAAGTCGGAGTTTTCGGGCTAGAAAATTGAATTTTTGAGTATATGAGAGGAATGAAGGAGAGAATAAAGATGAAAGGAAATAAACTTTTTGTGGATTGTAAGTGGACATGAGAGAGAATAATAAGGCAAGTGCCACCTAAACTTGTTTTTCACTCATTCTATTGGTGATGCTAAGAGAACGTGTGAAACAAAAAAGAGAAAATAGCATTGTCGTATCTTCAAGTATAATGGAGACCTTAATTAGTAGAAGATGTAGAAGAATCAGAAGTGGGTTGAGTTGATCTTATTTCATGATATTGAATGAGTCAATATGAATAAAATGCATCTATTGGAGTGGGGTGTCTTAATTTTTTTGAAGACACAAAGTGTAATGAAATAAATAAGACATTTAGCCAAATTTTATCGTTATAACGACTTCTATGCGGATTTAAAAATGACAATGAAAAACTAAAAATATTTGTAGTGTTAGATGATGGTGTGGAAAGGTAGAAGGAAGTAAGTGTGGGTGATCAACACGAGAAAGTGCTAATAGACAATCTCTATACGCTACATCACCTGTTTTATACCTGTTTAATCATTAATTTGAACTAAACGGAGGTTTTTTATCCGGGTCAAAACAAGATGGTCAGGTGACCAACCAAAAGTTTTGTGTTCTTGAGCGTTATGAGTAATTAATGTATTCATGTGTTTAAAAGCTTGAAGGAAGTTACCAATAAGTAAAATGATAAAATACCATGTATAATTATAATTTATTTAAACTTGTCACATAGAGCTCAAACACATTTTCTATGTACTTTGTCATTGTGCAATAGCTTCAAGATCTTTGCTCTTTAACTAAACTTTTATTACAAAAACATGAAGTAAAAAAGGTTAGATATGAATATATGAGAAAATGGCAGAATTAACACGGAAAGGGGTGAGTACATTGACTCTAAAAATTGACAATGACACCAAGAAAATTCATTTATATTAGCTTACTGTCATGACCTGTTTAAAATTTCCTTTACATAACAGGATGTTCAAAACGAATAAGTGGCCTCTAGAAGTGTTTAGAATAAATTTAGCGACAATGGTGGTCATAAAGGGTTCTGATCAGCCTTGTTAACCTTGAAAGTCTAGACAACTTCTTAGCATTATTTGATTCAAGTAAGCTAATAGAAAGCACTCTAGATTAGTGACGATATTGAACATGCTTGAATGTTACGCAAAATGATATAAATAAGGTCTGAAAGCATCATTATTAAACCATCCAAATGGCAGTTCCAAAGCTTCTTGTAGTCTTGCAAAAGTTATCAAGAAATACAAACACATTCAACAATCTAGTGTTTCTTTTACTAGTCATTTGAGTCACAACTAACGTTCGAAAAAAATGGTTATTTAGAATACTTCTATGCATCACACAAGATTTGAAAATATCACTTAGCAACAAGTGGTATAAGAGCACGACGATTCTATGGGATGGCAACTAGTCCAAGAACGAAAGTAACTTGCCAATTAAGGTGGCAAAAGGAATTGAGGCATGTCGAAAGACATAGTAGTAGCATGGACAAAATGGTTGAGGACATATAGACATTCATGGTTGAAATCAAGACACGTGACGACAAGTTCAAGGCAAAAGTCAATGACTCAGTGCAACAATTTGATCTGTTGGATAACAAGTTCGTTGAAATCAAAGAAAAGTTTCAATGTGTTATCATTGTCATGTTAACAAAAAGGAGATGTTTATGAAAGAGTTGTGACAATTTGATCACAGAATTTTTGATTTGGTTTACATTAATTTGTAAAGCAGAATTAATCTTAAGCATGCTCTTAGTGCATTTATGGTAGAATCTAATTTCTTCCTTGAATTCATTTGTGGTAGAATTTGATATTTTATTAAAATGTTTCTTTGTTGATGTGGTTTTTATGTGTGTACTTACACTTCTCAAGTCAAAACATCAGAAAAAAGAAAAATAAAGGTTTGTAAATGACGATCTAAAAGAGTAAGGGGCTAAAAGGATTATGCTCAAAACAAGTAAATTTGTAGTTTTAAACTTCATTACTTTTAGTGTGTAATTTTCTTCTTTAAACTTCATGACATAATTTCATTATGAAGTTTTTTGCAATAAAAATACACTTTGCCACATGTTTGGTCCATTTGACTAGATCTGTTAGGAATAAATTAAACATAAAAGAAACCATATTGTATATGATAATCATAGAAGTATATGGTGTATTTTCGTGAGTGTTTTTGTAGAATTTGACATTTGTTAGCTTCAAAGCAGTTGTTAAGAGCTATTAGGTTCAAACTAAAGGATCATAATTGAATGTTTATCTCCGTAAGTAGGTACAATTCTACCCAATCATTAAAGATGGGAAATCTTTTGGGTTGGGTAACAAGTACAATACATTTGGGTTATAAGTATTTTTTTGCTAGAATAAGTTTAAATTTTTACGCAAAGGCATTTCTATTGTTCTTGCACGTATGTGTGCTTACATTCTTGCTATGATTTAACGTAGTTTTTTACCCGATCCTCAACTGGCACATCTTTTCCCATAGTGACGAAAGCCAAGGGTCCACAATTCAAACGCCGTTAATTTTGTTTTTTTAATTTTGGGCACTTAAAGTGATTGAGCCGCGCCTAACCGAATTAGAGTAATGAGTCATATCCATGTAGACTTATCTTAATTAGGATGTTTCATTCGCATCTGAGCAATGATTGTACTATTGCCAAAACTTTATTCAATTGTCACCAATGTTATAGCTATCATATAAAAACGATGGAAAACGTTCATGCATCTAGAAGGATCGAGTATTATGGAGAATTTTCACGAAGCACCACGAAGAATCGTGGAAAGCAAGTTAAGCTTACCCTAGAGGATGAGGACATGCATGTAATGAATTGTTTATTTCTGATCAATTCTTTTAGTTTTCAATACATCATCAATTTCTGGTGGAATATGTTTGTCCAGATCCTTTCGTGGAGGAATTTAAATCCCCTTCGCCTCTAACGGATAGTTTATTTTAATATTACAGTTAGTCTTTATAAATAAAGATAATGTATTTTATTTTGAGAACTTCCAAGACTAATGTAATACGATGTTTATTATTCTTTAAATCTTGTTACTATAATAGAAGAATGTAAAGAGATATCTGACAACATCACATTCCAAATCATTAAATTTTTTTCATTTCTTCTATCTCATATTAAATAATAACATAAATTATTTAATTTTTTTAGATTAAAATAGTTTTTAATAAATTAAGAAAAAATCTTTTTATTAAAGATTAAAATTTATAAAAAACAATTTTTTTAAAACATCAAACTTTTTAAAAATACAAAGTATTTTAAAATTGGTGTTTTAAAAAGTATAATTTTTATAAATAAAAACAATTAAAATTAGGAGTTATAATAAGAAAGTTTTTTAAAAATGCCATTTTTTTAAAATGTTTGTTTTGAAACAAATTTTCAATCTTTTACGATATGAAACATTTCAGTTATATCTTATATTAAAATAACGTTTTATATATAATACATTTTTATTATATTTAATAATCTATTTATTTAACCCGTGTAATATACGGGTTTACTAAAACTACTTTAATATATTGTTGTATTGTGTGGCACATTATCAATAATTTAAAGGAAAATTAAATTTCTTTAATCCAAACTATCAACTATTAGCCAATATTAATCTCTACTAATATTTTGACCAATATTAATTTTAATTTTTTTATTTTGTTACTAATAACAAACCAAATCTAACTATTTGAAAACACCGTTACTTTTTGATAACATATCACATGAGAGGCACATATGAACTTTAATGGACTAAAATTTGGATGTGTGAAGCGTATCAAAATGGATTTGGGTCATTTTTACCCGTTGAAGCTATAATAAACTTAAATGACCTAGGTTTTAGTTTAAATATTTCAAAATAACCTTAACACACTTCATAAACTTAAAACATTCTACTTCGAGTTTAAAACATCAAAATGCCACATATGAACTTTAATAGACTAAATATGGATGTGCTGAGTGTATCAAAATGGATTCCGGTCATTTGGATCCGTTAAAACTATAATGAATTTAATTATCTAAATTTTATTTTAAATGGGCCAAATTGACCCAAACACACTTGATAACTTTATAACATCCTACTTTGAGTTTAAACGGGTCAAATTGGCATAGATAGTAGACTAAAAGTTCGATATGTTTAGTGTATCAAAATGAGTTCGTGTCATATTGACCCAATGAAATTATAATAGACTTAAATGCTCTACACTGTAAGGCCCCGTTCCCCGAACGCTTACAGCTGGTAAATCATCGCACATAAAACATATAATTACATTCGTATTTCATAAAACATCGCAGCGGAACATTAAAATAACCTTTCATTTCCATGTAAATGCTTTTGCAAGTTAATACAATCGTTCATTTCAAAACATCGTTCGTTTGCATTACAATGCAAAAACATTAAACAAAAGAATCCCATCCAAAAGAGTTGAGTAGCCCCCCCGTGCCATCCTCAGCAACATTACCTGCCAACTGGAAACACATAAAAGTCAGCGTTGCTGAGTGAGTTCTAGTTTTATAATAAAACATACTTTATCTTTCGTTAAAACCGTTCATTACTTTTGCATGTGGTCATACATCATACGTACACATAGATAATATCATTATTATCTTCACCATTCATCCATTAACTTCCATTCATTCATACTTTCTTGCTTTCTGTAAGGCACCGTTCCCGGGACGCCTACAGTTGGATCCTCATCACACATAAAACATATAATTACATTTGCCTCATGAAAATATTGCAGTGGAAACATTCAAAAATGACATCTCATTTCATTATAAACACTTTTGCCAAATAATACATCATTATCCGATTACAAATACATGTTTGCATTACATCACAAAAGCTTTATAAATGGATGCCATCCCAAAAGAGCCGAGTAGCCTCGCGGTGCCATCCTCAGCAATCATTACCTGCCAACTGGAAAACATATAAAAAGTCAGTGTTGCTGAGTGAGTTCTAGTTTTATAAATAAACATACTTTACTTTCATTAAAAACTATTCCTTTTCTCATGCGATCATTCATCATACGTATACACAGATAATGTCATTATTATCTTTCATTACATTCGTTAACTTTTGTTCATTTCATACGTTCTTCCGAGTCTGTTGCGACGACAGGGTCGCTCACCTCATTGGCAATCACAACGATTGCACGCTATCCGAGTCTGTTGCAACCGTAGGGTTACTCACGTCATTGCCAATCTCAACGATAGCACGCTATCCGAGTCTCTTGCAACAACAAGGTTGCTCACCTCATGGCAACATCAACGATAGCACGCTATTTGAGTCTCTTGCAACAACAAGGTTGCTCACCTCATGGGCAATCTCAATGATTGCACGCTATCCGAGTCTCTTGCAACATAGAGTTGCTCACCTCATATATGTGCTTGCAAGACTTTCCTTCGTTCATTCATCGTTCATTAATGCATGCATTCTTACTTCATGTTCCTCTTTCATTATCTTTCACTTTACGTTACATAATACTTCATTCATTCATTAACACGACACGTAAAGCCACAAGAAAGATAAACATACATCATAATAAGGAACATATCATACACAGACATCATCATCATACAGGGCAACATCATACATACATATCATGCATAAACATGCAATATCATCATCATCATCATGCCCAACATACTTTCTATGATCATACAATCATCTTACATGCTCTTACGGGAACCTTTACGTCAAACTTACATCTGCACTTTCCCCCGAAAGTCAGAAGTTGAACTACACCTTCCTTCGAGTGCAACAGCCCTATTCGGGCGTATGGACACCCTTCAGTCGCATGGCCTCCATGCGACTGAACATCATGCGATTGGACTCATGCGAATGAACATCTATGCGAATGAACACCCAGTCGTGCGTATGGACCTCATGCGGATGGAACTAATGCGAATGAGCACCTGTGCAACTGTCCTCAAGCGAATGGACTCATGCGACTAAGCACCTATGCGACTGGACCCTCAGTCGTATGACTCCCCATGCGACTGGACTCCCAATCGTGCGAATGAACCCTTAGTCGTGCGATTGAACCCTCAATCGTGCGAATGAATCCCAATCGTGTGAATGAATCTCAATAGCCTCTCAATCGGCCGTATGGCCTTCATTCGGTCGCATAGCCCTAGCTGATGCAGAATGGAGTTCATCCCGAACCCAATCAACCATTTTCGGCCTTCAAGCTCATCCAAACCCATTCTAAGCCTAAATCAACCATCCTAGACCTTAGGAATGCATACCACAACACCATACAAGCACACACAAGCCCGGAAACATACTCTAAACGCATCACACGCAACACACCCAAATGGGTCAAACACATACACATACAAAAACGGGTTTTTGATGCTTTCCAGCCCCAAAATCGGTTGAAAATAAGTAAAAGTGGGGTTCTAGAACTCACACAAATGAGCACAACGACAAGGGCTTTGATTTGGCTTGCTACACGACGATTTTGGCCACTCGAGCCGACCCAAACCGGCACTTTTTCCTCCTTTCTTCCTTTCTCTCTTCTCCTCTCTTTGATGGCTGATTTGTGAGTGTGGGGGAGAGGGTAAGAGCTGCCCTCTCCCTTATATACTCCCACTCGCCCGACTTTCTTTCGTTGGCGAGTTTGGTCCCTCGACTTTGGACTTTATTTCTTTTTCTTCCTTCGTCGGTTTCAAAATAATAAATAACCGGGTGTTACACTTTCATTCGTTCGTTCATCATTACATCTTTTCTTTCCGTCAAAACCATGAACTTTACCCTTCCGTCATGCATAAAAGTGGTACTGGGCCAAAGCCTATCATAGACCTTCCATCATGGTGCACAACACCCTGGCTGTGGGACCGAAGGTAAAATTCAGGTGTACCATTGTCATGTGCTATACCCTTCCATCATGCATAAAGCTGGTACTGGGCCGAAGCCTATCATAGACCTTCCATCATGGTGCACAGCACCCTGGCCGCAGTACCGAAGGTAAGCAACAATGGTTCTATACAAATGGTCAATCACAAAAAAGGACCCCGATGTGCATCCTTTTGGGGTAGCTAACCCACACATCGTTGGGCTAACACCCTACATTGGGGCGTCCCGAAATACAAGGCTTGCAAGACTTTCGTTACTTTTCATCGTTCATTAATGCATGCATTCATTCATCATGTTCCTCTTTCATTATCTTTCACTTTACGTTACATAATACTTTCATTTCATTCATTAACATTCCACGTAAAGCCAAGGGAAAATAATCATATGTAGTAATAAGGAACATCAATATAAACATACAACATCACCATACAGAGCATCATCATACATACATAACATAAATCATGCATAATCATACAACATCATACATCATCATCATCATACCTATCATAACCTCTATGGTCTCAAAAGTCAACTTACATGAACTATCGGGAACCTTTCATGTCAAAACTTACATCTGCATTTACCCCCGAAAGTCAGTAAATAAACTATGTTCCCTCGGGTACACAAGCCCTACTTGGGCGTATGGGCACCCTTCAGTCGCATGGCCTCCCCAGGTGACTGAACACTTAGGCGAATGGACATCAGGCAAATGGACCCTATGCGAATGGACCTATGCGGATGGACCTATGCGGATGAATACTATGGGCGAATGGACACCTATGCGTATGGACTCTCAGTCGCATAGCTTTCATGCGTATGGCCTTCAGTCGCATGACTTCAGGCGCATGGGCTTCAGTCGCATACCCTTCGTGCGAATGAACTTCAGTCGCATGGCCTCCAGGCGCATGGACCTCAGTCGTATAACCTTCAATCGCATACCTTAGAGGCCCATGAACTTTAGTCGTATGACTTCCATGCGTATGGACCTCAGTCGCATGGCATTCGTGCACATGGACCTCAGTCGCATGCCTTTCGGCCGTATGGCCTCCAGTCGCATGCCATTCGGTCACCTAGCCCTAGCTGATGCAGAATGCAGTTCATCTTAACCCAATCTGCCATTTTCGGCCTCCAAGCTCTCCCAACCTTGTTCTAAGCCCAAATCAACCATCCTAAACCTTAGAAACACATACCACAACGCCATTCAAGCACACATAAGCCCGAAAACAAAACCCATTCGAATCACACGCAATCACATACACACGGGTTCAACACACACACACTTCAAAAACGGGTTTTACTATGTGTTCCAGCCCCAAATCAGTTGAAAACGTGTAAAAAAGGGGTCCTAGAACTCACACAAACAACCCCGTTGAGTAGAGCTTCGATCCAACCCGCTACACCTCAACTTTTACGCTCGAATCCACGAAAACCGAAGCTTGAAACCACTTTTCTTGCTCTCTTTTCTCTATGGCTGAAAATTGTGAGTGTGGGGGAGGGTGGGCTGCCTTCCCCCTTCTTATACTCCCACTCATTGAAGTTTTTTTTCACGTTTGGCAAGTTCGGTCCCTCGACTTTGGACTTTATTTCTTTTTCTTCTTTCGTCGGCTTCAAAGAAAATATCCGGATGTTACATACACTTTAGTTAAAATGCGTCAAAATGACTCGAACACATTTGATAACTTAAAAAGCATCATACATTTATTTTAAACAAGTTACAATGACATGGGTGAACTTTTGACATAATAGAATTAAAACACACGTGGTACATGTTTTGGACAAGTACAAGTCTATGAGTGGTAATATGTTGTTTCAAGAGCTAAGTTTTTCTAGCACAACTTTTATAGTTTATGGATTTGGAAAAGGGATAAAATCAAGTAGAGAAGATGATTCGGACGAGGGGACCAATAAAATATTGGATCACTAGTTTATGTTTAGTTTTGGTAGTTTTATGTTTATGTTAAACAATATAGTTGAAGTAGTTAACGTTTATGGATGAGGGGAACTATATGTCTATATAATGCACACACGTATATATATACACATATACATGTATATATAGGAAAAAAATACTATACAAAGTGTTGTTTTTGTACGAAGGGTACGAAGTAACGATAACCATTGATCTAAAAGATGAACGGTTCAGATTTAAGATAATAATCACACAAGAGAACGTGCTTGGAGGGGTAGAATTAGAAATAGCCTACAATTGTTGACTTTTTCTAAATTTCGTCCGATTTTCTTAAAATCTGAATCGTTTATCTCTTAGATCAATGACACTCGTTATTTCGTACACTTAGCACAAAAACAACACTTTGTATAGTAAATTATATATATATATATATATATATATATATATATATATATATATATATATATATATATATATGTATGTATATATATATGTATGTATATATATATGTATATATATATTGACATAGGGGAGAGTTCCTAAAAATACGAATAGTTATATGAAACCAAAGAAAATCAAAGAAATTATTGTTATAATTTATATAATTTTTGTTATTTTAAATATCAAAAGGGTAATTTAACTATGTAGCATACATGTTGATCATAAATACAAGAACAAAGAGTGTCTCGTATATATAATATCATGTGGAATGAAAAATTAGTAAGTATTCAAATGTGTAAATGGCTAATTGGAGTTCAATCCCTTGAATGTGAGGGTTTTAATTCTATAACAGATAATTGAATTAAAAGTTCGATTAGAAGTTGTAAAAATTATAAGATGTATATGGAAAAAAATTTGTAACATTTTTAAATCGTACGAGGATAAAAGAAGTTTGTAGTCTCGTAAAATGCATAGTTTTCATTTGATTAATCTAAAATCCTTAATATAAATATTGTATTTCAAAATTTTAACAAATTATAATATTGTTGAAAAAAAGTTAATACAATCTTAAAAGGAAACGAGTATAGTTTATTTTTTTTAATGACAAATGTAAGAGGCTGTTTCGGAGAATATTTGTTATTTTAATCGGGCGCACCTATTTCTTTCTCAGCTAAGATCGCACCCCAATCGGCCAACCCCTCAGGAAGAAACTCATTGCCAAGAAAATCCGCTGATTCAACTCTGAGCATTTTTGTTTAAAGTAAGACTTGAACCCATGACCTCTTAATATTTACATGTCATGAGTAACTCACATTAATCAGTTGAGCTAAATATCATTGGTCGTAAACGAATATAGTTGATATGTCATTATAAATAGTTGATTCAACGGCAATTGTCTTTCTTGGAAATGTAAATTCCAAATTAAACGAAAAAGATCACATAAAACACAAACTGGAACATTATTAAAGGCCACGACTATTGAATCATCAGTTGTGTAGTTTCCAAATGATACTGGAATCTTTTGGGAAATGTTATTATTTAGTTGGACTTGGATTTTGTTTTATTTTAAAAATGTTTTTCTAAGCATATTATTACGTCATATCTGTTTGTATTAACGGTTTCGTGATATCACTAAATCTAGAATCTAGAATCATTATATAATATTACCGTAAAACATAAGAAAAGAAATAATAGCTTTATATAATAAACGATAACTAATATAATTACTTTGTACAAATATTACTTTTCTAAATGACAACTAACAAACTCATTTAATCTACACCATAGTTAATTTAAATCTTGGATTCAACAACACTCTCACTAGTTAACGTTCACGACACGTGACTTACAACAATTAGAATACACTAATGATCCGACGACAATGACGGCTAAACAAGGCGGCAACGTTGCGGATTATGGTGGTGGTTGTGGGTTGCGGCCGTGGAGTTCTGTAGGGGGTCGTTGGCAATGGCGAGGTGAGTTTCCATAATCCGTTATCTATATAAATCCATTTATACAATTTAAACCGTGTAATTTATGTTTTAGGTCCCCGTGGTTTATTCAAAATAACAGGTTTGAGTACTAAGAGTTTCAAGTGATAGATTTGGGTATTGTGCTTTAAAATTTATAACGAGTTAAGATATTAACTGTGAATCCAAGGATCGCAATCAGGAATTATCAGTGTTAGATTGGAATCGAGTTAATGATTGCTAAATGATCATTAATCGTTGTTTAATTGATTAATTACTAAAAATCAATGATAATGAATATTGATGCTAAAGAACACAATGATATCAACACAATAGATAAAAGAACAATATTTGATTCAAAGGTATTTCATTAAAAGTTGTTAATGATTACAAATGAATAAATAATGAATGCTATGAACAATGATTGCTTCGAACGTGTTGATGTTTGCAACGTATTGATGTGACGGCTACTAGGGTTTTGTGTTTGATTGATTGTGTGAATAGATGTGATGGTTGGTAAGTTGCCATCAATTGCTTGTCCTCCTTGATGTGAAACCTAGGACTCATATTTATAGACACGCGTGTTTCTGTTAAGGAAACAACGAATCTCTTGGAATTCATGATTGACTTGTTGACTTGAATTACTTGAATCATTCAAGTACAAGTGCTTGGTCTTCCGCAACTGTGTAACACCCGGTTATTTATTATTTTGAAGCCGACGAAGGAAGAAAAATAAATAAGGTCCAAAGTCGAGGGACCAAACTCGCCAACGAAAGAAAGTCAGGCGAGTGGGAGTATATAAGGGAGAGGGCAGCCCTTACCCTCTCCTCCACACTCACATTTTCAGCTATCAAAGAGAGGAGAAGAGAGAAAGGAAGAAAAGAGGAAGAAAGGGTCGATTCGGGTGGTTCGAGTGGCCAAAATCGTCGTGTAGCAAGCCAAATCGAAGCCCTTGTCGTTGTGCTCGTTTGTGTGAGTTCTAGGACCCCACTTTTACTTGTTTTTAACTGATTTTGGGGCTGGAAGGCATGAAAAACCCGTTTTCGTATGTGTATGTGTTTGACCCATTTGGGTGTGTTGCGTGTGATGCGTTTAGAGTATGTTTCCGGGCTTATGTGTGCTTGTATGGTGTTGTGGTATGCATTCCTAAGGTCTAAGATGGTTTATTTAGGCTTAGCATGGGTTTGGATGAGCTTGTAGGCCGAAAATGGCAGATTGGATTCGGGATGAACTCCATTCTGCATCAGCTAGGGCTATGCGACCGAATGAAGGCCATACGGCCAATTGGGAGGCGATTGAGGTTCATTCGCACGACTGGGATTCATTCACATGATTGAGGGTTCAATCGTACGACTAAGTGTTCATTCGCACGATTGGGAGTCCAGTCGCATGGGGAGTCATACGACTAAGGGTCCAGTCACTTAGGTGCTTAGTCGCATGAGTCCATTCGCATGAGGTTAGTCGCATAGGTGCTCATTCGCATTAGTTCCATCCGCATGAGGTCCATACGCGCGACTGGGTGCTCATTCGCATAGATGTTCATCCGCATGAGTCCAATCGCATGATGTTCAGTCGCATGGAGGTCATGCGACTGAAGGGTGTCCATACGCCCGAATAGGGCTGTTGCACTCGGAGGAAAGTGTAGTTTGACTTCTGGCTTTCGGGGGGAAAGTGCAGATGTAAGTTTTGACCTAAAAGTCCCCGTAAGAGCATCTAAGATGACTGTATGACCTTAGTAAGTATGTTGGGCATGATGATGATGATGTTGCATGTTTATGCATGTTATGTATGTATGATGTTACCCTGTATGATGATGATGTCTGTGTATGATATGTTCCTTATTATGATGTATGTTTATCTTTCTTGTGGCTTTACGTGTCATTTTAATGAATGAATGAAGTATTATGTAACGTAAAATGAAAGATAATGAAAGAGGAACATGAAGTAAGAATGCATGCATTAATGAATGATGAATAAAGGAAGGAAAGGCTTGCAAGCACATATATGAGGTGAGCAACTCTGTGTTACAAGAGACTCGGATAACGTGCAATCGTTGAGGTTGCCCATGAGGTGAGCAACCTTGTTGTTGCAAGAGACTCGAATAGCGTGCTATCGTTGATGTTGCCATAAGGTGAGCAACCTTGTTGTTGCAAGAGACTCGGATAGCATGCTGTCGTTTAGATTGGCAATGAGGTGAGCAACCCTATGGTTGTAACAGACTCGGATAGCGTGCAATCGTTGAGATTGCTATTGAGGTGAGCGACTCTGTCGTCGCAACAGACTCGGAAGAATGAACGTATGAAAAGAACGAAAGTTAACGAATGTGATGAAAGATAATAATGACATTATATGTGTATACGTATGATGAATGATCGCATGAGAAAAGGAATAGTTTTAATGAAAGTAAAGTATGTTTTAATATAAAACTATTACTCACTCAGCAACGCTGACTTTTTATATGTTTTCCAGTTGGCAGGTAATGATTGCTGAGGATGGCACTGCAAGGCTACTCGGCTCTTTTGGGATGACATCCATTTATAATGCTTTTGTGATATAATGCAAACATGTATTTTGTAATCGGATAATGATGTATTATTTGGCAAAAGTTTTTATAATAAAATGAGATGTCATTTTTGAATGTTTCCGCTGCAATATTTTCAAGAGGCATGTGTTAATATATGTTTTATATGCGATGAATGACCAACTGTAGGCGTCCCGGGAACGGGGCCTTACAAACTGTTTTGTCTTCCGCAGGAGTTTGCTTTCCGTAGGAGTCTTTACTTAATATCTTCATTGTACAAGTTGTTCATCCATGGGTCTTTGATCTCTCTACTCCTTTAGACTTCTGCATTGGTGTTCTTCCGTATGAAATCCTCGGATGCATTTCCAGTTAGAAGATTATCTACAGAAGAACAAATTTGTTCATCCGTAGATGTTTCTTACACTTAGTCAATTTCAGAAATTTACTAAGTCTAATATTTGATCCTACAATCATACATACAAATCAACACATATATGGGTTAATCTATATACATAATGCGTACATCAAGCTAATGAATTACAAATATTCATTACAATTATTGATCAAGTTCTTAGCCTATACAAAATGATCTAGATCTATTGTTCCTAGATCTAACATTAACGGTAACAAACATTAAATTTTCTATATAATCTAAGGGCATTTTCGTCTTTTCACTAGACAAGGGCTACCAATGCAACTTAAAGGGACTGTTTGTGTAATTCATTATATTAGGGTTGTTTATGTAGTTATATATACTTTAAAGAACACCTTATTTTTACAGATTTTATAGCCATTACCCACCATCTTCATCTTCATAGCCACTACCCACCAACCACCGACCACCGACCATGCCACCACCATCGCAACCACCGACTAACAATCACTAGCCACCACCACCAAACATCCCCACCACACCACCATCTCATAATCATCATAATCATCGTATTATCAACACCATCACACCATCATCATCATCATCATCATCATCATCACTACCATCGCGCCATCACCACCATCCGCTTCATCATCATCGCACACCAAAGCCGTTGGTTTAGTCCCCAGGTTCAAAGCTTTGCCTACAAGCTTTAACATCAAGAATCCCCAATTAGGTAATGCTTGATTTGGGTTTTAGGGTTTTGAGAAAAGGCATTAGGTTCCAAGGATCTGAGTAGAAGATTGTAATAGAGATTATGTTGGTTTAGCTCATATTTGGTTAGTACTCAACGAAGTGATTAGAGGTGGTGTCGCCGGAGGTAGGGAACCGGTGGTATGTTTGGTACCACGAGTGATTATTAGAGACGGTTTTGTCAAAACTGGGTTTTTAGTTGTCTCTTCATTTGACCAAGTCAGTGGCTATCGATGGTGGAGGTGGGGAGGGAAGAAGGGGGTGGTGGACAGAATGGTTGTGGTGGTGGTTGGACATGAGGTAGACGAGGGTGTGTGGTTGTGGGGTTAAAGTTGGTTGTCTTTTTGTTTTATAGTTTCTTACACAAATGGTCCCTAGAATAAAAAATATATATAATTACAAAATTAGTCATTCAAAGGGTATTTTAGTCTCTTTATTCACACTTAACAAAAAATCAAACGTTTATTAATGTTAATACTCAAATTTGTAACAAAATAAAAAACACATACCCAAACTTGTTACTTGAAACCCTTAGTACTCTAACTTGTTATTTCAAATAAAGCACAACGACCATTTGCATAATTAACTCTATTAATAACCTTATGGTTTATTAATAAACATATAATTAAAAAAACCTATAAACCATTAATTACTAAATTAATAGACTCTAAATCAATAATTTAATTAGCGGTCCATGAACTATATCTCATGTAATAACTACACATTATTGTTTTGTTGTTATCCGAAGTGTAATTGTTTTGATAGTACCTTGATAGCAATGTTGATATTATCGATTATCAGACACATAATATCCAACATAATGAAGGAATACCAATCACAAAGTTGAGGTTACATAATGTAAGGTTTAATGTAAGGCTGATGCACCTAAAACATCCTATGCCTCTCCTACGTGCATGCACTTAAGTGCATAGTAGAAATGCTTTGGAAGTTATACATCTTGCATCAGAATTATCTCAAGTGTAAAATCTTCTGAAGCCAAGACCAACATCTTCCAAAGCTTCAAGACAAAGTCTTCCAAAGCGAAGAAGTGAAGACTGATTTATTCCGAAGACTTTTAACACATGCTTTATCTGATGTACTTTTCCATATAGTTGGACCACTTTCCGCTGCAACTCTGAAGACTCACCAACTTATACAAGTTGGTGAAAAGGTCCATGCTTTTGGTAACTGTACATTAAGGTCTTGAGTCTGTTGCTTTCTACTTTATGTACTTTTATCCTTTTTGTAATATATTAGGATGTGAGCTGTGGCATGTCATAGTCACTAGTCAAAAGACAATCTGCCTTTTAACTCTATATTTGATTTTGTTGTTGTCTAGATCAAATGTTTCCAGCTGGCTTTCCAAGTATGACCGGTTGTAGGATGTAGTATAAAGTATCTCAGGTGTTTGTATATTTTTTTATGCTTTGCAACACTTGTAAAGAACTTGAGAGAAATATACAACATTTTGAAAACTATTATCCTTGTGTTGTTTGTTCTTGTTCTGTCTCATATTTGCTTGTGTTCTAAGTATCAAACCATGTTGTTCCCAGTTCCCTGTTTGATCTATTACGTGTTCTAAACTCTCTCCTCATTGTGTGTTGTGTTGTAAATGACCATCCCTTAAACGGTCCTGCAATTGGTATCAGAGCATTTCATGCTCTTGATTGTAAGATCTCACCATCTTAAGATCCCTCACACACACACAAAATACTTAACATCTCAAATGGCAGCTCTCACTAAAGCTGATATGGAAACTGGAACCATGACAAAGTCCCCACTGATCACTCCTGAAGACTTTGACACATGGTGCCAACGAATGGAAGGGTTCATCAAGTCACAAGACTCCAGGATGTTGGAATCTGTTGTCTCAGGGCCTCATATACCAAGCACCTCTTCAGCTGCTGCTGGGGGTGGTATGATTCCAAAAGATGTTGCTGACTATTCTGAAGAAGACAGGAAGAGAATAGAGATTGATCAGAAAGCCATGATAGCCCTTCAAACTGCTCTCCTAAACTCCATATACAGAGGCTTCAAGAAGTGCAAAACATCTAAACAGCTATGGGATGCACTGAAGCTGATGTATGAGGGGTCAACTGAAGCCAAGGAGAACAAGAAGGATCTCCTGAAGCAGCAGTTTGAAAACTTCACCTTCAAAACAGGTAAAACCATGACTCAATAATACTTCAGGTATGTTGAGATTGTAGACACTCTAATGGATGTTGGAGTGACTCTTGAGAAGAGGGACTTTGTAAGGAAGTTTATGCCCTCTCTTCCTAGACAATAGACACATTACTGGGTTGTTATCAAGAGAACTGAGAACCTTAATACTCTCACTTTGACAGAGTTGTATGGTATTCTTATTGGATACCAGATAGAGATGAATATGCAAAGTTCATATGGTAACTCCAACAATCAACTGAGTTCAGCCCTCCATGTGATTGAAAAGGATAGTAAAGAACCACAACATCATCTTATCTGCTACCCTAACAACTCACAAAAGGGTCCTTTCATCACCTTTCTGGAGACTCCAAGAAAGCTACACTCAAGGAAGCCCATTTCAAGAGACAAGGTCTTCACAAGCCTTTGTGTCTTGTGATGAAAGCATAGGCAACTTTCTCTTCACCATTGAGGATCTGGACTGTATCCATCCAGATGACCTGGAATACATGGAGATAGTTTAGCAAATGGCAGTCCTCACTCATAGAGCCAAGAAATTCTACAAGAGGATAGGGAGGAAGTTTCCAAGCAATGCAGCTAGTGGAAAGTTTGGGCTAGACAAAAGCAAAATAAAGTGTTACAACAGTAACCAGATGGGTCACTTTGCAAGGGAGCGTAAGGCACCAAGGACAAATGGTGGCCAAACACAAGCCTAACAAAACTACACTGAGAGAGCCACCTAGAATGAGAAGCCAAAGCAGCAAGCTATAGTTGCTGTTGAAGAAGGAGGCTTTGACTGGAGCTTTTAGTTGGAAGATGCATCTCCTAACCTGTAACATCTCGTATTTTTGTTAAGAAAAAGGTCAACTCTGTTAAGTTCTTGTAAGGGTCATTTATGCCATTTATGAAACCTATGGATTATTTATGTTCACTTGTTAGTTTTGCTTTTAATTCTTTAAGTTGGAAGTTAATAATTTTGGTTAATAAATTTAACATAATAACAATACCAATAATAATAATAATAATAATAATAATCATAATAATAGTACTAATAATTGTAATTATACAAGTAGTTACAATGGTTGCTTATTATGTTATAAGTTTTTTTTTAAAAAAATAATAACAATTAATAAATAAAATAAAATAAAATAATTCTAATAATAAAAAAAGTTAACAATTTACAAAAAATAAATTAAACAATTAATAAGTTGTAAAATGATTAAAACTAAAAGTTAATTAGGTTGGGGGGGTGTTTTGCCAACTTTAAAACTTTAAAAGAAAGTTTGTTAACATAAATGGTTAAATTGGAAAACTACAGGGGCCATTTCTGTAATTAATTAAAAACAACCCAACCCACCGCCCCTTTTCCCCCGTTTTTCCGGCAATCCCTTCCGGCCAAGACCCGGCCGGTTCCGGCGACCCTCTAGCCCTCTAAAACCTTTGGAAAACAACGTTTAATTGGTGTCAATCGTTTCGTGAGGAAGTTTCGAACCATAAACACACTTTAATTCGGGTTTAAGGCAGGTAACGGGTGTCGATTGGACTTGGTAACCGACGAGCAAACGAGGGTGAATCGTTCGACCATTAACCCTTAATAATACTCAAATTAAATTAACATAAACAATTATCTAGTCGCACTTAATCGTTTTCCAGTACCAATTACACCTGAAACAAACACACACAGAGAATTCGAGTACCACTTCCATCGCAAACTACACTTAGTCGAGTACCACCTCTAGCGCACTTGGAACCGCAATTGATTGAGGGTCTTGCATCAAGAACTCCATCCGAATCTGTCCGTAGGTTTAATTCGATTTGTTTTCAACGTTTGATCATCGGTGGGGCACCAGACATTCGCGATTGTTCATCGAGCTGTTCATTCTTTGTTTTACATCAAATCGGGTAATTGAATACGTGTATATGATCGCAATTACATGGGGAACAAAAGCCCCATGATTAAAAACGTTTTCATGATCAAATTGGGGGTTCGATTTTGGGGTAAACGGTTCTAGGGTTTATGTGGAATTGGGGTTAAAGTTTTCTAGATGTTATAAGGATTTGGGACCAAGCCTTAACAGGCATAGGCTACCCAGCCTAATGGTTCCACACTTGCATGTCATATCCAAGGTCACGGGTTCGAACCCCGTGACCTGCATTTTTTTTAAAAAAGGGTTTTTCCAACCCTATTATTATTATGAAATTTTTTAATAAATATAAAATAATTTTTACAAACTTCAAATATTTTTATAATTATCCAAATTATTTTCTGAAAATTTATTATTATAAATATTTTAACATTTTTTTTCTTTTCTTTTTACATATTACCAATACTTAGTTTATTTTTGTAAAAAAAATAGATTTTAATTAATTAAGTATTGTTGGTCTAAAAAGTTTCTTTTAATATTGTTTAAATCATGATCATTTCAAGTAATAAAATATTATATTTAAACTTTAAAAACCATTATAAACGATTTGATTCTTTTTCGTTATATTTAAACATATAAATAAGGTAACTTGTACATAAAATATTTATAAAAATGCCCCAAATTCCCAAATTGAACCTTAGACCTCGTTAATTTATTTACACTTGTTATTAAATTTAACCTTGTAAATATATATATATATATATATAGGTGCCTTGTGACGTGTTATCTTGGAACGGCGCTTATTATATTTCTTATTTATCATCATTCTTGCACTTATTTGATATGTGAGTTTTCCTTGTCCCCTTTTTATAATTTCACACTTATTTGGGATGAAACATGATGCTTATAGTACATACACATTTAAACATTTGAGACTTGTAATGCACATGCAATTCTACTTATTTTTAGTCATGGTTATTTGTGTTTTGTAAGTGTTTATATGAGATACATAGTTTGTTTACAATCATTAACTATTGCTAGCCTGGCGACGTCTTAGATCTTTGGGCCTGACAAGCCTATTTGGTGCTAAAGTCGAGGTATTGCCGACTCCTAGGGGCCGTACGCTTGTGCACTAGGGAACCAAATACACTTAGCCAATCTTATATACTTGTAATCAAGTCGAGGTTTGGTTGTAACGATATGTGTTCTATAACCTTACTAGCTTATAATCCATGACATGAATTGCTACTTGTAATCTTATTATGTATGAAAACTTGGAAACTCACCTACTATTTTTAGTTGACTCTTTATTTTCATCATGTTTCAGGAAATCCCCAAGTTTAAAGTGGACATTTGAAGCTTGCAATAAAACTAGGATTTGGACCTAGTTAAATAAACAAAAACATTATGTTATGTTTGAGTTATGTTGAACTTATTTCTTTTTGTGACTTATGGTTGTATTTCATTTTAATACTTATGATAATAATATTTGAAATTTAAATATAGCGTTATGTGGCTGTGAACAATCTTAACACTCACATCTCGACGTTTCCGCCGTCAAGGTTGGGGTGTGACAGATTGGTATCAGAGCCCATAACTATAGGGATTTAGGTTATTAGAAATGGTGACCTAGACTATAGCTTATGCATGAACCTCTTAGAAAAATATTTATATTCTTTGAAATATATATATTGTTACATGCTACATAATGCTATACCTTACTTATGTGCAACTTGATGCCTTAGCATAGGTTTGCCTTGAAATTGTTTAAACTTAGTTACTCGTCTCCCTAAACTTACCTTTGACACTTTGACTCTCCCCGAAAAATGAAACTTCTTAATCTTATTCTCGTCGACACGTGGAAATTGTATAGTTATGCTTATGACTTTGATCCTTAGACTTATGTCTAATCTATGTAAAATCTCATCAAGGTTTTGATTTCATGAACCTAAGATATTTGTGTGACACATAGACACCTGTATCCTGGATTTCCTGGCAAAAGGCCCTCGGGCTAAGGCAAGCATATCGCATAAATCCTACGGGACTAGTTATGCTTACCTGGGGATTTCTGGGATGAGTGATAAACTATGGTCAACATACACAAATTTCTAAGGCGAGTGGGTCAACTTACCTTGACGTGTCAACGTTTCCAAATGGTAATGCGTTACCAAATGGAACCATTCCATGTGCCTTACAACTTTTGTCTTATCCTTATTGAATTATGATCCTTGTTATCCCAATTCTCGTATCTAACTCATTTTGCATATTCCAGCATGTCTCGTCATCATGGAAAGCGTGGAAGTTCCGATCGCAAACTAGCCGCCATGATTGCTCGTCAAATGGCTGCTGTTATCCCGACCATGGTTGCTGAACTTAATAGCACCTTACTGACCAATGGTAGCAACAATGGTAATGGTCATGGAGAGAACAGCAACAACCAAAATGGGAACAACCAAAACGGGAACAATCGAACTTGCACCTTCAAACACTTTAGTTCTTGCAAGCCCACTAGTTTTAGTGGCAAGGAAGGAGCCACTGGTCTTCTTGAGTGGTTCGAAAGTATGGAGAATACTTTTATCAATTGTGAGTGTCCCGAGGCACTCAAGGTTCGTTATGCTACTAGTGTGCTCCAACAAAGGGCACTTACCTGGTGGAATAGCGAGAAGAGAAACCGTGGACCCGAAGCTGTGCAAGCACTTACCTGGGAGGAATTCAAGAACATCGCCATCGCGAAGTTCTGCCCACGAAGTGAGTTGCAAAAGTTGGAGGAAGAATTCTGGAACTTGAAGCAAAATGATGGTGATCATTTGGCCTACTCAACTAGGCATCATGAGTTGAGCTTATTGCTGCCTCACATGGTCGACACTGTCCCCCGCAACATCGAGAAGTTCATTAAGGGTGTACCACCCCAAATTCAAGATGCTGTGGTGGGTAGCCGACCCACAACTTTGGAAGAAGCCATTACTATCACCGCTCAACTCACCGAGAACCATATACGAGCGGGCACCATGTCTGTGAAGGGTGCAAAGAAAGTAGAGAAGACGGCTACCGAGGCTGTTAAAGAAACAAAAGCTGAACCGTCTTACAACAACAACAACAACAAGAAGCGCAAGTTCACACCGGCACGCAATTATGCTGTGGCTGCACCCAAACAACCCCAAAGACAACTTGTACCTGCGGCTGCACCTGTGGCACAAGTGCCTGGGGCTAGGGCTTATGCTGGTCCTCAGCCTATGTGCAACATTTGTAGGTACCACCACCCGGGAAATCAACCATGCCGTATCTGTACCTTATGCGGTAAATATGGTCACTTGGTGGCGACTTGTCACCGTGCACCTAACAACAACGCCGCCGTGGTCACAAATCGTGTTTGCTACAACTGTGGGGAACCTGGTCACTTCCGCCCACAATGTCCCCGTCTTGTGGGTAATGTTCCACAAGCTCGAGGACGTGCTTTCAACATCAACGCTAACCAAGCACAAGCAAACAACGATGTGGTGAATGGTATGTTAATTTACCTTTAACTCTTGTGATCTAATTCTTTTCATGTGTTGCCTATGTCGTTAAATACCCTTAAAATTGAACAGGTATGTTCCTTATTAATAAAACTTATGCCTATGTCCTATTTGATTCTGGAGCCGATAAGAGCTTTGTTTCGTTAGAGTTTGAACCCATACTTGCTAAGCCACATACGAAACTAGGAAGACCTCTTACCGTTGAAGTCGCCGATGGAGAACCGATCACCGTTGACATCGTTATCCGTGATTGCATCTTAAGCCTTGACACGCATGATTTTCTTATCGATCTTATTCCTATGAAACTTGGAAGCTTCGACGTCATCATTGGTATGGATTGGTTAGCCAAACACCATGCCGAGATCATTTGTTTCGAGAAGTGCATCCGTATACCGTTACCCTCTGGAGATACTTTGAAAGTGTTCGGTGAAAAATCTTCCAAAGGGCTTAAACTCATGTCTTGCACTCAAGCCCGAAAGTGCTTAAGCAAGAAGTATATGGCCTTCTTGGCTTACGTGGTCAACACGAAAGTCAAAGGGAAAGAACTTAAGGATGTCCCTATCGTACGAGACTTTCCTGAGGTATTTCCCGATGACCTTAGTGGTTTACCTCCCGTGCGTGAAGCCGAGTTTAAAATTGACTTGATACCTGGAGCAAACCCTGTGGCTAAGTCACCATATCGACTTGCACCATCGGAAATGCAAGAACTTTCTAGTCAACTTCAAGAGTTATCCGAGAAGGGCTTCATCCGTCCTAGTTCTTCGCCTTGGGGTGCACCTGTTCTGTTCGTGAAGAAGAAAGATGGAACGTTTCGTATGTGCATCGATTATCGTGAGCTTAACAAGCTTACCATCAAGAACCGTTATCCACTCCCTCGTATCGATGATTTGTTTGACCAACTTCAAGGAGCTGCTATTTTCTCGAAGATCGACTTACGTTCTGGTTATCATCAACTACGAGTCCATGATGATGATATCCCAAAGACCGCGTTCCGTACTCGATATGGGCACTATGAGTTTATGGTGATGCCTTTTGGTTTAACCAATGCTCCTGCTGTCTTCATGGATCTCATGAACCGAGTATGCA
The DNA here is from genome assembly GCA_025215565.1 of Flaveria ramosissima. Taxonomy (NCBI): domain Eukaryota; kingdom Viridiplantae; phylum Streptophyta; class Magnoliopsida; order Asterales; family Asteraceae; genus Flaveria; species Flaveria ramosissima. The sequence continues at coordinate 53,243,516 of CM046035.1, read as the reverse complement.
AGCCTTATCTCGACAAGTTTGTGATCGTCTTCATTGATGACATACTTATCTATTCCAAGTCCAACACCGATCATGAACTGCATTTGAGATTGGTTCTGGAGTTGTTAAAGAAAGAGCAATTGTACGCGAAGTTCTCAAAGTGTGATTTCTGGCTCGAAGAAGTTCAATTTCTAGGACACGTGGTGAATAGCCAAGGAATTCACGTTGATCCTGCAAAGGTGGAAGCTGTGAAGAATTGGTGTGTTCCTACAACTCCTACCGAAGTTCGTTCTTTTCTTGGTCTTGCTGGTTATTATCGACGATTCATTGCCAACTTCTCGAGGATCGCGAAACCGCTCACTACTTTGACACAAAAGAATAAACCATTCGAGTGGGGTCCCGAGCAAGAAGAAGCTTTTGAAGCGTTAAAGTACAAGTTGTGCAATGCTCCTATCTTGACCTTACCCGATGGAAACGACGATTTCACCGTGCATTGTGATGCATCTAAACAAGGCCTTGGTTGTGTTCTCATGCAACGAGGGAAGGTCATAGCTTATGCATCGAGACAATTGAAAGTTCACGAGGTGAATTATACAACACACGATCTCGAGCTTGGTGCTGTTGTCTTTGCTTTGAAGATTTGGAGACACTACCTGTATGGTACGCAATGTATAGTCTACACCGATCACAAAAGCCTTCAACACGTTTTCAATCAAAAAGATCTCAATATGAGACAACGTCGTTGGGTGGAGTTGATTAGTGATTACGATTGTGACATTCGTTACCATCCTAGTAAGGCAAACGTTGTAGCCGATGCACTAAGCCGAAAGATTCACAATAAGATGATCTCATTCCAAGAAATTCGCGATCGACGGCAATGGTTTGACACTTTGGGTGAGTTCGATACTGACATCCGACTTGATGTCAACGAGACCACCATACTGCTACAAAACCTGAGGATAGATAGTGACATCGAGTCTAGTATCTTGGAGGCTCAACAAATGGTGCAACGAGAAGGAAGAATGAAGGAGGAATTGGAGCATAATCTTCTAACGCAATTGGAAACAAAACCCAATGGATTGATGTACTTCGCAAATCGAATTTGGGTTCCAAACCGCGATAACCTCCGTACTTTCATTATGAACGAGGCTCATCAAACTCGTTATTCTATTCATCCTGGCTCCGATAAGATGTATATGGACCTACGTGGTCAATATTGGTGGCCTGGAATGAAGAAAGACATAGCGACTTATGTAGCCAAGTGTCTCACGTGTACGAAGGTTAAAGCCGAACATCAACGTCCAAGTGGATTACTTGAGCAACCCGAGATCCCTATGTGGAAGTGGGAACACATATCCATGGACTTCATAACAAAGCTACCCCGCACCTCCCGAGGACATGATAGCATATGGGTGATTGTTGACCGATTGACTAAGTCGGCACATTTTATACCCATACGTGACACTTACAAGACATCAAAGTTAGCTCGTATTTACGTTGATGAGATTGTAAGTCGTCATGGGGTACCTCTGCACATCATATCCGACCGAGATGCTCGTTTCACTTCACACTTTTGGTCGTCTATGCAAGAACTCTTGGGTACACAACTAGATCTAAGCACGGCTTACCATCCTCAAACTGATGGTCAAACCGAGCGAACGATCCAAACCTTGGAGGATTTGCTGCGCCTTTGTGTTCTTGATTTTGGTGGCGATTGGGATACGCATCTACCGCTCGCGGAATTTTCGTATAACAATAGTTACCACTCGAGTATCAAGATGGCGCCGTTCGAAGCACTTTATGGTCGAAAATGTCGTTCACCGATCTGTTGGACCGACATTGGTGAAAACTTCATTACTGGTCCTGAACTTATACAAGAGACGACCGATAAAGTTTCTATCATTCGCAAGAACCTTGAAGTGGCGAGAAGTCGTCAAAAGAGCTATGCTGACAAGCGACGTAAGCCATTGGAATTCCAAGTTGGGGAGATGGTTCTTCTTAAGGTTTCACCGTGGAAAGGTGTAGTTCGCTTTGGAAAGAAGGGCAAACTGGCTCCAAGATTTGTAGGGCCTTTCAAAATCCTGAAAAGGATTGGGAAAGTGGCTTATAAACTGGAACTACCTTCCGACCTTAGTGGAGTTCATCCTGTGTTCCACGACTCAAACTTGAGGAAATGCTTGGCTGACGAAAGTCTGCATGTTCCGTTGGAAGACATCCAGATTGACGAGTCATTGCATTTTGTCGAGAAACCTGTTGAGATCATGGATCGCATAATGAAGAAGACTAGAACCACAACCACCCCGATCGTCAAGGTTCGTTGGGAGAATAAACGTGGCGCCGAATTTACTTGGGAACGTGAGGAGCATATGAAGAAGAAATACCCGTTCTTATTTGTATAGTTTCATTTCTTTTAATTTCGGGACGAAATTCTTTTAAGTTGGGGAGACTGTAACATCTCGTATTTTTGTTAAGAAAAAGGTCAACTCTGTTAAGTTCTTGTAAGGGTCATTTATGCCATTTATGAAACCTATGGATTATTTATGTTCACTTGTTAGTTTTGCTTTTAATTCTTTAAGTTGGAAGTTAATAATTTTGGTTAATAAATTTAACATAATAACAATACCAATAATAATAATAATAATAATAATAATCATAATAATAGTACTAATAATTGTAATTATACAAGTAGTTACAATGGTTGCTTATTATGTTATAAGTTTTTTTTAAAAAAATAATAACAATTAATAAATAAAATAAAATAAAATAATTCTAATAATAAAAAAAGTTAACAATTTACAAAAAATAAATTAAACAATTAATAAGTTGTAAAATGATTAAAACTAAAAGTTAATTAGGTTGGGGGGGTGTTTTGCCAACTTTAAAACTTTAAAAGAAAGTTTGTTAACATAAATGGTTAAATTGGAAAACTACAGGGGCCATTTCTGTAATTAATTAAAAACAACCCAACCCACCGCCCCTTTTCCCCCGTTTTTCCGGCAATCCCTTCCGGCCAAGACCCGGCCGGTTCCGGCGACCCTCTAGCCCTCTAAAACCTTTGGAAAACAACGTTTAATTTGTGTCAATCGTTTCGTGAGGAAGTTTCGAACCATAAACACACTTTAATTCGGGTTTAAGGCAGGTAACGGGTGTCGATTGGACTTGGTAACCGACGAGCAAACGAGGGTGAATCGTTCGACCATTAACCCTTAATAATACTCAAATTAAATTAACATAAACAATCATCTAGTCGCACTTAATCGTTTTCCAGTACCAATTACACCTGAAACAAACACACACAGAGAATTCGAGTACCACTTCCATCGCAAACTACACTTAGTCGAGTACCACCTCTAGCGCACTTGGAACCGCAATTGATCGAGGGTCTTGCATCAAGAACTCCATCCGAATCTGTCCGTAGGTTTAATTCGATTTGTTTTCAACGTTTGATCATCGGTGGGGCACCAGACATTCGCGATTGTTCATCGAGCTGTTCATTCTTTGTTTTACATCAAATCGGGTAATTGAATACGTGTATATGATCGCAATTACATGGGGAACAAAAGCCCCATGATTAAAAACGTTTACATGATCAAATTGGGGTTCGATTTTGGGGTAAACGGTTCTAGGGTTTATGTGGAATTGGGGTTAAAGTTTTCTAGATGTTATAAGGAATTGGGACCAAGCCTTAACAGGCATAGGCTACCCAGCCTAATGGTTCCACACTTGCATATCATATCCAAGGTCACGGGTTCGAACCCCGTGACCTGCATTTTTTTTAAAAAAGGGTTTTTCAACCCTATTATTATTATGAAAATTTTTAATAAATATAAAATAATTTTTACAAACTTCAAATATTTTTATAATTATCCAAATTATTTTCTGTAAATTTATTATTATAAATATTTTAACATTTTTTTTCTTTTCTTTTTACATATTACCAATACTTAGTTTATTTTTGTAAAAAAATAGATTTTAATTAATTAAGTATTGTTGGTCTAAAAAGTTTCTTTTAATATTGTTTAAATCATGATCATTTCAAGTAATCAAATATTATATTTAAACTTTAAAAATCATTATAAACGATTTGATTCTTTTTCGTTATATTTAAACATATAAATAAGGTAACTTGTACATAAAATATTTATAAAAATGCCCCAAATTCCCAAATTGAACCTTAGACCTCGTTAATTTATTTACACTTGTTATTAAATTTAACCTTGTAAATATATATATATATATATAGGTGCCTTGTGACGTGTTATCTTGGAACGGCGCTTATTATATTTCTTATTTATCATCATTCTTGCACTTATTTGATATGTGAGTTTTCCTTGTCCCCTTTTTATAATTTCACACTTATTTGGGGTGGAACATGATGCTTATAGTACATACACATTTAAACATTTGAGACTTGTAATGCACATGCAATTCTACTTATTTTTAGTCATGGTTATTTGTGTTTTGTAAGTGTTTATATGAGATACATAGTTTGTTTACAATCATTAACTATTGCTAGCCTGGCGACGTCTTAGATCTTTGGGCCTGACAAGCCTATTTGGTGCTAAAGTCGAGGTATTGCCGACTCCTAGGGGCCGTACGCTTGTGCACTAGGGAACCAAATACACTTAGCCAATCTTATATACTTGTAATCAAGTCGAGGTTTGGTTGTAACGATATGTGTTCTATAACCTTACTAGCTTATAATCCATGACATGAATTGCTACTTGTAATCTTATTATGTATGAAAACTTGGAAACTCACCAACTATTTTTAGTTGACTCTTTATTTTCATCATGTTTCAGGAAATCCCCAAGTTTAAAGTGGACATTTGAAGCTTGCAATAAAACTAGGATTTGGACCTAGTTAAATAAACAAAAACATTATGTTATGTTTGAGTTATGTTGAACTTATTTCTTTTTGTGACTTATGGTTGTATTTCATTTTAATACTTATGATAATAATATTTGAAATTTAAATATAGCGTTATGTGGCTGTGAACAATCTTAACACTCACATCTCGACGTTTCCGCCGTCAAGGTTGGGGTGTGACATAACCAAGCACTTATCGCAGACCATGGTGAAGCCAAGGTATTGGAACATCTCTGTACACCTGATTGCATTGCTAAAGTGAACATATTCAGGTACTACAACTTAGAGATGGGATTTGATCTTGAGTCTTTAAATATCTTAAAATCTAACTTCAAAAGAGCTGAAAATGATTACAAACCAAAAATAGAGGACTTAGAGAAAACCATTTCAACTCTTAAACATGAACACACCAACTACAGGACTCAGATCAAAGATCTCATAACTAAGTTGACTGAATGCCAGACTGAGCTTGTGATAAGCAAAGCTAGGGCAGAAAAATGTGTTCATGAAGAAGAGACATTCAAGAACATTATTTCCTCATCCTTGCATGCAAAAGTTTGTTATCAAAATAAGCAGGGATAGGGATCTAGTGAGATAGCTCCTCCACACACAATCTTGTTTGTAAGATCTCCTAGGTGTGAAACTTGTGAAGATGAGCTTCCCTTCATAGACCCCATGAGTGAAGAGGATGAAGAGGAAACAATGAAGGATGCCTCTGAGAAGAGTGAAAAAGAGCATTTTAAGAATGGTCACTATTTCTCTGAGGAGAGCAAAAGAGTTGGGATGACCAAGTCAAGAAGAAAGAACTTGATCAGGAAGGCCAAGAGGAAATTCAAGAAGGCTCAAGAGATCAAGGCCACCTTTAACTCTATGCAGAAACAAGTCTTTATCTCTGCAGGTTTTGAGGTTGTTAAGGCTGAAGACACACATGTAAACTCTAGTATCAGGAGTTCTAGGTCATGTCCAAATTATCCCAGCATCAAGAAGAAGGTTGATCAGTTGTGTACCACTACTACACAACCTGAACCATCCAGCTCCAAAGATAGTTCTCACCCTAAAAGAATTGCCACAACATCTGCAAAGATGAAAATGGAGAAGGAAAGTGATCAAGTTTAGCCTTGTTCACAAAATAAGACTCTTAGGAAGAAGAAAATGGATTGTGTCATGTGTGGGAGTACTTCTCATCTTACTAAGGATTGCCTCTACAATCCAAAAAGTACTATCCACATGATCAAGAAAGAAACTTTTGAGAGTTTGAAGAAGAAGCAAGCTTCGGAAGGAAAATCTTTTCCTTTCGAAAGCTCCAAAATGAAGAAGCTGACAAGTGGAAAATTGCCTTTGGAAGAAAATTTGGTCTCGGAAGAAAGGAATACTTCCGAAGTACTGAAGCCTGTAGTAGTGTTAGGAAGATCTTTCGAAGGTCCAGTCATCAAAACTTTCGAAGTGTTGAAGGTCGAGTCTAAGTTTCCAAAGGTGGTGTAGAAGACAAAGTAAGACCAAGTGATTGAAAGTTCTCCATCAACATCAGCAAATGATCCTCATAACATGACAATAGGATCAATTACTATTGCATTATCCTCAACTTCTTTTGATGTGCCCAAGACCAGTAAGGCTTGGGTTTCCAAATGTAACTAACCATCTCTTTTGTGTATGAACAACTTACGACAAACAGAAATGTATGGATCATTGATAGTGGCTGTTCCAGGCACATGACAAGCAATGGGTCACTACTCCAAAAATTTTAAAAGATTGATGGATGGCCAGTTGCTTTGGGAAGGGATGCTAGAGGTTACATAACTGAAAGGCGCATGGTTATAAATGGTAAGCTCAACATTTAGAAGATAAACTTTTTCAAGGAGCTTTGATACAATCTTTTAAGTGTATCTAAATTTTGTGATCAGAGTCATAACATGCTCTTTACTGAGCATGAGTGCATTGTTCTCAGGCCTGGGGTGGTCATTCCTGATGAGCATATCTTGCTTAGAGCCCCCAGGAAAGGAAACATGTACAAGATGGATTTGCAAGAAACATCTCCCTCAGGAGAAGTTTCATGATTTTTATCTAAAACCAATAGTGATGAGTCTTTCCTCTGGCATAAACTAATATGCCATGTAAACTTTAAAAACATGAATAAATTAATTAAGAATGATTTGGTAACTTTAATGGCAAAGAAAGCGTTTACAAGTGATGACCACTGTGTTGCATGCCTCAAAGGGAAGCAACACAAGGTATCTCACAAGCCAAAGGAAAGAAACTCCGTCACTACTCCCCTACACTTATTACATATGGATCTCTTTGACCCCACCAGTCAGGAAGAACCTTTTACTACTTGGTGATCACAGATAACTTTACAAGATTCACTTGGGTCTTTTTCCTTAGAACTAAGGATGAGACCCCTGAGATTCTGAAGAATTTCATTTTAAAGATCGAGAATCAATGTGATCACAAGGTCAAAACCATAAAATGTGATCAAGAAACTGAATTTAAGAACCAAATCCTTGATACATTTTGTGATAAAAAGGGTATTACAAGATAATATAGTGCTCCTAGGACTCCTAAGCACAATGGTGTTGCTGAGAGGAGAAACAAGACACTAATTGAAGCTGCAAAAACTATGTTGTCTGACTCTAAACTGCCCATCACCTTCTGGGCAGAAGCAGTGAACACTGCTTGGTATGTGCAAAACAGAGTTTTAGTAGTTAAAACACATGGTAAGACTCCTTATGAACTTTGGCACAAGAGGAAACCTTTCATTGGTTTTCTCAGGTCATTTGGATGTCCTTGCACCATCTTGAATACCAAATATCAAATTACCAAGTTTGATGAAAAATCAGATGATGGACACTTTATTGGATACTCTTCCCAATCCAAGGCTTATAGAGTATATAATCTTAGAACTAGAGTAGTTGAGGAGTCAGCCAATGTGACTTTCAATGAGCACACTTCCAGTATGAAAGGTTCTGGTCCTGATTGGCTATATGATCTTGATTTAGTTACCAACTGTTTTAACAAATCTTGTGAGAATGTTTCAGGATCTACAGATATACTATCAGCAAGTGACCCTGACCCAAGATTTAAGCTAAGAAGACCATCAAGTTACACTACTTCAGCTCTAGTTGTAACTAACCCTGCAAATGGAGTTCCTATCAGCACAACAATAACAAATCCAACTAACACATCTGAGGTGCCTTCAAATTCCAGCTCAGAGGCACAAAACTCAAATGAAGGAGCTTCAAATGTAAGAGATCATGGTGGTGGTGAAAATGATCAAGAATTTCTTGATGCTGACAACCACTTCAAAGAAGGCAACATAAATGATGTCACACACTCATTGGATCAAGTGTCTCTTGATAAGTGTGCTGATGTGGTGGGTGAATCATAATTGCCAGATCTAAATTTCTCTAATTTAGATCTCTCCAAGCAACTTGTTGTGATCCCTCAACTAAGTATTCACAAGTCCCACCCCACCACAAACATCATTGGAGATGTTGACACACGGGTAAGAACAAGAGGACAAACCCATGATGCAAATGTTTGTCTTCAGTCTTGTTTCTTATCTCAGATAGAGCCAAAGAAAGTTGATGAGGCTTTAAAGGATGTAAGTTGGGTTGAAGCTATGCAAGAGGAGTTGCTTCAATTCAAAAGGCAATAGGTTTGGAACCTATGTCCTCTTCCTCAAGGGAAGACTACCATAGGAACCAAATAGGTGTTCAGGAATAAGAAAGATGATAGGGGACTTGTCATTAAGAATAAGGCAAGACTAGTTGTCCAAGGATACACACAAGAAGATGGAATTGACTACACAGATGTCTTTGCTCCTGTGGCAAGACTTGAAGCTGTCAAAATATTCTTAGCTTTTGCTGCATCCAAGGATTTCAAGGTCTACCAGCTTGATGTCAGGTGTGCTTTTCTTTATGGGGTGATTGATGAAGAGGTGTATGTCAAACAACCATCTGGCTTTACAGATCCTGATCATCCTGATTATGTCTGCAAGCTTGATAAAACTCTTTATGGGTTGCACCAAGTACCAAGGAAGTGGTATGAGACTCCATCTCAGTATATCTGTCAGCATGGCTACAAAATGGGTACTATAGATGGAACTCTCTTCATCAAAGGAACAGGGAATGACTTAATGCGAGTTCAAGTGTATTAGATGACATTATCTTCGGCTCAACTAATCCAAAGCTCTACAAAGACTTTGAGAAGCTGATGAAGGATAAATTTGAAATGAGTTCTATAGGGGAACTCAATTTCTTTCTATAAATTCAAGTGAAGCAAGTTGACAGTGGCATCTTCATAAGTTAGTCAAAGTATGTACAAGACATACTTACAAGATTCAACATGACTGATTGCAAGGTTTCTAAGATACCTATAGCCAGAAATCACTCCCTTGGACCTGATTTTGAGGGGGAGTGTGTGGATGAACATCTTTATAGGGCTATGATTGGGTCTCTTATGTACCTCACTACTAGCAGGCCTGATATCATGTTTGCCACATCTATTTGTGTAAGATATCAAGCCAACCCCAAGATGTCACACCTAGTTACTGTTAAAAGGATTCTAAGATATCTCAAATGTGCTCCAATACTTGGCCTTTGGTATCCAAATAATTCTGACTTCAATCTATATGCATATACAGATAGTGACTATGGTGGCTGCAACATGACTTCAAAGTCTACATCAGGGGGGTGTCAATTCCTTGGTGGAAGAATAGTCTCTTGGAAATGCAAGAAATAATCCTGTGTGTCTGCATCAACTGCTGAAGCTGAATACATTGCTGGTGCGAGCTGTTGTGCTCAAGTGCTTTGGATTCAGAATTAGATGCTGGACTTTGGATTTAACTTCAAGGAGACTTCCATCCACATAGACAACAACAATGCTATCTCTATTACAAAGAATCCTGTGCAGCACTTAAGGACAAAACACATCAATATCAGGTATCATTTGATTAGAGATAACTTTGAAAAGAGATTAATTAAACTAGTTAAAGTTAACACAAATGAACAATATGTTGATCTGTTCACTAAAGGCTTTTGATGAGTAGAGATTTATGTATCTTGTATCAACTATTGGGATGATTAACTTTGAGTAGCTTTTCTTAAAACTAAATCATATTATTTCTAAAACTTGTGTGTCCTAAGTTGTTTATTTTATTATCTTCACAAACCCTTGTTTCCTCTGGAAGAAAAATCTTTTTAAAAGACAATCCTTACATCTTTGAAAATTTTTGATTATTTTGTTCTTCAGAAGATATGTATTTATCTTCGGAAGAAACTTATGTCTTAAAAAATAAATAACTACTTCAGTATATTTACCTTCGGAAGAAATTTTCAAAATATCTACCAAAGCTTAAATTTCTCTTGAGTACTTGTATGATTTTGAATAACAACTTTCTTCCGAAAGCAATTTGTCTCGGAAGTTATATTCCTCTTAGAATATATTTCTCTGAGTATTAATTTCTTTCGAAGTATAATTTTCTAAAATCTTTGGAATATATTCCGAAGTCATTTTGGCTTCGAAAGCTTTTCATCAAAACTTTTGAAGCAAAATTACATTCGGAAGATTTTAGACTTCCAAGAAAACTACCTTTCTGGGCACTTTTTCAGAGGTGGTACCGGCATCTGGATTTTAAAGTTTATCCTCTTTCATTAACTTTGTCTCAAATCCATTTAATATAAATATACCCAACGGTTTCCCCCTCTTTCACTCTCTTCTTCATCTGAACTATTCCAAGACCTAAATTCACCCACAAACCGCCTTTGTTCTTATCTTCCTTCTCTTTTAAGCTTTCTCAAATGGCCAACCTCAACCATAGAAACAACCTAGATTTTTCAATGCAACTCCACAAGCAACACAATCAGGTTGCTCTGTTGGAATCTGAGAAAGATCCAAGTTTCTCAGAGGTCTGTCGTTTCCTTTCTTTGTCTAACTACTTAACCTCCCTTACCATTGATCCTCCTCTCTACCAGGATAAACTTTTAGAATTCTGGAAGACCTGCCAAGAGGTCATTATGGACGGGGAGAAGGCACTGTCTGCCAGAGTGTAGGGGAGGACAATCTTCATCACTCCAGCCATCATCAACACCCATCTTCAGCTGGATGATAAAGAAGGTGAGTTGTCCTTCCCAAAGAAAGCTGTAAATCATTCCTTTGAGCAGATGGGATATGAGGAGGATTTCTCTGTAAAGACCTTCAGGAAAGGGAAGGTCTCATCCATGTGGAAGTACCTACTTCATGTGGTGATCCACAGCTTATCCAACAAGCATGGGGGATGAGACCAGATTCCTGAAGATCTCTCCTTTATAGTCCATCGAATGGTCCAGGGGGTCAGATTCAGGTACTCACAATTTGTTTATACAAATCTACTTGAAAATTTGGACTTTTAGAGTATTATATATTCCCTAGATATGTTCAACACATTCTCAACTGTAAACTGGGCTCACAATTGAGGGGAACAGGTAATATTCTTAAATTGGGACTAATGAAGCCCGACATCTTTAAGACTATAAAGAAGCCAACTGTTGGCTTCTCTTAGGTAGAAACAGCCCTTGTCCTAAAAAATGTTAAAGCTCATTGCTCAAGGTGACAACCTAGCAACACAAGCTAGTGTTAAACCCAAACCTTCTACTTCTCAACCTCCTAAACAACCACAAATCCTCCTCACCTACCAAAAAATCTAAATGAATCCCTTCTCAAGCTATTGAGCTTGTGCAGGCCCCCATATCATCACCAATACAGGAAGAAATGGACACTGGAGCTCCCACTTCTCCTGAGGAGCAAACCACTCCCATCTTAACTGCAACAGTGCTCAGCCTGATGAGCTCACTACCCAAGCAACCTTAAGCCTTCACTCATAGTCTCAATACTCTAGTGAACAACCTTCAGGGGAAAGTTACCATCCCCAGCCTCTTGATCTAAACCAACCCATTCTCAACCTAGAATTATATGATGATAAAGACATGGGATTCAGTGAGTACCATGAGTCTCTCTACTCTTCCCCCACTCAAAAAGAGATGAGTGCTCCTGCCTCTTCCATGTCTAGCCTATATCCTTCACCCATCACTGAGGTGGATCTCACTGAACCTGTTCAAGAAGTCCATATGGAAGAGGCTCTCACTTCTGCAAGTGATTACATCATTAAGACCTCAACCATGTCAACTCAGCCCATTGACACTTCATTTGAAGTTGTTAGTGAGAAGGGAAATCCAGCAGCCAAGAACACTATGCTGGTAGTGAGAGAGAAGACTTTGGTCCAATTCTCTCATCCTCCAATGATTCATCTGATGAAGATGAGGGGAACATGAGACTAAAGGTGCCAAAATTATCACAAACATGCTTCTATTTAGTCTCTAAGGTTAGTCATACGGAATCTTAGGTGACTACCTTACAAAACAGGGTCAATAATCAACAACTTGAGATATCTTATCTTAAGGAGAAACTAGCTAGGAGACCTTTAAGAGGAGCTCATCCAGGAACACAAAAGCCTATGGATATGATTGACCTAACTCCTAGGTCACCTGTGCATGTGGGTGATGCTACCAAAAAGGGGGAGAAAGTCATGGCAATTACAGAACTTGGGAGTTCTTCACAGAGTATGGACATTGAGGACTCACCATCATCACTTGCAGTTGTCCATACTAAGCAAGCTTCTCAAGTTCACATTGATGTGGACTCACTCATTCAGAGTCTATTTGAGGAGGGAATTCCAAGGGCTATGTCAACTCCACCCCAAGGAGCTTCTAATTACATAATTGGGTGGAGGTATGATGCTGATAGAAGAGCCCTTACACTTCAAAGAGTTCAAGGACATCAAGAAGTCTTCAATTTTCAGACCTTGAACTACTATGAAGGTCTTGATCTAGTCAACATGCCACTTGCCAAACCAAGTTAATTTAGGCAAGCTAGTAGAATGGCTCAAAGGATTCAAGACTGGATTGCTGGAGTGTTCAAAGCAAGAAGACAAATGCGAGCAGGCAATGTCATTGGTCAACTGGATGTTAAGGTGGACCCTAAGATTAGCTTCAATGGGAAAACCTTGACTAAAGGCCCAATTACAAAACTTGTGAGCACTGTCACAGAACCAGCAACTTCAACAATCCATCCCCTCAGTGAAACACCTGCTGGTGAAGGTGTATCAAAGCCTCTCTCTAGCCAGAGCCTGGATGCTACTCTAAGCAATGAAGACCAAAGCTTTCTCCACCTTGAGTCACAAAGGTCTGTGGGTGACAAAGGGAAAAGGATAATGACTCCTGAGGAGATTGAGGAGGAGGAGAGAGAGCGGAAGAGGAAGCTAAGGGGAGAAAGTTCCACTAGGTCTTCATGCTTCATGGAAGCTGCAATCAGGGCTACTCCCTGACCAAACACTCAAAATGATGAGTTAAGAGCAGTCAGGATTACTTACCTACAGACCAGGAACTATGACATTGATGAGATTATTTCTCTCCCCTTAGAAGAACTGAATGAACCGGCAGACATGGAAATGTCTAAAGAGGGGAAGGAAGCAGAGGATGTAAGGTTGCTCCTCCAAATCAAAGAAGAAAGAAGACAGAAAAGACTGTACAAATATGTTCCTACCCTCTCCCAGTTCAAAAAAGCCCTGTGCAAGAGACTGTGGCAACTCCGCAACCTCAGGTAGATAAAGAAGTTGATAGGCAAAACATGATCAGCTACCTGAGTGCCACAGGACTCTACCAGGCAACTACACTTCTTCCCTTGTCCTTTGAGTATATTGAGTTTGAGTATCTCAAACAACTTGAACTTCAATTACTCAAAGAGAAAAAGGCTACAAAGAGAAAGATGAGGGAAGAAGCAGCCAAGTCAAGAGCTATCATGCAAAAGAGTCAAAAAAGTCTGCTGATAGACAGAGGATGATAAGCTTCTTGAAGATGTATGGATTCTCAGGAAGGAGACTTGGCACAATGTCTCTATCCAACATGGATGAGCACATAAGGATGATCAAGAAAAAGATCAAGAGAGGAGAGCTTATTGACTTACACTCCCCACCAAGTCAAGCCCCTCCGGAAGTGGAGGTTAAGCTTGAACAATTTGAGACAACACAACCCGAACCTCCTGCTGGACCTCAGCAAGCTTCATCTTCTGATCCACAACAGGATCAAACTCCCTCTCCTTCTAAACCTGTGAGAAATGAGAACCCAACTGAGAATAACAAAACAGAAGAATCTGGTGCTGAAGGCCAGTCCTATCAGTTAAAGACTTTAAAGAGGAAAAAAAGGATGGTAGAAGGGAAAAGTCAAAAAAGAAATCCAAGTCATCCACCTCTAAACCTCAGAATGAGTCAGAACATCCTGAGGAAGTGCAACAAGAGGGAGCTCAACCAACTCCAATCCAAGCAGCTCCTCTTGCATCAGAAAGACCCATCTTATCCTGGACCTTCACTACTAATACAGAAGATGGTATGTCATTAGAGATCAAGGTGGTCATGATGTCTACACATGGAAGGACATGTTTAACCTACCTATGCATGATCTTTTTGAGATAAAAAGACACTTTGAAAGTCTGAGTGATTGCTGACCATCTGATGAAGAAGGGCATGGTCATCATTATAATGAGGACTGCCAATATCTAAGGTCTTCAAATGTTTTGGTAGCATCAGCCTAAGGGGAGTTTGTAATATTTAATGTAAGGCTGATGCACCTAAAACATCCTAAGTCTCTCCTGCATGCATGCACTTAAGTGCATATTAGAAATACTTCGGAAGTTTTACATCTTGCATCAGATTTATCTCAACTGTAAAATCTTCCGAAGCCAAGACCATCATCTTTCAAAGCCAAAAGTGAAGTCTTCCGAAGCTTCAAAGACAAAGTCTTCTGAAGCCAAGAAGTGAAGACTGATTTCTTCTAAAGACTTTTAACACATACTTTATCTGATGTACTTTTCCATAAAGCTGGACCACTTTCTGCTACAACTCTAAAGACTCACCAACTTATACAAGTTGGTGAAAAGGTCCATGCTTTTGGTAACTGTACATTGAGGTTTTGAGTATGTTGCTTTCTACTTTATGTACTTTTATTCTTTTTGTAATATATTAGGATGTGAGCTATGACCCGTCATAGTCACTAGTCAAAAGGCAATCTTTCTTTTGACTCCACATCTGATTTTGTTTTTGTCTTGATCAGATGTTTCCAGCTGGCTTTCCAAGTATGGCCGGCTGTAAGATGTAGTATAAAGTATCTCAGGTCTTTGTATATTTCTTTATGCTTTGCAACATTTGTAAAGAACTTGAGAGCAATATACTACATTCTTGAAAACCATTATCCTTGTGTTGTTTGTTCTTGTTCTGTCTCATATTTGCTTGTGTTCTAAGTATCAAACCATATTGTTCCCAGTTTCCTATTTGATCTGTTAAGTGTTCTAAACTCTCTCCTCATTGTGTGTTGTGTTGTAAGCGACCATCCCTTAAACGGCTTTGCACAGAATAACCGTTTGATCTATGGTATTCTAGAGACGAAGACATAGTAAGATCATCAAAGTATGTAGAATATAAAGGCATGGATATAGGAAATGATCCCATTGGAGCCACCTTGGAACGCTAATCTATTGCTAGAACCCAAGGAAGAAACTATCGAACTTAGGGAATCAGAAAGGTCCTTCCAAGAACAACAATCATGTACCTTAGGAAATGAAAATGATTACTCTTGGAATAATAATGTCCTTGACACCTTTAAAGAATAGATAAAAGAAGAGCGGTTATGTTAAAAGGTACTTTGGGAAGGAAAATAGTATAAAAGTCGGCTAGTCCTCTTCAATCCGGTAAGTCATCATCCTCGTCTGGATCCTCCATAATTATGCCAAGTTCATTATTCCTCAATCTACAATCTCTTCCTTGGATAGGCCTTCCCATGCCATTTAGACTAGTGTTGAAGCACCTATCAACCTGGGTCAACCTAATGTTTTCTCTAATGAACCACTACCTTGGCCAACTAACATAGGAAAGCCCAACCCATAAGATGACATATATAGTTAATCATCACTGCTCATTATCCTTGATCTACACAAATCCATATACGATCATGACCCCTCTTTCTCAGATGATGAATGCCACATATCCCTTCCTACCATTTGAAGAATGAATAAATCAGGCAAGCGAGCAAGTAACTCTTTCGCATTTTAAGGGAAAATAATGAGAGGCGGTGGAAAATTTTTGGAGGGAGATTTTAATGGCCATGGTTTTTTATCAAAACCGCGAGCCAAGCCAACCACTCTAGAAGCAGAGATCAATTGATGATCTCATCCCAATCAGTATCCAACCCACCAGAAATCAAAATAATGTGCATAATGTATATTTGGGAAATTCTTGGATTTGAGGTAAATGGTTATGAGAACCGTATTATACAAGTGGTTGATGGTGATGGTGGTACATGTATATCCCAATGACTATGATGACTCTAAATATAAGAGGGATAAGGAGTGAATACAAGCACTCCTGGGTGAGACGACTACGAAAGGAGAGCAATTTAACATTCATTGCTATTAAGGAAACACCATTGGAAGATCCTTTAAACTTCCTGTTCATAAACTATTGAATCGGTCGCCATATGATTTTGAAATTGTTGTTGATGATGGTAGATTGATGGGGCTCCTTTAAATCTAAGACTCCTTGGTATTTTGCAAATCTGAATCCATCAAATTAAAGGAATTGCTACTAATAAAATGTTCTATTACGGGAATTCCAACTCCATTCATTATCGTAAACATACATGGTCCCCACTCCACAACACACAAAAGAGCCCAATGGCAAGAGCTTTTTTTCATTATGAAGGCATCTGGTTTCTTGGGGACTTCAATGCAGTCTAGTTTTCCTATTAGCACTCAAACTCTAACTTTTGTAATATCACATCCTCTGACCTAAATGAATTTATCACTATGGTAGGACTTATCGAATCAAACATGAGAAGGGCTTTTACTTACATGGATAGAAATAACGAGTCCATAAGCAACATTGATGGAATATTAGTATGTAGTAACATCTTGGATCATTGGCCATCAGCCTTAATCACGACTCTCCCTCATGAATGGTCTGATCATTTCCTGGTTATCCTTAAGACAAGTAGCCCAAACTTTAGACTAATGCATTTAAAGTTATTCAACTCATGGTTTAATAAAAATGGATTTGAGGAAACAATTAGGGTGGCTAACCCAAAGCCCTTGAATTGACTTCACTTGGATAGACGGCTCCTAGTTAAACTAAAAGTAGTTAAACATGCATTAAGGTGTTGGTCAAGGGGAATAAAAGAGGAAGAAGAAGGAGCTCTGAAGCTTTCTAGAGTAATTGATAAAATTGATTAAAGTGACATATGATAAACCCCTAACTAATTAGGAAATAGAGGAAAAGTTACTATGGAAAAAAGAACTTCTTAAGATTCAAGACAAAATCACAAAAGACCATAAAGAAAAAGTCTACGTGAAATGAACAATATAAGGGGATGAAAACTTATGCGTTTTGCATGAATTGGTAAACAAAAATTTTGCAAAAAAATATAATTAATGCTCTTGCGAGAAACAACTTATATAACTGCAATCGGTAAGAGATTAAGTTGTAGACATTCCAACTACTATAACAGGTTTGAAAAATCTGTTCCCAAGCTATCCCTGCTTAGTGGTCAAGGTTTTAAAACCCTACAACCTGATCAAGCTCATTCCCTAGTAAACCCATTCACCATGGATTAAATCAAAGAGGGGCCTAGGATTGCAGGATTGAAAAGGCCCTAGGGCCAGAAGGTTTTAATTTCTTGTTTTCCAAACATTTATGGGAGCTAAGGGCGATTGATCACAAACTCTTCATGGGCTCTTTATATCATCAAGGTGAAATTTCAACTGGTTGTAATTCCTAACTCATTACTCTAATTCCAAAGGTGAGTGACCTTTTGCAAATAGATGATTATCTACCAATTGCTTAATTGGATCTATTAATAAAATACTAGCAAAGGTACTTGTAATTAAACTTAAATCGGTTCTTGGGAAATTATCCTAGTCCACCTTCTTATAAGACAAGTTCATCTTTGAGTAGCCTATGATTATAAATAAGATCCTTGTTTGGTTGAACCGCACAAAAGGTTAAACTTTTCTCCTCAAATCAACTTTACAAGGGGTTTTGATTCGACAAATTGGTCTCATCTCAACAACACTCATCGGCCTATTGATTTTACAACTTTCTGGAGGAGATGGATTAGTGGTTGTCTAACATCGGGGAGAACCTCAGTCGTAATCAATAGCTCTTTTCCACCCTAGATTTTAACGTCTCTCGCATATTGCACTAAGGCGACTCACTGTCTTATTTATATTCATTATAGTCATAGAACACCTCCATGTTACTATCTCCAATGATGTTGATATGGTATCCTTTATGGGTTGAATCTCCATAAAGAAGGAATGCTAGTCTCAAACCTCATTTATACTGATGTTGTTTTCTTCACGGGCGAACCATCTATCTCTAACAC
Source organism: Flaveria ramosissima (assembly GCA_025215565.1). Taxonomy (NCBI): domain Eukaryota; kingdom Viridiplantae; phylum Streptophyta; class Magnoliopsida; order Asterales; family Asteraceae; genus Flaveria; species Flaveria ramosissima. The sequence goes on along the minus strand of CM046035.1, from coordinate 53,225,211 downwards.
GTCAAACCTTGTGAGACTCCTTTGATTTTTCTCTTTACCCTATAGGCTTAAAAAATTATACTCTTTGTCAATGTCATCAATCAACATATTCCCATAACTCTAGCTCAGGTTCTACACTACAAATTAGATACTTTTAAGTTCACATATCTTGGAGTTCCAGTTTGGCAAAACATTAACGTCAAGTGGAAAATCTATTAAATCATTGAATTAGTTAGAAATAGTCATTCCTCTCTTTTGAGGGTAGGGTCACTCTTGGGAAATAGGTTCTTGGCATTGTAACAGTATATCACTTTTCCTGTTTCATGCCCTTTAGTCATAAAATGGATGAAAGTGATATGAAGAAAAAACTTTTGTTTATCCACCTTTGACCAGAAAAAGATCTTGTGGGTATCTTGGTACAAAGTTTTTACTTCTAAGGCTTAAAAGCGTATGGACATAGGTTTCATCCAAGCTGTCATCACTACTTTCCTCATTAAATGGCTTTAGAGATTTTGAACAGATAAATAGGCAATATGATCAAAAGTGATCCAAGAAATTTTCTAGTAGATCATGCAAAACCTTTCTATGCAATAAAATGATATGAGAACCATGGAAAAATATCCTTAAAGTTAAAGATGGCCTAAAAGGTTTCAAGATTAATCTTCACGACATGCTAATATGCGAGATTGGAAACCAGAATAATGCCCTTATTCTGGCTCAATAATTGGTTGGGTTTGTATCACCTCAAATTTCTATACCCCTTCTCCATCAATTAGAGGTAAATAAAGCATGTGTGGTCTCATATCATGTTCAAGTAGATCCAATCAATAGACGTTTTTCATGGAAATGGTGCCATTATCCTCTCCTCCCAAATGCTCTCTCTTTAAAAGAAGCTTTTGAAGCTCCAATCTCCAACTTATCCTTAGCCTTAATACAACGCCAAATGTGTGGGGGAGGACACATTTTGGTCCTTCTTGGTAAAAATGGTTGGATAACTTATTAAATATCCTCCTTACTTCTACATGATGATTTTAAATTCTTTTGGCTAAGATGAGTTCTGTTAAAATTAAATTATTTTTCCTAGAGCGATGACTACACCGTATCCCTTCAAACTAAGGCTTAAGGCATATGGGTATCAATATTGACCCTAATTGCTTACCATGTCTTGCTCATGAAGTATCATCTGAACATTTACTAATACACTGTCCAAAAGCAAGCACCATCTCAAAGTAGGTTTTTGATTAGTGTAAGTGCCTGAAAGTGTTGGTCTTCATTGTTAAATACATCCCAAGTATACAATATAACTAGCCTTTCTTGAGAGGTCATAAGAAACCTTCTTCATGCTATATTTTTGACAATTTTATGGTGTATCCAAAAATCCAAAAAAGAGAAAACTTTTAACTGAAATTATCTATGGATCAAAATTAGGAATACACATGTAAATCTGGTCTAGAACTCATGTTGTTCCTTCTCATTATAACACTATCATAAGTAGGTATACGGGTCTACTATAAGAAGTCAAAGTGGAGTGGGGTTTTCTAGGAGTGGTTAATGTGTGTGTGCTTGGTGTCGGTACAGGTGGGAATACATGGGTTGGATTATCATAATGATGGGACTAATGAATGGGGTATGATGTCTTCTGCATTGGCTTATGGGTAAATCATAATTGTGTTGGGTTCTCAAATTTAGGTAGTGTGGTTTTTCTTTTTAGTGTTTGTCAGGTTGGATGTATGGAAGGCTAGGATCATAAGTATCTGGTGTTAGGTTTCAATATTAGTGTGATGTGGGGTAGGAATATCGGGAGTTTGGCATGTGTGGTTATAAAAATATGGTATTTTTGCTGTCTCCAGTAATGGAACCTTTTGTCTTCTATCATGCCTTCATCATGTGTGGTGTAGACCCAATGTGACATTAAATAACAACATTCAACATATATAGTCTGTTACACATTCATAGGTGGATAGGTCTTGTAAAGCTTTGATGTGAGTGAGTTCTTGGCGACAGGATATCAATACCATGGGTTGAGGAATAAGTGCGAGGTTGGTGTGAGTTGCTATAGAATTTGAATAATCTTCGTCTATTGTGCGTGGTTCGGTCTTGATACCTTTCATTTCGTGTCTCTCACTTCGCGTGGTGTGTGTTTATTATTGTTTTTTATTTGGGGGGGGGGGGACGTCTGGGGTTAATAGTTATGTAGATCCACAAGATCAAGCAAATAAGGCCAAGTCAAAAGGATGGATGTATATGGAGTCGACTTGCATGAATATATAAGTTTCTTAAATGTAACATAAGCTCATATGCAAATAGAAGTTATAAAGATAGAACTCCAAAGTGTAAGGAGGGTAATTCAAGTTATGCAAAATATTTGAACTTGGTTTTTTCTCGCATGCATATTCTATAAACCCAACAACTAAAGGTACACGATGCTAAATTTCAAGACTTATTGTGCTAAATTTCATGTGTTTTTTTCCTCCTTTAGTCATGTTATATGGTAATGGAGGAAATGGGAAACTGGATCAGAAACAATGAAGGAACTGAAAGTCGTAATCTCTAACGCAAAGATCAAGTAAAAGGCTATCAGGCTACAAGTTAGAAAATTTTAAACTTTGGTGGGTCACTTTTTGTTGAACCCATAATAGTTATCCCACGGATGTTGATGTATTTCTCCTTGAAACATGTTCCATGTACTCTTTCCTAGGTTCACACAAGCTAATATAATTAAAACTTTGTTGGTTGTTCTAAAAGAAAAAAATATAGTAATTATACTACTATAATAACCTAGCCTAATATATCACCTCATTCTAAGGAGGTGGATATCAGATGCTTAGACAGAATCTGAAGTAATCAAGCACAACATGTGGTAATACTTTCATAAATATATATGCAAATTGTGTTGCTCCATTTGATCGAATTTCAGTACACTTGAGAGGTTGAATCGTTCAATATCAACAATAACAACAAACAACAAACAATATGATGAAGAAGAAGAACCCAAAAGTATTCAACAAATAACAATCATGATCCAATACAATAAAGTAACAAAGCTCAATATATTTATGTGAAAAACCAGCTTACAATGGGCACGTGCAACAAGAATAAATGATTAGGGTTTTGCAAGGATGCCCAACAATGACAAAGATCAAAACTATATATAGTAATGATAGTTTCGCTGACAATTTCGCTGTCAGCGAAAATATCCTGCCAAATTCACAGTTTCGCCCGACTGAGACAGACAGTTTCGCCGGGTGAAACTAACAGCTTGCTATGAGCGAAACTATAGTTTCGCTCATAGTTTCGCTGGGCAACAAAATATAACAAATAAACAAACTTACAAAAGTAAACTAACATGAACCCTATTACAATCAAACATAATCAAAATCTAATATAAGGTGAGTCCAACCTATACTTAATCTTCAGTACTCCCCCTAGGTTGGATCTCACCGTCTTGATCAATCTTCGTTTGTCTTTTCAGCTCCAGTCTCTTTAGCCGCCTCAGATAGTTCTTCAGTAGATCCTGCAACATCATCCTCAGAAGCCTTAGCCAAAGACTCTCCTTGGTCAGCTCCTGCTGTCGTAGCTTCTTCGGCACGTGCACTTTCCTGCTCGAATTGTCTTGATAAATCCCGCACTTCCATCCTCAACTCATCTTCTTCACGAACCTTCTTGTCTAGTTCCTTCACCTCAGCCCGAACACCCTTTACCTTGTTGGCTACAGTCATGAACAATCCAGTCTCTTTTCGCGTTTCAGCTCCAGCTCCTACTTTGATATGATTCTCACACAACACAAGTAGGTCTTCATCATAGAAGGTAAGTATCTCCATAGGGTCAAACAGCGTGAATTCTCCTCCATCCTTTAATCTGATCACCGCTTCCCCAATATTGTTATCATAAAACCATTACACAAAACTTTGAAGTTGTTAGGGAAGGGGATCCGACAATCTTACCCTGCTCACAGTCTTTGGGGGTTTCACCCTCAGCACAATCCTACCTTTCCCAGTCTCCCAATCCTTATCTTTCTTTGATCTCCTTCTCTTCGCCTTCATAAATCCAAATGCCTCAAAGTTATCATTCATCCCTTTCTTGATCTCCTCCTATAGTTTCGCCCGTACATGCTTTGGTCAGAAATGACACTACAATGAGCGAAAGTGCCGGCGAATCTACAGTTTCGCCGAGCGAAACATCAGCGAAAGTATAGTTTCGCTGAAGATTTAAAAACTTTAAAAATTTGAAAATTTTATTTTCTTTTTAAAATAAAATAAAAATATTTTAAAAAGTGTTAAAATAAAAACAATAGCAAAATGAAGGAATCAAAAAGAATTTGCCCCACAAGACCTCACCAAACTTCATATATTTTTAACACAATAAAAGAAAAGAAAATAAAGGGTAGAGAAGAACGAGAAGCTGAAGAGTTCTTCTGGAGAGTCATAGTTTGGCGGGATTGTTGATATACTTGTCCTTTTAAGTCCATGCCTTCTTCTTTTCAACAAGTGAACCGCAGCTATTGTTATCATGTTTTGGTTCATTTAAAAAACACTTGAATGACTCAGTCCCCACAGGCATTTGGCAAAGAAACTTATCACGTTCTCATGATATATTGAACAAATGTCACTCTTTGATTGACTATTCCTTTTTAAAAGCAACAAAGATCCTTTTACAAAAGAAGCACAATCTTTATAGACATCAAATGATAAGAGCTCCAGGTCTATACTTACGTATAACAGAGGAGTTGATCATTTGAGTCTTACAGATAAGAGCTTCAGGTCTATACTTACGTATAACAGAGAAGATCATGATATCTTGTTGATGAGAGCTCCAGGTCAGTACTATCGTACAACAAAGGAGATCATCACTCCAGGTCAATGTTCACACATAGCAGAGGAGATAAGCACGAGGAAGAACACAACAAGGAGCTTCTTAGATACAAAGATAAGCAAGCAAATAGCTCTTGAGATAGGATGGGGAATTTAAGAAACAAGGATACTTTAATTAAAAAATAAATCAACGAAGATATATCGCGTTCTCATCCCATTTTGAACAAGGACTTGTAACTTTGTGAAGGCCAAAAATGTCAAGGGGATTATCCGAGTCACAAAGTTTCTTATTTTGTTAGTTAAGCCACGAGATTACTGTCTACTTCGCTTTCTAGCTGAACGTATCTAGCATATCCCAACACAATACTATTGACCTCCTTCACATCATCCAGACAGCAAATTTTATTTAGGAGAATTCTGCAAAAGAAAACAAGAGAAACATTTATTATTCTCCCCCGATATTTCTACGAATAAGCAAGATTGGAGAAATATCTTAGTAACACACACACACACACAACACACACACACACACACATATATATATATATATATATATATATATATATATAATTTTTATGTAGAATATTGAAGGACTATGGAGAATACAGAAAAACAAAAAGAAAGAAAGAGAATAACAAAAGAAGTATAAATAATATGTACATGACATAGGTTTAAGAAAAATGGGTTTTAAAATAATATTAATCCTAACATAGAGATCAATTCATAAAAACGAGGTTTATCAAATGTTTTAGTGAAAAGATCTGCTTTTTGATTTTTAGTGTCAATGAGAATAATATCAATAAAACCCTTCTCCTGAGCATCACGGAATGCATGAATCCGTGTCTCGTTGTGCTTGGTTCGAGAATGATGAATAGGATTCTTCGTGATGCCAATGCTGCTTTGTTGTCATAGAACAACGGTATATGGAGAAAGTTGATGTCGTAGTCAATCATCTGATGTTGTATCCAGAGCACTTGTGAGTAAAAGCTTAAAGCAGCAATGTACAGTGCCTCCCCTGTGGAAAGAGAGGCAGTAGTCTGTTTCTTTCTCTGCCATGATACAAGACATCGAGACATGTAAGTCAAAATAAGCATGTAAGTTGAGAGGTTGAATCGTTCAATATCAACAAACACTGAAATTTGATCCGCAATTAATGAACTTGTGATATTAAACTTCAACTATCAAAAACCTCAAACAATCAAGAGCACAAAGGCTCTGATATCATTTTGTTGGTCCATTTGATCGAATTTCAGTACACTTGAGAGGTTGAATCGTTCAATATCAACAATAACAACAAACAACAAACAATATGATGAAGAAGAAGAACCCAAAAGTATTCAACATATAACAATCATGATCCAATACAATAAAAGTAACAAAGCTCAATATATTTCTGTGAAAAACCAACTTATAATGGACACTTGCAACAAGAATAAATGTTTAGGGTTTTGCAAGGATGCCCAACAATGACAAAGATCAAAACTATATATAGTAATGATAGTTTCGCTGACATTTTCGCTATCAGCGAAACTATCCTGCCAAATTCACAGTTTCGCCCGACTGAGACAGACAGTTTCGCCGGGTGAAACTAACAGCTTGCTATAAGCGAAACTATAGTTTCGCTCATAGTTTCGCTGGGCAACAAAATATAACAAATAAACGAACTTAGAAAAGTAAACTAACATTAACCCTATTACAATCAAACATAATAAAAATCTAATCTAAGGTGAGTCCAACCTATACTTGATCTTCAATACTCCCCTTAGGTTGGATCTCACCGTCTTGATCAATCTTCATTTGTCTTTTTAGCTCCAGTATTTTCAGCCGCCTCAGATAGTTCTTCATTAGCTCCTGCAGCATCATCCTCAGAAGCTTTAGCCAATGACTCTCCTTGGTCAGCTCCTGTTGTCGTAGCTTCTTCGGCACGTGCACTTGCCTGCTCGAATTGTCTTGATAAATCCCGCATGTCCATCCTTAACTCATCTTCTTCACGAACCTTCTGGGCTAGTTTCTTCACCTCAGCCCGAACACCCTTTACCTTGTTGGCTACAGTCATGAACAATCCAGCCTCTTTTCGCGTTTCAACTCCAGCTCCTACTTTGATATGATTCTCACACAGCATAAGTAGGTCTTCATCACAGAAGGTAAGTATCTCCATAGGGTCAAACAGCCTGAATTCTCCTCCATTCTTTAATCTGATCACCGCTTCCCCAGTATTGTTATCATAAAACCATTTCACAAAACTTTGAAGTTGTTAGGGAAGGGGATCCGACAATCTTACCCTGCTCACAGTGTTTGGGGGTTTTACCCTCAGCACAATCCTACCTTTCCCTGTCTCCCAATCCTTATCTTTCTTTGATCTCCTTCTCTCCGCTTTTATAAATCCAAATGCCTCAAAGTTATCATTCATCCATTTCTTGATCTCCTCCTCTAACATATTGGCCCTCTCACTTAAAGAATCAATCAATGGCAGTACAACTAACCTCCTTAAGTCCCACTTAGGCTAGGTCTTAAATGCCTTCCTTTTGTGCAAATATGTAATCCCTCCCCCTCTCCTCTTATTCATGAACATCTTGAGGCTGAGGTTGTATTTCCAGCTGATGATCTTGTTATCAGCTTTCTTCTTGCTCATCCCCTGTGTATTTAGGAATAGGGGAGTTATTTCTTCGGGCTCCTGCTCCCTCACAAACCATTCTTCTTTTTCCATTTCAAATACATCTCCTTCATCCTCGTCTTTCTTGGCTACATAAGTTAATGGTCTCTCATCGACCTCATAATATTCGGGATCAGAATCATAATCAACCAGCTGTTCCTCCTCTTCCTCTTCATCAATCAATCTCCTTTCAGCACCTTCCACAGTATTGTCTCTCATAACCTCCTCTCCTACCAGATCCTTCTTTATATCAAAGCCCAAGTTTACAAATCCAGCCTCAATCACCTCCTCCTCATTCTTAACATTTACATTCCCTCCTGCCTCATTCTTTGTCTTAACATCCTTTCTCACACCCGAACCTCCAGCCTCCTCAGCCCCTCCACCAGAAGTGCCCTCTCCTGCCCTAGAAGATGTACCCACATTCTGGAATGGGTACTTAGAAGTATTAGTCATATCATCTAACTCAGATTGAGTTAGCTGATTGGGCAGGCCAGTTGTAGTCTTCAGTTCATTAACCTCGGTTAGCAATCTCTTTATCAACTTTTGTTGATCCACCAGCATCCTAGTCATCCCCTCAAGCATCTCATCTTTTTGTTTCTCTCTCAACTCCTGATTGGTTTGCTTGGTCTTTATCATACTTAGCTCATTGGCTAGAGAGGAGTTAAGGTTCCTAATAACATCCTCATCTAGTCCAGCCCTCTCCTTCCTTCTCTGGGGCTCAGTAAATGCTTTATGTTTGTGCTTAGTCTCCTCTTAGACTCCCCCTCTTCAGCCCTTTTCTTTGACCTTCTCTCCTTCTCTTCCCTTACCTCATGTTCAGCCTCATGAATTTCATCTCCGAAGTCATAATCTTTCTTTTTAGCATACCTCTTCCTTTTCTTCACTGATTCAAATTGTTTTAGTCTCGTCTCCTGAACCCTCTTATCCACCGACTCAATCACCCTCGGAATATAGTTCCATCTTTCTGGAGGGTACATGTTCTCCCATAGATGTGTAATCTTCCCACTGAAATCGTGCCTTATTGCACAGCAGTCGGCAAATATGCGAGTGTTCATCTGCACTAACCTTTTTATCTCCCCGTGCCTCGGTACATTAGGAATTAGATCGTCAATGATCATATGCAGAAATCATGGATACAACAGCCATTTGTCTTTCTTCAGGGCCATTACATTCTTTGCCATGCAGTCAAAGATAAGTTTGGCAATATTGGCTTTCTATCCTCTACAGAATATAATCATGGCTTTAGCCCAATCCAAGTTCAGCCCATCTGATCCACCCTTGCGGTGATCTAAGCACATAATAAAAACATGGCCGATGTACCTCCATTCATTTGACAAAAAGGACTTTTTGATCTCCTTTCTTGTCCCAAAAGGAGAGCCCTCGTATCCAATACTCCTAAAGGCATCAAATACCTCCTGATCTGTCAGCACGACCTCATCCCCACTGTCCTCTTGGAGTCTCAATACTCTAGAAATGATCTCTGCAGTAATAGCTATGTCGTTCTCCAGCACTCTCGCAACAATCCTTTGAGAATTGGCTCTAGTATTGTACTCGGTAGTACGCCAGAAGTCTCTGATTTGTAGGTCATAGATGCTGGGAGAATGAGTGACCGCATAAGCAATGAGTGATCTTTGAAGCCAACGGATACAATCTCTAAATCCCGCGGCTTTGGGGTGTGTATCATCCAAGATAGCCGTGATGTTATTCCTCTCGTCGAACTTCAGATTAGCCATTTAATCTAAAAAGTAGATGAAACACATTAGCAAGATATATTAAAGTAAATAATAGAGAAAAATAATTAAAAAGAAAAAAAATAAAGAAAATCCAACTTAAATTCGCTAGGCGAAAGTATAGTTTCGCTAGCCGAAATAGTACTTTCGGCAAGCGAAAATGTAATTTCGGCAAGAAATATGAAGTAGTTTCGGCATGCCTGCTTAATAGATTCGGCACGCCGAAACTATAAGCTAGTCCAAGCGAAACTGAAACATGACTAGCGAAACTGTTAAGTTCGCTCAGACAGCATAACTTCACAGTTTTGCTGAAAAACCTTTGAACTTTCATTTAGTTTCGCTGGACTATCAGTACTTTCGCAGTAAGAACTGCGAAGGTACCGAAGAGTCTCAGCCCGATCGGTTCAAAAATAGTTGATTAAACCTAGATTAAACTACAGTCCAAGGTTCGAAACTCACATTAGATGCTTAAATAGCCATCAAACATGAAACACGCACTCAAAATCTCAAAATCGCTCGAAATGGTCATGGTATACTCTCAGAAACTGAAAACCCCGATTGTGCGAAAATGAGATCTCAATTTCGCAAAATGCGATATATAGAATATATTTTTGCTGGCAGCGAAACTATAGTTTTGCCCGTACATGCTTTGGTCAGAAATGACACTGCAATGAAAGTGCCGGCGAATCTACAGTTTCACCGAGCGAAACTATCAGCGAAAGTATAGTTTCGCTGAAGATTTAAAAACTTAAAAGATTTGAAAATTTTATTTTCTTTTTAAAATAAAATAAAAATATTTAAAAAAGTGTTAAAATAAAAACAAAAGCAAAATGAAGAAATCAAAAAGAATTTGCCCCACAAGACCTCACTAAACTTCACATAATTTTAACATAATAAAAGAAAAGAAAATAAAGGGTAGAGAAGAACGAGAAGCTAAAGAGTTCTTCTGGAGAGTCATAGTTCGGCGAGATTGCTGATATATTTGTCCTTTTTAAGTTCATGCCTTCTTCTTTTCAACAAGTGAACCACAACTATTGTTATCATGTTTTGATTCGTTTAAAGAACACTTTAATGACTCAGTCCCCACAGACATTTGGCAAAGAAACTTATCCCGTTCTCATGATATATTGAACAAATGACACTCTTTGATTGACTATTTTTTTAAAAGCAACAAAGATCCTTTTACAAAAGAAGCACAGTCCTTATAGACATCAAATGATAAGAGCTCCAGGTCTATACTTACGTATAACAGAGGAGTTGATCAATTGAGTCTTACAGATGAGAGCTTCAGGTCTATACTTACGTATAACAGAGAAGATCATCATATCTTGCTGATGAGAGCTCTAGTTTAGTACTATAGTACAACAAAGGAGATGATCACTCCAGGTCAATGTTCACACATAGCAGAGGAGATAAGCACGAGGAAGAATACAACAAGGAGCTTCTTAGATACAAAGATAAGCAAGCAGATAGCTCTTGAGATAGGATGGGGAAATTTATAAACAAGGATACTTTAGTTAAAAATAAATCAATGAAGATATATCACGTTCTCAACCCATTTTGAACAAGGAGTTGTAACTTTGTGAAGGCCAAAAATGTCAAGGGGATTATCCAAGTCACAAAGTATCTTATTCTATTAGTTAAGCCACGAGATTACTATCTACTTTGCTTTCTGGCTGAACGTATCTAGCATATCCCAACACAATACTATTGACCTCCTTCACATCATCCAGACATCAAATTTTATTTAGGAGAATTCTCAAAAGAAAACAAGAGAAACATTTATTATTCTCCCCCGAAATTTCTACGACTTAGCAAGATTGGAGAAATTTCTTAGTAATATATATATATATATATATATATATATACATATATATATATATATATATATATATATATATATATATATATATATATATATATATATATATATATATATATATATATATATATAATTTTTTATGTAGAATGATGAAGGACTATGAAGAATATAGAAAAACGAAAAGAAAGAAAGAGAATAACAAAAGAAGTATAAACAATATGTACATGACATAGGTTTAAGAAAAATGGGTTTTAAAATGATATTAATCCTAACATAGAGATCAATTCATAAAAGGATGTTTATCAAATGTTTTAGTGAAAAGATCTACTTTTTGATTTTTAGTGTCAATGAGAATAATATGAATAAAACTCTTCTCCTGAGCATCACGGAATGCATGAATCCGTGTCTCGATGTGCTTGGTTCAAGAATGATGAATATGATTCTTCATGATGCCAATGCTGCTTTGTTGTCATAGAACAACGGTATATGGAGAAAGTTGATGCCGTAATCAACCATCTGATGTTGTATCCAGAGCACTGGTGAGTAACAGCTTGAAGCAGCAATGTACTCTGCCTCCCCCATGGAAAGAGAGACAACAGTCTGTTTCTTGCTCTGCCATGATACAAGACATCAAGACATGCAAGTCAAAATAAGCATGTACGTTGAGAGGTTGAATCGTTCAATGTCAACAAACACTGAAATTTGATCCGAAATTGATGAACTTATGATATTGAACTTCAACTATCAAAACCCTTAAACAATCAAGAGCACAAAGGCTTTGATACCATTTTGTTGGTCCATTTGATCGAATTTCAGTACACTTGAGAGGTTGAATCGTCAATATCAACAATAACAACAAACAAAAAACAATATGATGAAGAAGAAGAACCCAAAAATATTCAAAATATAACAATCATGATCCAATACAATAAAAGTAACAAAGCTCAATATATTTTTGTGAATTCCAGCTTACAATGGACACTTGCAACAAGAATAAACGATTAGGGTTTTGTAAGGATGACCAATAATGACAAAGATCAAAAGTTTCACTGACAGTTTCGCTGTCAGCGAAACTATCCTGCCAAATTCACAGTTTTGCCCGGCTGAGACAGAAAGTTTCCCCGGGTGAAACTAATAGCTTGCTATGAGCGAAACTACAGTTTCGCTCATAGTTTCGCTGGGCAGCAAAATATAACAAATAAACAAAGTTACAAAAGTAAATTAGCATTAACCCTATTACAATCAAACATAATCAAAATCTAATCTAAAGTGAGTCCAACCTATACTTGATCTTCAAATTGGTAGCGAGAAGGAACATGCAAAATAAGAATCTGCCATGTTTAGACTTTTCCCAAACAATGTGAATGTTAATCTCAATATATTTAGCTCTTTGATGTTGGATTGGATTATCGAACATGTAACCAACGCTCATGTTGTCACAAACAAGAAGTGAAGCTTTGTTGTGGTGCCTAACTTGGGTAAAACATTTCAAAGCCAACAAAGCTCAGCCATAACATTGGCTACTCTCGGTACTCTACCTTGAGATTGTGGTATGTCTCTTAGAAGACTATGAAATGAGATTATAACCTAGGTAGACATAGTAGATGTCTAGAAAATACTATCGAGAAGACTATAAAATGAGTGAAGTTATGGGGTTACGTAGAATATATATATATATATATATATATATATATATATATATATATATATATATATATATATATATATATATATATATATATATATATATATATATATATATATGTATGTATATATATATTTATATATATGTGCCACTTTCATTGTTCCATTAACACATCACAAAATTCTTTTTGAAGCATTTGATGATCCACTCGTGATGCATGCATACTCGTTAAATTCCATAGAAGATGCCTGGAAGGGTGAAAGTCTACTTCAAGGCCTCTGCCAAGCTTTTAAAATTCATGGGAACACTAATTAAAGATCCTGTATTACTTAACTTACCAACTATGTCGTATGCCCAAATTACAATCTCCCATATTTGCCTAATTTAGAATGTCTTAAGCATATTGTTGCTCTGTTAAAAACATTCCATTAGGATCTTAGATGAAGCATATACCCAAGAAGCAGGTCAATGGATAGAGGTTTTTCATGGTGAACTCGGAAGATAATCAAGAGAGAACATGTTGTTTGAGAGTCGGTGGCGATGTAGTAAGAATGCTATCGATAGTAAACAAAATAATTAATATAACATTGATATCTTACTTCTTGTTCCTGTTTTAGGCCATAAAGGGGCTTCATTATTTGGCATACATGATGAGGATAAGAAGCATCCTAAAAGCCAAAATAGATAGTGCATAAAAACCATTCAGAGAGATTGGCATGCAAAAATACATTTTTAACATCTTGTTTATTGATGTCCTACTAGTGTAAGAATGTAATAGTCAAAACTATGAACAAGGTGTTCAGGTTGACAACGTGACTAAAAGCTTCATGATAGTCAACACCCACCTATTGAGACCTATCATCACAAACTAAATGTGCCTTATAGCGCTTAAATAAGCCATCAAATTTGGTTTTATATTTAAACATCCACATAAAACTTATAATGTTCATATTTGAATGACAAGACACTAACTCTCAAGTATTATGATCAATGCAAGCATTAAACTCATTTGCGGTAGCATGGAAAGAAGCAGTTAAAAGAAATAAAAATACTGTATTGTTCATTCAAATGGTTTCTGTCTTGTAAACTAAAAGAACTTTTGGGGGAAGTTGATCTATTATCAATCAGAGGTGGATGGATGACTGATATTGAAGAGATGTTTGAAACAAGCTAGTATCATCCTTTAGATGAAGTGATATTTGTAACTACTTATAACAAGCACACAAATTAGGTAAAGAAAGTATCACAAAATTGACTAAGGAAGACTTCAAGAACTTATTTTTGAATAAGGTTTGCCTAGTCTTGATTGATCAAATTATAGTAGAAATTTATGCATCTTTATTAGACTGATGAATCTATTGATAAAATCATTGGAATTTCTTTCATACAGTACAATTTGCCCTTGATCTATTAAGGATAGAAAGAATGTGGATCTATTGACACCAAATATGTTAAGAGCTGATTTCCAAGAATTTATTTCTCTATCTAAATGCATAATATTACAAAAGATCAGAAATTGTGTAAGAACATGAAATTGCATAGGAAAAGAAAATAGACAGAGGAGAAAAGAAGAGGCATGTGAAGGTTAAGGGCATGGCTGAGGAAATAAAATTTACCAAAACATTTCAGAATAGTCCTTTTAGGTAAAAATTTTTCACATGCGGAAGTTGTAGACAAACTTACAATGGGGAATGCCAAGTAGAACTGGTGATTTGTTTTAAGCTTGGTTAGAAAGTACATTTAGCTAGTTAATGTTCAAGTAATGTAAGCATGTGTCATAATTGTGATAAACCTAGGCTTTTAGAGCTGAGTATCTAGATCTTAGAAAGAAAAGGGATGGTGCGAGAAGTTGTCAACAGAAAAAAAGGGCAAGGAAATTGAAGGAAGATAGAAGTACCAATGCCATGTCAAAGGGTGTTTTAAGTAACTATGAAGCAGGTGAAGAACACACCTAATCTGGTGACTAGTACGTTCAAATTAATTACTTCCCAACATACGTTCTATTTGAATTAGAAGCCACCAGATCCTTCATGTTTTTTAATATATGCACAATATACCCCTTGTAGAAATAGTAGACAGTAAAATCATAGTATCTCAGGTTTATAAAAATTTCAAGTAACAAATCGATTGTATGAAATATAGCATTGATCTCACACTCATAATTAGGTGAATCTAATATGGTGATGATTATATAATGGGATATAAATGAATTATCATATGTAATCGTAAGATCATCCAACTTGTATCAACAGTGAGGTACATATACCCATTCAAGGCTATAGAAATAATGATGTTATAAAATGCTCCATGGTTAAATCCATGAAATACATAAACTATGGATGAAAGGCATTTCTTGCCAATGTTATAGATACCACAAGGGAAAGTAAAAAACTTCAAGTATCCCAATTTATGGGCAATTACTTATGAACCTTATGGTCCTAAGTTACATCCCTTTAGAAGGTGAGTTGCTTCAATCAATTTACCATCCTCAAGCAATATTGTGTACTTAGTGTCCAATTCTACTGGGGTAACTTCTAGGAGTTTACTAAATTCCTTTCATAATAAACTTTTATCGATAATAGTATCATACAACACAGAAGCATAATTATAGTTTAGGGGAAACTTACCGATGATGATGTTCCGGTCATTTCTCATTGCACCTAACCCAATCATGAAAGCACGTCCTTTGGCACCATTACCAATGTTGTTATTATTCCCACCATTGTTGCTTCTTTTATTGTTACCATTCCTATTTTGCTTCAACTACAGGTAGTTCTTCTTAGTATGCCCTTCCTTCTCGCATTCAAAATAACCCTTGTGTGCTTTGGTTTCTTGTTTTTATGGAAGTTGTAGTTTAGTCATGAGTTCACTTTTTGCAATCATTAGTTGCATGAGGCATCTTGCCATTACGTTAGCAATAGAATTGGTCACACTCACTGTTATTATGGAAGTTACACTTGTTTCACTTTAGGTACTTTCTAACATACTTACCCGCATTTTGATTGTTTTCATGGGTGGTTGGGGTGTAGTTCCTTAAAGATTAAAACTTGTTGGTCTTTTGTTTTCATAGTGAATTTGAGGTGGATTTTTCCTGAGTGTGATCCTACTTACGCTTGTTGTTAGAGGTATCGGCTGTACTACCAAGTTTGGGTAAAGTACCTTACGCTACCGCCTGATCAGTAAGTTTATGAGCAAAATTGAATGGTTTGTTGGATAGTAGTAGATGTGTTCTAATGATATTTTCTTAAATCTGAAGGGCCAGTCCCTCAATGTACTTATCTAATCGCTTATAGGTTGGGGTTATCAATTGTGGACACATATATTTGAGAGAGTGGTGTACTCCTTAATTTTTGATCCAAACATATTCAAATTCTAGAACTCTCCTTCTAGTTTTTGGTCCTTTTCCTTGGGCAATACTCTTCTTTCAATAATGTCTTAAAATCTTCCCAAGGTAAGTTGTTAGATGCTTCATGTCCTATATTTTGGACTTGAGAGTTCCACTAGGTAAGAGATGGACCTTCCAAAGTGCCTGACGCGTATTTAACATGTTTTCTTGCAGATAGTTGCACATAGCAAAGACAGATTCAGCCTTCTCAATCCATCATAGTAGGCCAATCTCTCCTTAGAACCACTGAATTAATGAGTAGGGCTTATAGTCCATAAACATCTTGAATGTACAAAACCCAATACCTTATTAGAATCACATGTAAAGATAGTTAAGAGTTTAGGGTTCGAAAGATGAGTTTGCTATAGGAATAGATCGATAGATCTACGTGGCGTAGAAGTAGCTCCTTCGTTTTGAGCTTGGTTTTGAGCCGAATGATTTGTGGCCTACTCGTAGGCTGCTATTGCTTTAGTTATGCGATCATTGATGATCACCTCTAGTTCTGCCTGAGTCATATTGATGTTTCCACGTCCATTTTCATGTCCTCCTCTTCGCTAAGACAAGATCACTACATTAACAATATACAAAATGAGAGAATATCCGACATATAATCACATAAACACAATAGTCAACATTCAAATAATATTCTGTCATAAAGTAAATTATAAAGAGTACACAGTATTTCAATCAAACTGTTAAATTTAAAATATATAAGTTGGATGGGAACAAACCTACCCATTAAGGTTTATGAGAAAGCAAATCAACTATCACCATGAGCTGAAGACACAAAAGATCCATCATCATCTTCATCCTCTTCGAGATCTTCTTCACGGTCTTCATCGTCTTCATTTTATGGTGCGTTAGAAGCTGCGGCTATTGCCTCTACTTCCTCAGCTCTTAACATAGCTAGTGTCAATATGTTTTTTTCAGAATACTCTACTCTGGTCTCTTGTGCATTTACTGTCGACATTAAATCCTCAAAATATGATGGCTAAAAGGTTATGGTACTTGTTAGTCTAATCTAGACTATCTACAAGTTCCTCTGTTCACCGTCGAGCTAAATTATCAAGTTCTAACATCCATGTGATCACATTGGCTGCCACACGCATGTTGCGTATCTTAAGATCCATCTTAACCACAAAGCTGGCGAATGCCTATGCTAGTGGTTGAGGTAAAGATAGTAGTGCTGGCGTAATGGTGAGAGACACGAGGGTGAGTGGAAGAGGTATGCCTTCCTCCTGAATCCAACGCCTGATCAGGTCGGGAAACCACTGCCAATCCTGAATGGTAGCTGTAATTAAAAATGCAATGGCTCTCCCTACATAATGGATTCATCAATGGAATCGAACCTATGCTTCTTCAGCTTGGTAGATTTGGATCTTTTAGTCTCCATGTCTGTTAGGGGTGATCCTAGTAATGTATGTGATATGGAAAACATGGAAGGTAATTTATATATGAATGTAATGTATGCACGAACTTAATAACAACTGAATCTAATGTATGCATGAAGTTAATAACTAATGCAACCTAGCTCTCTATAACCGCTGGCTTTGATACCGAAATTCTACACCTTTAAATTTCACCCATGGGGTTCTACTGCGAGGCACTTGACAAACTAAGATCTCAGACATTGGTCATATTGAACGACCACTATATAAATTTAAATAAGAGGTTTACTCATTCAATCATGAGAAAATAATGTTTTTAAAGATAAGTTGAAGAAGCGTAAATAAGTATTAATCAAATGGAAACAATGCGCAAAGCATGGTGTTTGAAAATATTAAGTAATGTAACGAAACTTGTCTGAGAAAGCAATAAGACTCCAAATGCAAATGGTATTCCATATATATGTTGGCGATATAAGAGAATGTAAGGCTTATAGTAAGGTTGATGCACCCAAAACAACCCAAGTGCTTCCTGCATGCATGCACTTGGTACTTAGTAGAAATTGCTTTGGAAGTTTCATACTGTGCACAAGAAAATATTCTAAGTATGAAATCTTCCGAAGTCAAGACCAATGTCTTCCAAAGCCAAAAGTGAAGTCTTCCGAAACTTCAAAGAAGTATTCCAACACCAATGAAGTGAAGATAGATTTCTTCCAAAGACTTTAAAGAACATGCTTTCTCTGATGTAGTTTTCATAAAGCTGACCAACTTTTCGATGCAACTCTGAAGACTCACCAACTTATACAAGTTGTTGAAAGATCCATGCTTTTTGTAACTATCCATTGAGGTCTTGAGTCTGTAACTTTCTACTTCATGTACTTTTATCCTTTCTGTAATATATTAGGATGTGAGCTATGACATATCATAGTCACTAGTCAAAAGACAAATCTGTCTTTTGACTTTACATTGATCTTGTTGTTGTCTAGATTAGTGTTTCTAGCTGGCTGTCAAAGTATGGCCGGCTGTAAGATGTAGTATAAAGTGTCTCAAGTCCTTGTATATTATTTCATGCTTTGTAACACTTGTACAAAAAACTTGAGAGCAATTACTGCAATCTTGAAAACCATTAACTTGTTGCTTTGTTAATAAGTTTCTGTCTCTTGTTTTGCTTGTGTTCATAGTATCATAACATAGTCCTGGTTCCCAATTTGATTTGTTAAGTGTTCTAACTCTCTCCTCATTGTGAGACTGATTGTATTGACCATCCCTTAAACGGTTCTACAATTGGTATCAGAGCATTCCAGGCTCTTGATTATAAGATCTCACCATCTTAGATCCCTTAGTCTCACAAAAATTACATGACATCTCAAATGGCAGCTCTAAGTAACAAAGGCTGATATGGAAACCAAAACCATGACAAAGTCCCTACCAATCACTCCTGAAGACTTTGACACTTGGTGTCAAAGAATGGAAGGCTTTATCAAGTCTCAAGACTCCAGAAAGTGAGAGTCTGTTGTTTCTAGACCTCACATACCAAGCACCTCTTCAACTGCTATTGCAGGTTATATGATTCCAAAGGAGGTGGTTGACTATTCTGAAGTAGAAAGGAAGAGAATAGACATAGATCAGAAAGCCATGACTGCCCTCCAAACTGCTCTTCCAAACGCCATATATAGGGGCTTCAAGAAGTGCAAAACTGCTAAGCAACTATGGGATGCACTGAAGCTCATGTATGAGGGGTCCACTAAAGCAAAAGAGAACAAGAAGGACCTCCTGAAGCAGTAGTTTGAGAACTTCATCTTTAAAACAAGTGAAACTATGACTCAACAATACTTCAGGTATGTTGAGATTATAGATACTTTAATGGATGTTGGAGTAACTCTTGAAAATAGAGACATTGTAAGGAAGTTCATGTCCTTTCTTCCTAGACAATGGACACATTATTATGTTGTTAACAAGAGAACTGAGAACCTTAAGACTCTCACTCTTACGTAATTGTATGGTATTCTTAGTGAATACCAGATGGAGATGAATATGCAAAGTCCATTTGGTAAATCCAGCTATCAACAGAGTTCAGCCCTTCATGTAGAGATGAACAAAAAACCGGTTCGGGAACCGGTTCACCCAAAAAAACCGGAATCGGTTTCAAAGAAAATCGGTTTTGGCCCAAACCGGTCCCGAACCGACCCAAACCGCTAACCGGTTTAAAAGTTAAAAACCGGTTAAATCGGTAAGAAAAACCGGTTTGGGTAAAAAAACCGGTTTCAAACCGGTCCGAACCGGTTTGATGATTTGAGTTTTCGGTGTGCCAAACCGGTTTGTAACCCGAACCGGTTTGAAGAAAAACCGGTTTGACCCCACTACAAAAAAACTGGTTCGGTTTTGAACCCGAACCGGTTTGGCAAAAAAAACCGGTTTGAACATCTCTAACTTCATGGGGTTGAAAGGGATTGCAGAGAACCACAACATCATCTAATCTGCTACCATGACAACTCACAAAATAGTCCTTTCATCACCTTCCCAGAGATACCAAGGGAGAGTTACACTCAAGACAGTCCATTCCAAGAGACAAGCTTTTCACAAGCTTCTGTGTCTGCTGATGAAAGCACTGGAAACTTTCTCTTCACCCTTGAAGATCTTGACTGTATCCATCCGGATGATTTGGAGTACATAGAGATAGTTCAGCAAATGGCTCTTCTCACTCATAGAGCCAAGAAGTTCTATAAGAGGACATGGAGAAAGTTTCCTAGCAATACAGCCAGTGGAAAGTTTGGACTGGACAAAGCAAGGTGAAATGTTACAACTGTAACCAAATGGGAAACTTTTCTAGGGAGTGCAAGGCACCAAGAACAAATGGTGGCCAAGCACAAACCAGACCAAACTACACTAACAATGCCAACCAAAATAAGAAGCAAAAACAGCAAGCTGTAGTTGCTGTTGAAGAAGGAGGCTTTGACTGGAGCTTTCAGGTGGAAGATGCATCTCAAAATCAAGCACTAGTGGTTGACCATGATGAAGCCAAGGTATTGGAATATCTCTGCACATCTGAATGTATTGCTAAAGTTAATAGATATAGGTCCTATAACTTAGAGATGAGATCTGATCTTGAGTCTTTAAATATCTTAAAAACTGATTTCAAAAGGCTGAAAATGATTACAAACTTAAAATAGAAGATTTAGAGAAAACCATTTCAACACTTAAACATGAGCACACCAACTATAGGACTCAAATTAAAGATCTTATCACTAAGTTAACTGAATGTTAGGCTGAGCTTGTGATTAGCAAATCCAGGGCAGAAAAATTTGTTCTTGAAGAAGAGACCTTCAAGAAAATAATATTCTCGACCTTGCATGCAAAAGTTTATTATCAGAATTAGCAGGGACTGTGATCTATTGAGATAGCTCCTCCACACATAATTTTGTTTGTAAGATCTCCTAGGTGTAGAACTTGTGAAGATGAGCTTCTTTTCATAGTTCCCATGAGTGAAGAGGATGAAGAGAATATAGTGAAGGATGACTCTGAGAAGAGTGAAGAAGAGCACCTTAAGAAGGATCACTACTTTCCTGAGAAGAGAAAAATAGTTGGGATGACCAAGTCTAGAAGGAAGAAATTGATCAGAAAGGCCAAAAGGAAGTCCAAGAAGGCTCAAGAGATCAAGGCCACTTTTAACTCTATGCAGAAACAAGTTTTTATTTCTGCAGGTTTTAAGGTGGTTAAGGCTGAAGACTCAAACGTGAACTCTAGTACTAAGAGTTCTAGTTTTTGTTCAAATTATTCCAACATCATGAAGAAGGCTGATCAGTTGTATACCACAGATACACAACTTGAACCATCCAGCTCCAAAGGTAGTTCTCACCCTAAAAGAAGTAACACGTCATTTGTAAAGATGAAGATGGAGAAGGAAAGTGATCAAGTTCAGTTTTGTTCTCAAACGAAGACTCTCAAAAGGAAGAAAATGGACCGTGTTATAAGTGGTAATACTTCTCATCTTGCAAAGGATTGCCTCTACAATCCAAAAGGTACTGTCCATATGACCAAGAAAAAAACTTCTTAGAAGATGAAGAAGAAGCAAGCTTCGGAAGGAAAATCTTCTCCTTTCGGAAGCTCCAAAATGAAAAAGAAGACAAGTGAAAGAAGAGGTTATGAAGCCCTAACTTGATATAATTGGTAATTACTTTTATTTCGAATTACAAAGGTTTAGGTTAATTTTGAGGTGCAATGCTTTCTTTATTAATTGATAAAGGCAAATCTGATTTTTAGTTGCTCTTTAGATTTTAATTCATCCCCAAACCTGATTTTTAGCAAGAGGTTATGAAGGTTTGCTTTGAATTGGTACTTGAATGGGTTGATGTATCTGTAGGATGATATGATCTTTATGATCATTTGTTATATGGTTTTTGTCGTATATGGTTTTTGTTAAATGGTTTGCTTCGAATTGGTACTTGAATGGACAGGTATTATTTTGTCTTCTCCTATTTTTATCACCATTTGTTAAATGGTTTTTGCTTCTTCTTAGGACCGTTTTCGTACGGAGTACTAACGGATTCTGCGTGAGACCAGATCATATAGTGCGGAATCCTATTTGATAGGCGATCCAATCATTATTTGATAGGCGATCCAATCAAGATGCATATCCTTGTTTAGTCGTGCGACTGGTCAATAAGTATGATTAATTCATGCGTATGGTCCATAAGTATGGTCCATTAGCATAAATAACCACCCGACTAAGTTGAACACATTTCTCAATCATTATTGACTTAGAACTATGTACAACAACCTCAAACCTATATATGATGTTCATACATATGAATTATACTAAATACAATAATAAAATGAAATACTCAAAGACAAATAAACATCAAGATGCATATCATATTTCAAATAGTGCAGAATCCTATTTGATAGGCGATCCAATCAGTGAGAACGACAACCTGATCGATCTAACGATGAAACAAACATTAAGAATTGATTAGAAATCGATCAGGAACGAACTATGAAGTTGGATAGGTTGCTTAGGGCGCTCTGGACGGCTAGGGTTTGTGAATATTCGAAGTCTCATGTTTTTCCACGAATTATGTGGTATTTATAGGTTTTCAGTTTCATTCGTACGACTGAACCATTAGCATGGTTCAGTCGTGCGACTGACTCATGCGGTTGATTCATACGCACGACTGAAGGTTCCATCGTGCGACTGAATCAACTTTATGTCTCAGTCATACGACTGATCCAGTCTCCTTGTTTAGTCATGCGACTGGTCAATAAGTATGATTAATTCATGCGTATGGTCCATAAGTATGGTCCATTAGCATAAATAACCACCCGACTAAGTTGAACACATTTCTCAATCATTATTGACTTAGAACTATGTACAACAACCTCAAACCTATATATGATGTTCATACATATGAATTATACTAAATACAATAATAAAATGAAATACTCAAAGACAAATAAACATCAAGATGCATATCATATTTCATTAAATAATCATATTACATATGTGTAAGAAATGAAAGACTTTTACATTTAAGAACATAAACTAGGAACATGATGTATCAACAAACTCCCCCTTGGACCTAGTTTATCCTATTTTCTAACATTCTTCACATGCTCTTGGAATTTCTAGTACTTCTCTTCTTTGGTGACTCCCGCGTGGATCTTAAACGCCGAGCAGAGCCGTATAACATGTTGGAATTGTAGAGCTTGTACAATATCTTGCGTGTCATATAATAGTGGCCACTTGTATAGATTGTAAACATCTTTAGCAGATATGTTTGTAAGCCACATTGGGTCAAATACTTTGATAGTCTCGATCTTACCTTCTTTGTTCAGAACTATGACTGCTTCCCCTGTCCTCCAGTCGTAATGCCACCATTTGAAGTGTGAAGTGAAGTCGTGAGGCATCTCCCGTAGGAATCTTAGACATTGTGCATGGAGGACTCCACTTCAACACCACCTTAGGCCTTCCAGATATAGGACCAACTTCAGTCTTATGAATGAACCTCTTAGGTTATTAAGATCTGAAGTTTACCTATCTGGTGTGGTATTCTTTCTTCAATGATGTCTCAAACCATCCCGACATCTTCCTCAGGTTAGCATACAAAAGATCTAAACAGGCCAATCTGTTTAGCTCAAAACCAGGAAGAGTCTTCAGATTATGTGGATATCCGAAGTACTCAATCCCCTTCTCTCGTTTAACAACATATACATCCAGATCTTCAAAATAGGCCTAATTGATGATCGTGTCTGACACTTTCTGATGCTTCTTTACTCGGTAATGTTTGGTGTAGGCATTCAGCATTGGAGGTGCATGTTGTGCCTTCATTTCTGATAAACAAGCTGCCCATTCAGCCTTCTTTAGATCAACATTAGCATCTGTAGCTTGGGCTTTACTTTCATCCTTTGCTTTCTCTTTCTCTATCTCATCCAGCTTGTCAAAAGTATCACTGCCAAATGTTTCACCCAAGTCGGGGATAACATTGCCCTCAGGGTCAGTGTACTGAGGATAGTACTCAGACGTGACATCCTCGATCTCTATCTTATCCACACCTTGTAGCTCCTCGTCACTCAAGACATCTACTTTCGGAGCATCTTTGACAAGCTCATCTGGATTTAGTCGAAACATATCTGCAAGTTGCTCATCGGTCAGGTCGTGGATGATTTCTCCTTCCTCTGGAGTGTAGCTCACAGTCCTTCTCACAATCCCTTGCAAATCAAGAATCATAGTAAGTTGAGTCATGACTTGCTGAAGGGAAACGACATCATAATCCTTAGTCTATGGAGCTTCATTTTTGCCTTGATCGTGTGTCTCTTCAGCTAGAGGTGCAGAGGACGCGGCTCTTTTGGTGCGCCTCTCCTTTGCTGCTTGATTTGAGGCTGATGCAGATGCATCTCCTTCTTGATCATCCTCCTCCTCATCATCATCTTTTTTTCCATTTCCATTTCTTCCAACTTCCTCGTTATCATCATCTTCTTCTGATTCATCATCCGTCAAATCATCATCATCATCTCCACCATCATCTCCATCATCCTTAATCTTCAGGGGCTCACCCTTTGTTCCCTTCAACCTTAACATAAGCTTTTTGTTCTTTTTCTCTAATCCCTCGATCCGCTTGATGGATGCCATGACAAGCTCATTTTGAGCATTCAGGGCATGGTGAGCTCGAACTAAAGCTCTCTCATGAGCCGCGTTCTTCTCTGTAAGCTGAGCTATCTGCTTGCCTTGTGCGGTACTGACTGCCATCAGCTGATTCATTTGGTTGGCTCTCAGATCATTTGTCGCTAGCAGTTTGAGCACCAGTCTGTTTAGGCTCGCCAACTGTT
Organism: Flaveria ramosissima; assembly: GCA_025215565.1. NCBI lineage: Eukaryota > Viridiplantae > Streptophyta > Magnoliopsida > Asterales > Asteraceae > Flaveria > Flaveria ramosissima. The sequence continues at coordinate 53,200,478 of CM046035.1, read as the reverse complement.
CCTCTAACCCAACAGTGGGTAGAGTAGAGCCCTGTGAAGGTGGGAATTGGGTGGATGTGCCAGCTTGGGGAGTAGTGGGTGTAGTGGTGGATGTGGTGTAGATGGGAGAAGGAATGGAAGTGGATTGTGGTGGAACTGATTTGGGCATTGTAGGTGAGGTAGGTGTGAATGTATAAGTGGTGGTGGTGTGGGGAACAGTGGTGGTGGCTGTGGCTGTGGTGGTGGCAGTGGCTGTGGTGGTGGCAGTGGCTGTGGTGGTGGAAGAACTTATCAAAGTAATCCTCTGCCTCTTACCCTTCTTGCCATGGGGTTGGGCCATCCTCTTCCTCCTGGAACCCTTGGCTATCGGGACTCCCCCTGAGCTAATCGGCTGTTCGGGTGTGTATGTCGGATCTGTGACATCAGTGTCACCACCCTTAGTACCAGCTTGGCGTCCACCAACCGCCTCTTTCCCCTTCTCAGTAGCCACAACCCGGCTCCCGACTCTCCTGGTGAGAGGCTCATCATCCGACTCATCCCCTTCATCTACCAAAAAGTCCTGATGGAAAGCAACTTGCTTAGATCTACCAAGAGCAGATGAAGTACTATGTGGAGGTGGTGGAGATATGGTAGACGTGTCGGTGGCCCGTGATTGACTGGGGCCAGCATCTCCACCACCTTGACCATCATCATGGTCATCATCATCATCGTCATTTTCATCAGTAGGAACCACTATGGGCCCAACGTCTGAGTCACTGTCATCATGACGCCACTTCTTACGTGAGGGCGCCAGGTAATCCTCGTTGGCCAGATGGCCAAAACGTCTCCTGACCGGGGGCTTCACCTGCTTCCCCCGGTACACCTTCATCCTACCCAGGGTGGTGTCATCCATCACCTCTAATATCACTGCATCGTCCTTCTCCTTAGGCATCAAAGGAAGCTTCTCGTCTATGATCATTTGCAAGAACCTTGGATACATGCAGAAGCCTTCCTTGCCTTGGCCTCTATGTTCTCTATCAAGTACGAAAGGAGTAAGCGTGAGAAATTGAACGGGTGGTTCAGTACCAACGCAACGTATGCATTCTGGATATGGTCGGACATCTCATCGAATCCTCCACGTCTGGAGGCTATACACTTGAGGATCACATGTGCCAGATACTTGAACTAATGGCACATGTTGCTCTTGTTCAGTACGCCTGCATTGATGTCACCGGCGTACTTTATCCTAAGAAAACATCCCCGAACTGTTAAGGGATGCAGCTTGGTTGGATGGGCTCCGTCCTCACCCAAATCCAAGACTCTCCTCAGGTCGTCTTCCCTGATCTCAATCTCTTGTCTGAATATAGAGCTCCGGATACAGTGGGGCTCAACGGACCTGTCAACTATGGCATTTTCCCAAAAAGCCTGCTGAATCGATCAGTATGGTGTGCATGGGGTAGAAATGGCCTTGTAGATCCTCGATCTACGCAGGAAGGCTATAATCCCGGTGAACTCAGAAGCGTTCCGAGACGCAGTATCTAGATGAGCACAAATGTTGTGCTTGGTGCTCATTGTCCATCTCTCAGCCATATTGCTGCAACACAAGAAACATATACATTAGATCTGTTCGTAAGAGATAACATTTGAATTTTAGCTGATTTTGATCAACTGGTTCAATCATGCGATTGAACCATACGACTGAGTTTAGTCGTACGATTGAGCCTGTGACTGAACTTAGTCGTATTCTATGCCATGCGGTTGAGTCAATCGTGCGACTGAGTCATTGATTGATTCACTCGTGCAGTTGAATCATGCACCTGGCTCAATCGTGCGACTGAGGTTCATATGCATGTCTATTCACATCTTGCACTTTTCGACACCATAAATTTGAATCTTTTCAAAACGTTACATTACACTTTATGTTTAGATTCATTAGGTTTCGCAGGGACTTGAAATAGCACTTAGTGTCATTTAAATCAACGTTTGTATCCATTTAAGTGGTTTATTTTAGGATATGGTCCCGGTTCTTGATTTTAACAATTTTGGTCATTGTGGATTCGAATAATCCATTCATTTGACCCGATTTCAGTTTCAAAGTACCTGAAGATGAATAGGATATCAATTAGTATCACTATTTAAGAGTAACCACAATAATCAAAGATTTTGGCAGAGTGTCTGAGTATTAGGCGATGACCCCCTTTTTATATTGTTTTAAGTTTCAGTCATGCGGCTGGACCCATATGCATGATTCATTCGTGCGATTGAGTCAGACTCCTTCATCTAGTCGTACGATTGGTTCATTCTTGTGATTCAATAGCATAGTTGACACATACTCATGGTCCAATCATGTGATTGGCTCATACTTATGATCCAATCGTGCGATTGGCTCATACTTATGGTTCAATCGTGCGATTGGCTCATACTTATGAGTTTGACTTCATACATTTCCATACACTCAAATCTTAACTTTAGATATATAACATTATGACCAATGATCATCTCAGACATGACCTTTTTAACAGAGAATCATTTGATCACCTCAGACGTGATCCTTTTAATTGAGAGCCAATTGGTCACCTCAAACGTGATGTTTTTAATTTAGAGCCGATTGGTCACCTTAGACGTGACCCTTTTTAATTTGTGATTCACAGAGTTCATCTAGTTATATAGTCCGACATCGACGCAAAGAAGATAACGAAAACAGAAAACAACTTGAATTAAAGCAAAACAAGACATATTTTTGTGCTTTTGGTTTGAGGTGGATTGAAACCTTTTAAAAAAATCATCTAACCGATTTTTCCTCCTGAGCAGAACAACTTCCATTTATCTTTATCATTTCCGGAACGATTCATATGGAATCATACAGGTATATCATAATCATTTGGGACCCTTTTATGTGTACTTGGACACTAGATTCTTATTTGTCTGAGAGTCAGTATCACTTTCAGGAAATCATACCAGAGCTGTAAGATGCACACAATGATTTTGACTGTCGAGAGTTGCAGCCATGATGATTGTCAGTATATTTGTCCACTTAAATCCATACACAGTTTTTGACTCACATTGGTGATGTGTTAGGTTTTATTATTTCAACGAGCATTTGTGGATCCCACACTTATATGGTAATCAACATTCCTCAGGAGACTTTTGAGCGGTCTACGTGTATTTGACAAGAAGAAACTATTCTAAGAGCTTTCAAAGAGATGCCAAGCCTCAGGTCAGTGCCATCGCACAGCAGAGAGGCACAAACAACAATGAATTCTAGAATATTTAGGTTATGCTTATCCTTAGGTCAGTGCCATCGCACAATAGAGAGGCACACAACCTATTTTCTTGTTGGAGCATTTTTTTCTTTTGCACATAACGCACCAACAACATTAGTCATTAGCTTGATTGCGCTTAACAGTTTTTCCATATGCTTTGCTCATTTTTATGGTCATCCACACACATTTGTGGCGTTTATTTTGCTCGTCACCCCTTATTGGAAATGCGTTGATTGTGTTAACCAGGGATTAGATGAGAACCAAAGCAAGTTGAACAAATTAGTTTTAATTTGATTCACCAATGAAGTCTACTCATCTATTGTGTTGAATCTACCGACACATATATAATGAACTAGCAACCCTAGGCCTACTTTCTCTATGTTACCTTAGTAGCAGACTAGTTTACTATCATTTTTCCTTTATTTTGCTTAGACTTCTCAGACTTGTAATATGAATATAGCATTTTGATCATTTAAATCCTTTTGATGTCCCAAACAATTAGTTCCCTGTGTACTATCATTTTCTATAATTTTTTTAATCAATATCACAGATGTGATTTCTTTGCTTTCAGCTTATCTGCCCGCCCCCGTTTTTTTATTTATTTTTTATTTTTTTAAGTAATTAAATACTGAAACTAAACTATTCTCCCCCTAAAATTCTAAAACCGAAAATGTTTTTGTGTTTTTGGATTTTAAAAGACAGGAAAATAAAATTAAAAAATAAGAAAAATCTGTCGGACTAAGAAGTCGATTCTTCTGGAATCACAACACTTTTCTTTTCACGTCATTGACCTCCAAAGGATATAAAAACCAAGGTTTGTCAAAAGCTTTTGTGTAGAGGTCGGCTCGTTGAAAATCCGTATTAATTTTAACAACATCGATTAATTGTTTTTCAAAATAGTCACGTATAAAGTGATATTTAATATCGATGTGTTTAGTTTTTGGGTGATGACCGGATTTTTAGTGACAGCTATTGCAGCAGAATTATCAACAAAGATAGGGGTGTTAGAAAATTTTAAACCGTAGTCTCGCATTTTCTGTTGAATCCAAATGATTTGTGAACAGTAACTTTTGCAGCAACATATTCAGCTTCACATGTTGATAGAGCAACAGATGTCTGCTTCTTACACTGCCAGGTGACTAAGCGTCTTCCAAAGAACTGACATCCCGCTGATGTTGACTTGTAATTAATCTTGCAACCACCATAGTCCGAGTCACTATATGCTGTACGCTCAAAGTCATCATCATGAGGATACCACAACCCGAGTGTTGGAGTACCCTTCATATAACGAAAGATCCTTTTTACCCCAATTAGATGATTCACTTTTGGTTTAGCCTGATATCTGGAACAGAGACACGTGGCGTACATAATATCAGGACGAGAGGCTGTGAGGTACATCAGAGATCCGATCATTCCTCGGTACATAGTGGCATCTACCAGATCACCATTTTCGTCGGGTGCCACATCGTGGTTCGTAGCAAATGGAGTTCCAGCAACCATTGCATTCTCCATGTCGAACCGACTAAGGATATCTCCTACATATTTGGTCTGATGCAGGAAGATTCCATGTGGTGTCTAATCAACCTGTAACCCAAGAAAGAACTTCATCTCTCCCATGGCACTCATCTCAAACTCAGCTTTCATCACGGATTCGAATTCTTTACAATGCTTCATTTTTGGAACCGAAGATTATGTCATCCACATATATCTGTACCAGTAGTAAATCACCATCTTTCTCTTTGATGAACAACGTGCAATCAATAACCCCTCTATGAAAACCATGTTTCAGCAGATGAGTAGAGAGTTTCTCATACCAGGCTCGAGGGGCTTGATGAAGCCCGTAAAGAGCCTTGTCTAGTTTATAAACTCTATCCCGATGATAAGGATCCTCAAATCCTTCGGGTTGACTGACGTACACCATTTCACGAATTTCACCATGAAGGGATGCACTTTTCACATCCAATTGATACACTTTGATCTTCATGTAGGATGCATAGGCTAAGAAGATACAAATTGCTTCCATCCTTGCCACAAGTGCAAACACTTCATTGTAGTCAACGCCTTCGACTTGTCTAAACCCTTGAACGACAAGCCGAGCCTTGTTTCTGATTATAACCCCTTGGTCATATTTCTTACACCTAAGAACCTATTTAGTGCCAATCACCTTAGCACCTTTTGGTCTGTCCACAAGAGTCCATACTCCTAACTTCTTGAACTGAAGGAGTTCTTCTTGCATAGCACTAACCCATGCCTCATCGTTTAAAGCTTCACTTACATATTTTGGCTCAAATTAAGACACAAAACATCGATAAGCACCATCATGTAGAAATCCCTTTTCCATGACTGCGACATAATCAGCTGAGTATAGCTGATTTCGTGTCTGAAGTCCCGATAGAATATCCCCGATGATGTTGTCCAGGGGATGATGCACATTAACTCGAGTTCCAGGAGTGGTGGGAACAGCTACCTCATTATCTAGATTTTGAATCCCAGGTTCATTTCCGTGGCTGTTGGAGTATGGGGTTCAGAAGTTCCAGTGGCATCAAGATCAGATGCTTGTGTACTTTAGGTAGTGGGAACATGTTCGACCATTGTCCACATTGGCAGTCTCAACTGCTTCATCATCATAGGAAGACTCACTTACCTCAAGCTCTCCCCCTGAAGGTCTAGAAGTATCGTGTAATGCAACCGATGATGTCGAGTCTAGTGTAGGAGTATTCAGAACATCATACATCATCCGAGCAGATAACTCATCATAGAGATGAGAATGAGGTAGATTGAAGGACTTGAAAAATCCATCATAGTCAAAGAAGAAGGAAGGTCTTTGCCAAAAAAGGGGTGGTGTATCTTTGGATATCAACATTGCACCACACCTCTACCTGACCCGTTGAGTTGTTATAAACTCTCTTGTATGGTATACTATATCTGAGAAAGATACCTTCTTCTGCCTTCTCACAAAACTTCCCAGTCTGACTTTTCTTTAACAGCATGCACGGTGCTCCAAATGGTTCTAGATACTCCAAGTTGGGTTTACGTCGCTGGAGCAATTCATAACACGTTTTTCCATGACGTTTGACCACTAAGACTCGATTGAGAGTGTAGCATGCATTAGCCACTGCCTCATTCCAGAACTAAATAGGCAGTTTAGAGTCGGCTAACATTGTCCTTGCTGTCTCTATCAAGCTTCGATTCTTTCTTTCAGCAACCGCATTCATCTATGGAGTCTAAGCAGAAGTAAATTGATGAACAATTCCTTTCTCTTGACAGAATGCCTCCATCCACTGATTCTTGAACTCTGTTCCATTGTCTGACCGAATCTTTCTTACTTTCAGCTTGTAGAATGATTCCAATATAGTAACTAGATGCTTGAATGATTCAAATGTCTCTGACTTGGCTTTCAGAAACATCACTCAAGAGAATCTTAAGTAATCATCAATTACTACAAAGCAGTACCAATCTCCAGCAATGCTCTTTGTGTTGACTGGTCCAAACAGATCCATGTGTAGAAGCTCGAAAGGAATGTCGATAGAATTAACTTTCTTTGCTTTTTGAGACTTCTTGGTCTGTTTCCCTTTCTTACATGCTACGCAGAAATCTGGGAGCTGGAAATTCTTGTTTGTAACTCCATTCACCAAATCATTCTGAACCAGATGATTCATCTTCCTGGGATGAATCTGTCCCATTCTCCTATGCCAGAAGACTGAATCCTTCTCTGTTGCCTTTAACAAGAAGCACTGGGTAGTAGACTCAATTGTGGAGGCTTTTGATAGATCCAAGACATACAGATAGTTATATCTTGAAGCTGACATTAGAATTTTATCCTCCTCGATAACATACTCCTTCTTCAACATGTAGCACTTCTTGTTGTCAAACACAACCTTGAATCCCTTATCACAGATTTGGGAGACAGAAAGCAAGTTGTTTTGTAGTTGCTGAACGTAGTTGACCTTGTCAAACTTCACTTTCTCGTTTCCCACTTCGCCTTGAGCGGTGATGTAACCTCTTTTATTCCCAGCAAATGATACGTGTCCCCCTTTAATTTGTTTGACGTTGAAAAGGAGAGACGAATTCCAGGTCATGTGCCTGGAAGCCTCACTATCAATAATCTAGGTATTAGTGATAGCGTTGTAGCGGACACCCTGCACATACAAAGGAATTGATTAGTTCAGGTTTGGGACCCAAGCCTTGACTGGCTTGGGTGTCCCAGAGGTATCACACATCATGAACTCAACCCATTGTCCTTTAGAGGATGAGGACACATCTTTCTTCTTATTGTTCTCACTAACAGACACATTACTTGTTTTTTCTTCCACAAACCAGTTTTGTGTAAGGCCTGTTTGTGGTAAGCAGACGACTGGTTTATGGTTTGAACTTTAGGTTCACTAATAATCTTAGGTGTAACCTTAGGTGACACATCCTCGCTTTGAGTTTTAGATCTAATTTTAGAAAATCTTGTTATTTCATCAAAAAGTTCAATTTTCTTTTTAGGAGTCCGATAATAAGGACAATTTGGAGAGATATGTCCCCGTTTTCCACAACTGTAGCAGGATCTCCCTTCGACAGTTTGAGGAAAGTTTTGATGTGGGGTTGAGTTTGGTCGGGGTTTGAGATATGTCCGGTTGGGTTGTTTCTCTTCCTTTTTAGATGTTTCACCTTCTTTAACAAACTTAATTGTTTTGACATTTTGAACATCTTTCACTTTCATTTTATTAGGATTTTGATGATTAACACAATTAAGGTTCATTGGATTAGACCTTTTAGGTTCTGAAATAGACGTTTGTGACCCTGACCCTAATTTAACCTTTTCAATTTTATCACTCAAATCCTCAACAGGTATCTTATCTTTTGATCCCAAAGTAGAATCCTTCTGTTTAGTGACAGATTTCACAGGTTTACCTGTAGACATCACATGATCCTTTACTGGGTTATTATTAATTGGTCCAAATTTAGTGTTCAAAAGGATTGCATGTGGTGGCGGTACTACCTTATAACCCAGGCCTTCCCCATCATTCCGTTCTTTCACTAGGTTTTGAACTATGTGAGAAGAACTTGCCAAACTGTGTAGTTTTTGTTTTAATGATTCAACTTCGACTTGCAAAACTGCTTTTTCCTTTTTAGTTTCCTCCAAAGAATTTAAATAGAACTTGATGTCATTTGATTGATTTAAGGCAACAACATCGGTTTCCCTTAGTTGTTTCCCCAACAGTTCTATCTCTTTGAAGCTGCACTCATTTTGTTTTAAAACTCGATTTGCTTCAGTGCAGAGTTGTAAATCATTTATAAATATCATTATGTTCTAATAACCTAGCAAATTTTGAATCAATGCTTTCCCTAAATTTATCACATTCTGTACATGTATGTTTTTCAAATAATTTGTCTTTAGAATATACCTGTGTAGAACCAGACGAATCAACCATCAAAGCAGTGTCAGACTCTTCGGTCACTGGAGATTCTGAGTTTGTAGCACTAAGTTCTTCTTTAACCAAATGATCAACGACATCCATAGCTTTTTCGATATCTAAAAGTGTATGCTCAGCTATGATGCCTCCTTTACTTGCAGATCCATCATCCAATGTATCAACTAAAGCAATGTTTGATTCACCCTCAGAAACGAATCGGAAGGACCAGTCTTGTCCTTCATCACCTTGAGCAACCAAAGCCTTAGACTCTTTACTTGAAGATGAAGCTCCGATCTTATCCTTGTCTTGTCGGTTGAATGTAGGAAAAGGATTTCCATTTCCAGTCTTCTTTGGCTTTACGCACTCACGTTTGAGGTGCCCCATTTCACCACAATGGAAACACGTGGCTTTGGTTTTGTCAAATTCAAAAGTTGTATCTTTAGTGGCAACCAAATTTTTCCCCGTCTTTTTAACAAACTTCTTGGCTCTTCTAACAGCACTAGCCAATGCCCACATAATATCCATGCGTTCTAGCTCAGTTTTATCAACTTGCTCGTAGTCCTCGTCAGGAAGATGACAGTTTCCAATCTTACCAGCAACTAATCCATCATAAGATTGAACAATAGCAGCTAGAAGGTCCATGTGCTCTTTAGCAACTTCCACGGTGACATTTCCGAGATTCTCGGTCTTCAACTTGGTAGTATTTGGCTCAGAAACTATGTATTGGGTTCTGGATGACCCTGACGTTACGGTTCCTGATGCACTACTTTGGGAAGGAGCAGAAGAGCTAGACACAAACGTCGTTTGTAGCGGTGCGCCTGAAGCAGCCGGAGTTGAAATTGAATTGTATAGTGCAAGATTCTGAGCATAGGATCCTTTCTTTGACTTGTATTTCATATGTAGTTCTTCCTCCCTTAACTTCAAAATGAAATCATTTATGTCTATAGTAGCAAGAGTGCCGTTTTGTTTCAGATTAGACACAAATGGATCCCATTTGTCTGGTAGACCATCAGCAAAACTAGAGACTTTATCTTCCATGGATGTGGTCACGCCATGAGTGTGCAACTCACTCATTAGATGATAGAATCGATCAATGATATCATCCAAGCTCTCATTCCCAATTGGAGAGAAATTGTCAAATTCCTTCTTAAGAGCTTTTGCCTTCAGTGCTTTCAGAGCTATATTTCCTTGCAGGACCGGTAAAGGGTATGCACTTACAACACAACAACACAATGAGGAGAGTTGCTTAGAACACTTAACAGATCAAATAGGGAACTGGTTAACTTGTTAATGAAAGATGCTAAGAACACAAGTAAATATGAGACAGAACAAGATGGCAAACAACACAAGTAATTGGTTTTCAAGAATGTTGTATATTGCTTCTCAAGTTCTATTACAAATGTTACAAAAGCATGAAGGAAAGTTACAAGTACTTGAGATACATATACTACATCCTACAGCCGGCCATACTTTGAGGGCCAGCTGGATACAATTGACTAGACAACTACAAAATCAAATGTAGAGTCAAAAGGCAGATTTGCCTTTTGACTAGTGACTATGACATGCCATAGCTCACATCCTAATATATTACAAAAAGGATAAAAGTACATAAAGTAGAAAGCATGGACTCAAGACCTTAATGTACAGTTACCAAAAGCATGGACCTTTTCACCAACTCATGTAAGTTGGTGACTTTACAGAGTTGCAGCGGAAAGGTGGTTCAGCTTTATGGTAAAGTACATCAGATAAAGTCATATCTCTAAAAGTCTTCGGAAGAAATCTGTCTTCACTCTTTGGCTTCGGAAGACTTTGTCTTTGAAGCTTCGGAATACTTCATTTTTGGCTTCGGAAGATGTTGGTCTTGGCTTTGGAAGATTTTCACTTAGAATATTTCTAGTGCATGGTGAAAACTTCCGAAGCATTTCTACTTCTGTTCTTTAGTGCATGCATGCAGAGAGACTTTAGATGTTTTGGCTGCATCAGACTTATCGGAATCCTTACAAACTCCCCCTAGGCTGATGCTACCAAAACATTTAGAAGATCTTCAGATGTTGGTGGTCTTCAGGATGATGATGACCATACCCTTCTTCATAGATGGTCACGATCACTCAGACTCTCATAATATCTTCTCATCTCAAAGAGATCATGCAGAGGTAAGTTGATTAAGTCTTGCCATGTGTAGACATTCTCAACACCTTGATCTATGATCACATGCCATCTTTCTGGATTAGTTGTGAAGGTCCAGGATAAGATGGGTCTCTCAGCTGCAAGAGGAGCCACTTGAACTGGAGTTAAATGGGCTGCCTCTTCATGCAATTCCTCAGGTTGATCTGACTCAGCCTGAGGTGTAGAGGTAGATGATTCAGGCTTTTTCTTCTTCTTTGACTATGGTTTGGAAGCCATCCTCTTCTTCCTCTTAGAAGACTTCAACTGAGAAGACTGGTCTGTAGCATCTTGTTGATCACTCTTGTCTTTCTCAGTTGGGTGTTCCTCCCTCACAGGTTTAGAAGGAGAGGAAGTTTGACCCTGCTGTGGATCAGAAGATGAAGCTTGCTGAGGCTCAGCAGAAGGTCCAGGTTGTGTTGTCTCAGGTTGTTCAACCTTAACCTCCACTTCAGGTGGGACTTGACTTGGAGGTGAGTGTAAGTCAATTAGCTCTCCACTCTTGATCTTCTGCTTGATTACCCTAATATGCTCATCCATTGTGGATAGAGACATAGGGCCAAGTCTCCTTCCGGAGAATCCATATAGCTTCAAGAAGCTCATCATCCTTTGTCTGTCAACAGACTTCTTCATACTCTTTTGGATGATGGCTCTTGACTTTGCAGCGTCTTCCCTCATCTTTTTTTTGTTGCCTTTTGTTCTTTGAGCAATTGAAGTTCAAGCTGTTTAAGATACTCAAACTCAATGCATATATATATTTTACCAATTGTTGCTTTTTAATATAGGTTAGTTCATTTGGATCGTCCAAATTGACCTTGGTTAAAAAAATGCTTAAGGTGTACGCCTTGAGGCGAGGTACGTTGAATTTTATTTAATTTGATTGATTTGGTGATTAAGTAGTTGAATTTCGTATAATATATATGTGGAATTTAAAATTTTTGGTGATTTTTGTTAAAATAGAGGTTGTTAGTTCATTTGGATGGTCCAAATTCACAAGTTTAATTGGGTGATATTGGTTTTTCTTAGGTTGGAGGAGGGAGAGCCGAATACAGTGATGCTGATTTGGATGTTATTCGGGAAGAGTGGCCGCGTTATGTTACAAATTTTATCTATGTTTAGGCCGGGTTACATTAGACAATGAACTTATAATATTATGTATTTCCAAGTGAAGCTCAAAAAAATTCAATACTTTTTGTTAGTATTTAATTAAATGAATTTTGATTTGTCGTTATTCGACAATTATTGATTTGTAATTTTATTAAAAAAAGGTAAATTTATAATCAAAAATAAATATTTTATAAAGCAGCTAAATTTATGACACGCATTGCGTATCATTGGTAACGCATCATAAAATTCACAAAGATGACGTGCACACGCTCGTCATCTTTTCATTTATGACTACCTCTTTCTTGACGTGCAATGGCGCGTCATCTTTTGCCCGTCATAACATGCGCGTCATCTTTCGCGCGTCATAAAAAGATGACGTGCGGATGTATGTCATCTTTCATTATGACTACCCCATTCTTGACACGTATTTGCGCGTTATCTGACCCTAAAGATGACACGCTTTGCGTGTCATCTATTGCAGTTTTTCTAGTAGTGTGATGTGCACGTCTTCACTCCAAATCAAACCTCGTCTTGGTTGTTGTAATCAAAGAGGGGGAGGGGGAAGCTTCATTGTTTTTTGCAATTTTAACCATTGATAGAGTTGATGTAGGCTAACATGTGATTGTGAAATCCTGATGATAAGAAATCAATTTCGAAAATATTTTGGTCACGATTAGAGTATATGTAGATGAAAAAGATAGGAGGCTAATGTTGCTTGGTAGGCTATACTATTTATTGTCTGATTTGGGTCCCAGAATTACTTTTTTGGTTCAATTTATTTGTATATTAAAAAAGATGGTTTCGTCATTGAATAAAATTTAAAATTAATTCTAACAGTCGTTAGTAAAGGACTAAATTTCTCACAATTACTCAAATAAAAGATAGATTCTTATAATTAGTAAAGTTGAAGGTGAAACATGTAAATTAACGTAAATATAAATGATCGAGAAATACAATTTACTCTTATTCTAATTATTAAAGAACTTTGATATGGTCACAAAAGAGAATATTTAACCATCTTCCATTCTAGTTATATGTTGATCTAATTCTTATCATCCTATAATCTATTCTGAAGGAAGAGCCATGATGGGTTTGGGTATAATTAGTTGCATATCATATAATTGTATAATCTTAGAGCATTGCAACTCCTCATTATTCACCAAATGTTTGTTAACATTATTATAAAGTCGTGTATGCAACAAGGGCAGAAATATATGATAATTTAAAATAAGGTGCACTGTAGATATATACAACCACCTTTTGGATATATACAACCACCTTTTAGATATGTGTTCATTATAATAAAAACTGATGTGCCTCAAATCCATGAATACATTATTATTGTTTTAAATTAATAATGTTGATCGAATGTTTTTTTATTTATTTATTATTTGCTGCTTGGACAACACATTATTCGGATGCTTCCACAAATATTTAGTTATTCTTAGAAAAGACAATTTAATTATCTATGTATTCTAAAAAAGATTAGTATTAAGTAAAAAACATATTATTGATTACTATTAATGGCGTATGAGTTGTAAGGTACGCTTCCTGTATAACTGGAGAATCGATTTTGTTTCATTTCTTTCAAAATAAAGAAAGAAAAGTTAACAAGTTGTAATAAAATTTCTCTTCATTTTTTTTTTCTCTTTTTATTAAATTATTGATTAATATATAATGAAGTCCCATGCATATATTCGGTTCCTTATCATTTTCTTGGTTGTTTTCTTTTAAGCTAGCTTTTTTTCATATATATAATACATAATGTGATTTGAACATTATTAAAAAAATTGCATCTCGTCACTTAAGGATTGAACTTTATATGGAAAGTCCTAGACATCTTTACGTAGCATTTTATTATTATGCAAATTTACATAAATGAAGTTTGTTAATTTACAAATGTTCTAAAAATTTAATTAAAATTAATTCTTGTAAAAGTTTTTTGTTAATTTTGGGTAACATATAATCTTTGGCCACCTAATTAAACAAGGGGCAATCATCACATATATATAAATGGGGTAAGATGCTTTCTTAAGAAGATTAGTATGACCATACAAGTGTTTTTGCCTTCTCATTTTCTTGTTCATTTTCATTTTTAAGTTAGTCAAGTTTTAAACAATAGACCTACGACTCCTTAACCTTTAGCTCTAATTTTATATCTATAACCACTTTGCTCGTGGTCATCACGTATCATAGACCGGACCGTAGTGACATTAGTAAATCATTAGATGTGCTATATGTTTAATATTTATATTACGTATTATATAGAGTGATACCAATTTATCAACTCTATTTGAAGAGTTGGCACAAGTTAAAAAGAATTATGTCTCTCGTTATGAATTATCTACAACTATCTTCTAGGTTTGTAAGTATATACAAGTAAAGTTTGTGTTTATCTGTCCACTGATATATAGGTGTTTAGTTTTTATAAAGTTAGTCTAAGTTTAAATTCTTACAAGTATAAGTGTTATATTTAGGTGTAAAAGAGTTGTTGTAAAAAATAACATAATTTAAATGGAAAAAAATAATTTAACGGGTAGGATTAAGGCTTGTGAGAAAATATGTAAAGTGGAATAATTTATAAATTATATTTTAATTATTAGAAGGTGTTTGGTTCATGTAGTGTTTATAAGAAATTGAAATTTGAATTGGAAGTGTAAAGGATTTTTTAAAAAAGTTTTAATGTGTTTGGTAGGTAAACTTTTTAATGGAATTGAAATGTAATAAAATATCAAATAGACTGATATCCTCTCCCATATTTTCTTCATCCCTAACCCTTAAAAAGAATTATAGTTGCCTACTTGCATTTCATTGGTCTTCAACATTGACCTCCACCATTGTATCTTCATATTTTCACCAAACCAACATTCACCATCGTTCTTCACCATCAGTCTCCACCATTAATCTTCACCATGTTCTTCATATGATTTGTTTCTTTAACCTCCACCATCGTTCTTGACGTAGATTTGTGTTCGATTTGGTTCATCTTGGTGGACGATTTTGGAACCCTGATTCACATTTGATTGCGTTCGACTTTTGGGTTCGAGTTCATGGTGATTTGTGATCGATTTTGGCTTAGATTCGTGGGGGATTTATGATGAACTTCACTTTTTAAATTTGTTTTTATTTTGGTTCATTAGAATTTGATTTTGGGGTTGATGATGGAGGATTCAATTGGGTGAAAGAAAGTTGAATTCCACTTGTGGAAGGAAAAATTTTTAATTCCGATTCTGATTTTTTAATGGTCAACCAAACATATTTTTGGATGGAATATTTTCTGATTGTAATTTCAGTTCCTACACATTCCGTGAACTAAACAACCCTTAAAAGTAAATAAAAGTATTAAAAATATTAAATTCGGAAATATAAAGTTTGAAAATATTAATAGTTTCCGCTCCTACACATTTCATGATCCGGAACACATAAATTTACTCATTTTTATATGTTACAAGTAGTTTTCTTATCTTAAATCTCACTTTTGCACATGCTAGGTTCAAAAGATTCACGAGAACAGGGATAGTGGATGAAAATATGACAATTCCAACATACTTAGTTTGTGTATATTTCGAGTTACTTTCTAGTAGTTTCGAGCTACTTGAATAGATTAACCAGAAGGTTCAGGTCTATCAATTTTTATATAAAACATGTGCAAAAACAAGATCTAAGACCAGAGAATTACTCATACGAGAATTGTTACTATCGAAAGATAAAAATGGTATAAAGAAAATAAGAAATGTTAATATCAAAAAGAAATGTTAATATCAAAACATAAACCAATAAAGAAATGTTAAGACATGAGAAAATATGTATATTATAGCTTTAGTAAAAATAAGAGTAAAAAAGTAATTATATATGTTATTTTTAATATAGTCAAAAGGGTATATATGTAATATTTATGTTTAATGAAGGGCATACTGTAATTGATATTTTAGTTTTGGTATATATGTAAATGATTAAGTTTTGTAAGAAGCTATATATAATAAAGATTTTAAGTTAGGTATATATGTAATTCATTAAGTTTATAAGAAAAAAAAATGTAATTTTTCTGGTTTTTATATTTATAATGCAGTCCAAAATTAACTTTTAATGCATAGTTAAAACGTGTTATATACTATATAAATATATAACCTCACACTTAAACTTATATTATTGTTTTCCTTATTTTCTTGTTTGGTGGGGTTCTTTTAATATTAATAAGTACGAATGAGCAATAATTATGGTAGACACAATGGTCCATCCATCCCAATATCATGCCTTCTTTTTCCTATACAGTTCGCATACTTGCAATAGGATTATTATGCACATAATTTAATTTTTTGAATTATTTGTACATAAAAATTAATACAATAGTTGTGCTAACTAGATTCCTTCATTATTTACTTTTATATCGATGTACTTTGTGATTTTAATTTAGAAATTATATAATTATATTATACTTTTTAACCATAATCAACAATTATACTATATATTGGATAAATAAAGTAAGTTCAAAAGAAGCAACTTTTTATACTAATCATACTAGGTGCAATTAGTAGCAAAAACGCCGATGGTTAAAAATATTAACTATTCATACACTTGTAATCATATTGAACTTTTTTTGCCATGAATATTATGTTATCAAGTGTCATGTGAGATACAAATCAAGTAATTGTTGAATAACATATTAGCTTGGCTTGTAATTAAAAAGGTGCTCTTGCTTCTTTTAAGCAAAACTTCATAAATCGTAATAACAAGTAGTGTTAGTGGGTTGTAACTAAGGAGAGGATCCTCATGACGTTTGGAGTCATTGACTACATATGCGTGTTGCTTTGGAGATGAAAGTGTGGTGAGAGGTTGTTGTCGTAGCTAATATCACGGTAAGTGTGTGTGTCTTCAGAAGAATGTCACGTCATGAATGAGGATTAAAATAGGAAACAATATTAATAATTTGACATAAAAACTAGACGACCGAAACATCAAGGTGCGTAACAAAACCTACTAATAAGCAACTAAATGGTTCTAACATGACTTAACAAACATTAGGTAGGTAGGTGGTGTGCTATTATGAGGATGAATGAGTAACTAAAGCAGTACAACCAAATGCATGATTACATAATGGAAAACTAGTTATAAATACTTTATATTCATTTAATTATTTTTATATATGAGATTGTAAATAAATAGCCTTTATGAATTATAATATCAAGTGCAAAGCAAACACTCAAATCATGCGATAAATACAACAATTCGAGAACTCCAAGATGATGGATAAAATCTCATCGCGCGAAAACTTGAAGTTGCGCGCGAGAACTTAATGTTCTCACGCGAGAACATCTAGATATTATGTGTGTATATATATATATATATATATATATATATATATATATATATATATATATATATATATATATATATATGTTTTTCATTTGTATTTTATTGTGTGTGTTCATTTGTAAAGTTGCTTTGAGAGTGAGAGATAGGCAGTTGTGCGATAGGCCACCCGAGGGGAGCTCATCTCGGGTGGATTGAGCTTAAACGATGTAAATTCTTTTGGTATTATAATCATTTGATTAATAATATTCGATTTAGTTTGTTTGAAGTTCGTTGATATCACACACACGTACGTCTTAATTTGATTATCAAGTGCAACAATATGTGGAATCGATCGTGATGAGTACTTTACATTTGGTATCAGAGCATTTAATAGGTGTTACTTTACATTTGGAATCGTACGTCTTAATTTAATAGGTGTTGCTTTTGATACACGTATTTTCATTCCGCGATCATCCATTTAAGACGTTAAATATGGAGGTTGAAGATCTAAAGTGTGAAACCGAGGGTGAACACACATATAATCAGCTTTGTTACATCACTACGCTCTGTATCATCAACTTTTGGTGGAAAACGAAGATTTGAGACATTGTAGTGATTCAAACTCATAAAAGTCAATTTTGTTTGAAGTTTTTGTAGGAGTAACTGCATCGGGCGAGAACTTTGCAAAAATAACCGTATTTTACGAGAACATTTTCATGAAAAAACATTTTCATTAGAGAACTTTTCATGAGAAAACTTTCATGCGCGAACTTTTCATGAGAGAACTTTTTCATGAGAAAACTTTTTCATGAGAAAACTTTTTATAAAAAAAATTTATGAGAAAACATTTTATGAGAAAACTTTTTAATGAGAAAACTTTTCATGAGAAAATTTCCATGCAAAATCTTCGTAGCAGTAACCATCATTTATGAAAATCTTTCTCATGTTAAAACTTCATCATCCATACAAAAACCATGACTGATTTCAAGATTTGCAAATACGAGAACATGATCCAGATGCAAAAACTTGTCAGTATTTAAAAGTTTTTAAACAAGTGTTTTTGCGTATATCTGAAAGATGATGGATGATTGAAGTTTGGTACTAAACAGGGGTTTTTGTGTTGTTTGATCAAGTTCAAGATTCTATATCTACAACAATTGATTAGGGTCGTTTGTGAATTGAAACTTAACAATGTAGGCTTATCTTATCTTACTGATAGGGACAATAATCAAACGGGTTAATTAAGTGAAGAATAAAGATTGTTTGATGTTCTTGCTCTAAAAACATGGGCTTATTACATCTTACTTAGGGGGAAGACTATTTTATATGTTCTAGTTCGTCGTCACAGAATATTGTCATCGGATTGAAGAATTGGGTTTTTCGGGAATTCAAAATGAAAGTTGAACCTTTTTGTCATATGCTTAATACATTTTTAGTCGTAAGTAATCAAGATAAAACAGTTTAATCTTGATTAAAACATGATATCCTTTATGAAGCTATACATTTAGAGGATGTTAAAAGCTAAGGGGGAAGACTGAAGTGACAGATACCCAAAAATCAGATAATTTTTGAAGACACTAGTAGAAAATATACCTTTAATGACACATGAATTATGACACGCACTAATTTTATGACATGTAAAAGTGTGTGTCATAAAAGAATGTTATCTTTCTTAAATTCTCAGGAAATAATGACACGCATTTTTGTGTGTCATAATTTAAATGTCATAAAAGAAGAAAAAAACACGAAATACACATTAGAAGAATTGCATGTCAACTTCAAGTGTCATCTTTTGTTTTTAAAACCCTTCCTTCCTTAAGTTAAATAAAATCCCTAACCCCATGTTTGGGATTCCTTCTTTTATCAAAAAGTAATTTTTGAAAAATTACTTTTCAAAAGTTACTTCTATTAACTTCTCAAAAGTAACTTATTGTAAGGATTTCTTTAAGTCTGATGCAAACCAAAACATCCAATGTCTCTCTGCAAGTAATGCACCAAGTACTGAAGAAGAAATGCTTTGGAAGTTTTACACCATACACTAGAAATATTCTAAGTGTAAAATCTTCCGAAGCCAAGACCAATATCTTCCGAAGCCAAACATAAAGTCTTCCGAAGCCTCAGAGACAAAGTCTTCCGAAGCTTCACCCTATGAAGACAGATTTCTTCCGAAGACTTTTAGTAACATGCTTTATCTGATGTACTGTTCCATAAAGCTGGACACCTTTCCGCTGCATCTCTGTAAAGTCACCAACTTACATGAGTTGGTGAAAAGGTCCATGCTTTTGGTAACTGTACATTGAGGTCTTGAGTCTGTAACTTTCTACTTTATGTACTTTAACCTTTTTGTAATAGATAAGGATGTGAGCTATGGCATGTCATAGTCACAAGGTCAAAAGGCAGATATGCCTTTTGATTCTACAATTGATTTTGTTTGTGTCTAGTCAATTGTATCCAGCTGGCTTTCAAAGTATAGCCGGCTGTAGGTTGTAGTATAAGTATTCCAAGTTCTAGTATCTTTCTTCATGCTTTGTAACACTTGTAATAGAACTTGAGAAAGCAATATACTGCCTTCTTGAAACCCAAATCTCTTGTTCTTTCTCTTTATCATTACTTGTGTTCTTTGTATCATTATCTTGGTTAATCCAGTTTAGTGTTTGATCAAGTTTAGTTAATCTCCTCTTTGTGTTGTTGTGTTGTAATTGTTAAGCCCTTAACCGGTCCTGCAATTGGTATCAGAGCATTTCAGGCTCTTGATATAAGATCTCACCATCTTAAGATCCCTCACACACACAAATACTAAACTTTCAAAATGGCATCCATTTCAAAGACTGATATGGAGACTGTAACCATGAACAAGTCCCCACTGATCACTCTTGATGACTTTGATACCTGGTGTATGAGAATGGAAGGTTTCATCAGGTCTCTAGACTCAAGAATGTGGGAATCTGTTGAAAATGGACCTTTAATACCCATCACTCCTTCTGCTACTGGTGCTGGTATGATCCCCAAAGATGTGGCCAACTACTCTGAGGAAGATATGAAGAGAGTAGAGATTGATAGAAAGGCCATGACTGCTCTTCAAACTACCCTTCCAAACTCTGTGTACAGAGGTTTCAAGAAGTGCAAAATAGCTAAATAGCTGTGGGATGCACTAAAACTGATGTATGAAGGCTCCTCTGAAGCCAAGGAGAACAAGAAGGATCTCCTGAAGCAGCAGTTTGAAAACATCACCTTCAAAACATGTGAAACCATGACTCGGCAATACTTTAGGTATGTTGAGATAGTGGATACCCTTGTGGATGGAGGAGTTCCTCTTGAAAACAGAGACATTGTAAGGAAGTTTATGTCCTCACTTCCTAGGAAATGGACACACTACTGTGTGGTGATCAAGAGGACTGAAAATCTCAAAACTCTTACTCTGATAGAGTTATATGGGATTCTCAGTGGCTACCAGATGGAGATGAACATGCAAGGTTCATCTGGCAACTCCAACAATCAAATGGGTTCAGCCCTGCATGAGGTTGAAAGGGATAGCATAGAACCCCAACATCATCTCATATGCTACCCTGACAACTCACCAAAGCGTCCTTTCATCACCTTCCCAGAGACACCTAGGGAGAACTACACTCAAGGAAGCCCATTCCAAGAGACAAGCTCTTCTCAAGCCTTTGTGTCTTCTGATGAAAGTTGTGGTAACTCTCTTTTCACTCTTGAAGACCTGGATTGTATCCATCCAGATGACCTGGAAGACATGGAAATAGTTCAGTAGATGGCTCTTCTCACTCATAGAGCCAAGAAGTTCTACAAGAGAACTAGAAGGAGGTTTCCAAGCAATGCAACCAGTGGAAAGTTTGGCTTGGATAAAAGCAAAGTCAAGTGTTACAATTGTAACTTGATGGGCCACTTTGCTAGAGAGTGTAAGGCACCTAAAACAAATGGTGGCCAAGCACAAACCAGACCAAACTACACTGGCAAAGCCCCTCAGAATGAGAAGCCAAAGCAACAAGCTGTTGTTGCTGTTGAAGAAGGAGGCTTTGACTGGAGCTTCAGGTGGAAGATGCTTCTCCAAACCAAGCACTAATGGCAGATCATGATGAAGCCAAGGTATTGAAACATCTCTGTACTCCTGAATGCATTGCTAAAGTTAACAGATATAGGTCCTATAACTTGGAAATGAGATCTGATCTTGAGTCCTAAAACATTTTAAAATCTGATTTTAGAAAGTCTGAAAATGATTACAAGTTAAAGATAGAGGACTTAGAGAAAACCATTTTAGTACTAAAACATGAACATATAGATTTTAGGACTCAAATCCAAGATCTCATAACCAAGCTGACTGAGTGCCAGGCTGAGCTTGTGATCAGCAAAGCCAGGGCAGAAAAGAGTGTTCTTGAAGAAGAGACCTTCAAGAACATGATATCCTCATCCCTGCACAACAAAGTGTGTTATCAAAATAGATAGAGACTGGGATCAAATGAGATAGCTCCTCCACACACAATCTTGTCTGTAAGATCTCCTAGGTGTGGAACTTGTGAAGATGAGCTTCCTCTCATAGATCCTATAAGTGAAGAGGATGAAGAAGAGATAGTGAAGAATTCCTCTGAGAAGAGTGAAGAGGAGGATTCTACTAAGGGCCACTATCCTTCTAAGGAGAAGAAGTCTACTGTGATGACCAAGTCAAAGAGAAAGAACTTGATCAGGAAGAGCAAAAGAAAGGCAAAGAAGGCTCAAGAGATCAAGGCTACTTTTGACTCTAAGCAGAAACAAGTTTTTATCTCTGCAGGGTTTAAAGTGGTAAAGACTGAAGACATCAACCAAAACTTCTCAGCTAAGAGTTCTGGTTCTTGTTCAAATCATCTCAATACCAAGAAGAAGACTGATCTGTTGCGTACCACTGCTGCACAGCCTGGACCATCAAACTCCAAGAACAGTTCACAGCCCAAAAGAACTGTCTCAGCATCTACAAAGATGAAGGTGAAGAAGGGATGTGACCAAAGACAGTCTTGCTCTCATAAGGAGACTCTTTTGAAGAAGAAAATGTTGTGTGTTATGTGTGAAAGTACCTCTCACATTGCTAAGGATTGTCCATATAATCCTAAAAGTACTGTCCATATGACCAATACAAAGACTTCAAAGAGTTTCAAGAAGATTCAAGCTTCGGAAGGAAAATCTGTTTCCTTTGGAAGCTCCAAATCAAAGAAGAAGGTGAATGGAAAATTACCCTCGGAAGAAAATTTGGTCTCGGAAGAAAGGAGTTCTTCCGAAGCACTGAAGTCTGCTGCAGTGACTGCAAAATCTTCCGAAGGTTCAGTCATCAAAACTTGTGAAGTCCCAAAAGCTTCCAAGGCTTTGAAGGTCAAGTCCAAAACTCCAAAGGTGGTGTGGAAGTCTAAGAAAGACCAAGTGACTGAAATTTCTCCATCAACAACAGCTGAAGATCCCTCTTGCACAACTCTAGGATCTATTACTGTTGCATTACCTTCTATTATACTTAGTGAACCCAAGACAAGTAAGGCTTGGGTTTCCAAATGTAACTAATCATTTTCTTTGTGCAGGAACAACTCAAGACAAACAGGAATGTCTGGATAATTGATAGTGGTTGTTCCAGGCACATGACAGGCAATAGGTCACTACTCCATAACTTTAAGAGAATTGATGGAGGACCAGTTGCTTTTGGAGGAGATGAAGATGGTTACATTTCAGGAAGGGGCAAGGTCAAAAATGGTAAGCTCAGCATTGAAAAGGTAAACTTTGTCAAGGAGCTTGGGTACAATCTTCTGAGTGTATCCTAATTTTGTGATCAAAGTCATAACATGCTCTTTACTGAGCATGAGTGCATTGTTCTCAAGCCTGGAGTGGTCATTCCTCATGAGCATATCCTGCTCAGAGCCCCCAGGAAAGGGAACATGTAAAAGATGGATTTGCAAGAAACATCTCCCTCTGGAGAGTTTCATGCTTTCTATCTAAAGCAAATAGTGATGAGTCTTTCCTATGGCATAAAAGAATGTGCCATGTAAACTTTAAGAACATGAATAAACTAATTAAACATGATTTGGTAACTGGAATGCCAAAGAAAGAGTTTACAAGTGATGATCATTGTGTTGCATGCCTGAAAGGGAAGCAACATAAGGTATCTCACAAGCCTAAGGAAAAGAAATCCATCACTACTCCCCTACACTTATTACATATGGATCTCTTTGGCCCCACCAGTGTAATAAGTCTAGGAAGGACCTCTTATTGTTTGGTGAGCACAGATGATTTTACAAGATTCACTTGGGTTTTCTTTCTTAGAACTAAGGATGAAACCTCCGAGATTCTGAAGAATTTCATCTTAAAAATTGAGAATCAAAGTGATCACAAGGTCAAAACCATAAGATGTGATCAAGGGACTGAATTCAAGAATCAAATCCTTGATACATTTTGTGATGAAAAAGGTATTACAAGACAATATAGTGCTCCCAGGACTCCTCAGCAAAATGGAGTTGCTGAGAGGAGAAATAGGACACTAATTGAAGCTGCAAGAACTATGTTGTCTGACTCTAAACTGCCCATCACCTTCTGGGCAGAGGCAGTAAATACTGCTTGCTATGTGCAAAACAGAGTTTTAGTGGTTAAGACACATGGTAAGACTCCTTATGAACTTTGGCACAAGAGAAAACCTTTCATTGGTTTTCTCAGGTCATTTGGATGTCCCTGCACCATCTTGAATACCAAGGATCAAATTGCCAAGTTTGCTGAGAAATCAGATGATGGACACTTCATTGGGTACTCTTCCCAAGCCAAGGCTTATAGAGTATACAATCTTAGAACTAGAATTGTTGAGGAGTCAGCCAATGTGACTTTCAATGAACACACACCCTGTGTGGCTGGTTCTGGTCCTGATTGGCTATTTGATCTTGATTTAGTTACCAACTGTTTTAACAAATCTTGTGAGAATGTTTTAGGATCTGCAGAAAATTTAAATACAGGTGATCCTGATCCAAGATTTGAGCTAGAAAGACCCTCAACTCATACATCTTCAGCTCCAGTTGGAACTACTTCAGCAAATAAGGTTTCTATCAGCTCTACAATGACAAATTCAGCTGATACATCTGGGGTGCCTTCAAATTCCAGCTCAGAGGCTCCACAACCAGATAAAGATACCTCAATTGTGAAAGACAACAATGGTGATGGTGAATGTGATCAGGAATTCCTTGATGCTAATAACCACACCATAGATGACAACATCAATGATGTCACACACTCATTGGATCAAGTTAATCTTGATAAGTGTGGTGATGTGGAGGGTGAATCATCTATGCCAAATCTAAATTTCTCAAATTTGGATCTTTCTCAGCAACTTGCTGTGATCCCTCAGCTAAGGATCCACAAGTCTCACCCCACCACGAACATCATTGGAGATGTTGTCACAGGGGTAAGAACAAGAGGACAAACCCATGAAGCAAATGTTTGTCTTCACTCTTGTTTCTTATCCCAGATAGAGCCAAAGAAAGTTGATGAAGCTCTAAAGGATGGAAGTTGGGTTGAAGCTATGCAACAAAAGTTGCTTCAATTCAAAAGACAGAAAGTTTGGAACCTTTGTCCTCTTCCTTATGGGAAGACTACCATTGGAACCAAATGGATTTTTAGGAATAAGAAGGATGATAGAGGAATTATCATCAAGAACAAGGCAAGACTAGTTGTTCAATGATACACACAAGAAGAAGGGATTGACTACACTGATGTCTTTGCTCCTGTAGCAAGATTAGAAGCTGTTAGGATATTCCTGGCATTTGCTGCATCCAAGAACTTCAAGGTCTTTCATCTTGAGTAAAGTGTGCTTTTCTGTATGGAGTGATTGATGAAGAGGCTTATGTCAAACAGCCACCTGGTTGTGTAGACCCTGATCATCCTGATTATGTCTGCAAGCTTGAAAAAGCTCTTTATGGGCTGCATCAGGCACCCAGGAAGTGGTATGAGACATTGTCTGAGTATCTTTGTAAACATGGATATAGGAGAGGTACTATTGATGGAACTCTCTTCATCAAAGGACATGGAAATGACTTATTGCTAGTTCAAGTTTATGTAGATGACATCATCTTTGGTTCAACTAATCCAAAGCTGTGCAAAGACTTTGAGAAGCTGATGAAAGACAGATTTGAAATGAGTGCAATAGGAGAACTCAATTTCTTTCTGGGAATTCAAGTGAAGCAAGTTGAAGATGGCATCTTCATAAGTCTAGTCAAAGTATGTTCAGGACATACTCAAGAGGTTCAACATGACTGATTGTAAGATTGCTAAGACACCCATAGCCAGAAACCACTCCCTTGGACCTGATCTTGAGGGGGAGTGTGTAGATGAACATTTATACAGGGCTATGATTGGGTCTCTTATGTATCTTACAGCTAGCAGGCCTGATATCATGTTTGCTACATGTATTTGTGCAAGATATCAAGCCAACCCTAAGATGTCTCACCTAATCACTGTCAGAAGGATTTTAAGATACCTCAAAGGTGCCTCAACACTTGGTTTATGGTATCCTAAGAACCCTGACTTAAATCTGTATGCTTATACAGATAGTGATTATGGTGGTTGCAACATGACTGCAAAGTCTACATCTGGGGGATGTCAATTCCTTGGTGGAAGGGTTGTCTCATGGCAATGCAAGAAACAATCCTACGTGTCTGCATCAACTGCTGAGGCTGAATACATTGCTGCTGCAAGCTGCTGTGCTCAAGTGCTTTGGATTCAAAATCAGATGCTGGACAATGGATTTAACTTCAAGGAGACTCCTATCCACATATGTCACACCCCAACCTTGACGGCGGAATGTCGAGGAGTAAGAGTTAAGATCGTTCATAGCCACATAACGCTATTAATAAACCAAATAAAGTTTAAACATAAGTTTTAAATTGTCACATTACAATCATAAGTTTCAAGGAAACACAAACATAACATAGAATGCAATAAATCATTCCATCTTATTTATTAGTCTAGGTCCATTCCTAGATGCAAGCTCCAAAGTGTAGATAATCAAACTTGGGCATTTCCTGAAACATGTTAAAAATAAAGGGTCAACAATAATGTTGGTGAGCATTCCATAGTTTTTAATACATAAGTACATATAAAAGATGGCAATTCAAGTCATAAGTTAGTGAATATATAGTGATTAGGGATGCTATGAACAATGCAACAATCAAACCTTGACAATGTTTTACAAGTCTCAAACGTTAAAAGTATATACGATCAGCTAAGTGTACTTGGATCAACCAAGCAGGCTTGTCTTACCCATAGATCTATGACTTCGCTGGGCTAGCAATAGTTAATGATTGTACATATAACGCCATAACATGGTAACCACATAAATTCAACTAACCACAACTTAACATGATGAATTGCCATAAAGTTTACGAGTCTCAAATAAGTTTACAATGCAAAGTATAGGTTAACATGTTTCACCCCAAAGTGTGAAATAAAATGAAAAGGGGGTATGGAATACTCACATGATCAAAGTATTTATTGGATGATTAATAAGAAAATAATCAAAAGCGTCGATACAAAGTAGTCCTTCACAATGCACCTAAATATATGTGTTCACAAAGTTAGGGTTAAATTAAAATAGGTTTAACGTTTTAATGGGAACTAAAGTTTTAATGGAATTTTTGGGATGTTAATAATTTATACTCAACTAACATGATAAATTTTTGGTTATGCCTTGTCAATATATTATTTAATCGTTTTATTACTACGAAATAAAGGAAACATTTGTCCCAAAGTTTAAATATAATCTAAAACATTCTTTTAAGACAACTCTTACTTTAAACAATAATATATATTTGTTATTTGAACAAATAATAATTAGATAAGTTATAACAATATTTAAGGTCTATTTTACAAGAAAATAATTTAAACGCATCGTTTGAACAAAGAACTATTTATTAGATTAACACCATATTTTAAGTTTAACTTACAAGAAATAATCTTAATATATCTTTTGAACAAATAATAATTTAAATAGTTAATCAACATCAAAAATCCATTTTTTTTAGAAACATTTAACTAATTATATCATCTATTTTGTAAAAATAAACTTCTAGACAATATTTAAAACATCTAAAATTTTTAACTTTTATACAATGCCTTTTTATAATTTTTAAAAAAATTTTAAAAATGTTGTAGAAGGCTAAAAAGCCTCAAAAAAGAAAAGTGGAGTGGCCCGGGGTCGAACCCGGGACCTCCAGGTTCTGATGGGGACGGGTTACCAGTAGGCGAGGTCGCCTATGCCTGACAAAGGCTGGGTTTTAATTCTTTTAAACACAATTCCAATGAATCCCCCATATGAACCCTAGATCAAGATGGATCAAATTGAACCCCAATTCGTGGTTGTTAATGATATTAGTCATAGGGCTTTTGATCCATACATAGAATCGAGTATACCACAGTGTTTAATTACCTAGATTGTAGTTCGAATCAATGTAGACGAACCGTGTACTAGTCGCGACCGAGGGATGTTGATCCTAAAGGGTTTGCTTGATGAAAATTCAATTAATTGCAGGTTAAGCTTCGACAGAAGATGAGAAACGAAAGCCCAAAAACAATTTGTGATTAGCAAGCTCTTTTGATGGTGTTCGAGTATAAGCAAATCGCGATGCACGAGGTCGACGGTTTGGGTGATTGTGTTTGTTTCAAGTGAAATTGAGCGTTGTAGTGATTTAGGTACAGATAAACGTTCGATTAGGTCGAGTTAATTGGATTATTATTGAATCTTAAATGCTCGAACGGCTATGTCCATTGAAAGTTTCGGTTACCCATTCGTTCGAGATCAAAACCGACGTTTAATTGC
This sequence comes from Flaveria ramosissima, assembly GCA_025215565.1. Lineage (NCBI taxonomy): Eukaryota > Viridiplantae > Streptophyta > Magnoliopsida > Asterales > Asteraceae > Flaveria > Flaveria ramosissima. Next base: position 53,172,474 of record CM046035.1, on the reverse strand, counting down.
AACTAAAGTTCATGGTGGTGTTCGATTCATGCTCACGAAACGTTTGGAACGATTGGGTAACGAAAATTATAAGTTTTCGGTGGGTTTAAGGGCGGCCGGAGCCGCGGCCGGAGGGTGGCCGGACTCCACCGGAAAAACGGGGGAAAAGAAAGAAAAGGGGGTGATTGGTTTTGAATTGACACCTTTAGTCCCTGAAGTTTTTAAGTTTATTATTTAAGTATAAAAACTTTCTTTTAAAGTTTCAAAGTTTACAAAAACAACCCCTTAACTTACTAAATTTAGGTTTTAAACATTTTTAAGTTACTAATTTGTTTATAAGTTATTATCATTACTAATATTATTATTATTATTATTAACTTTAATATTATAATCTATTATTATTTTTGTTAGTTATTATTATTATAGTTATTATTATTATCATTATTATTAACTTTATTATGATTATGGTTATGATTATTATTATTATTTTTATTATTATTATTATTATTATTATTATTATTATTATTATTATTATTTTTATTATTATTATTATTATTATTATTATTATTATACAATTTACTTCTTTAATTATTAACGTTATAAATTAAACTTTAATAATGATAAAAGAACGAACATAGGTAACCCTAAGTTTCATAAATGCCAACAATAACCCTTACAAGAATTAACGACGATAACATTTAATTAACCAAAAAAGTACACGATGTTACAGTCTCCCCAACTTAAAAGAATTTCGTCCCGAAATTAAGAATAAAGTTAAGAGAACAAATGCGGGTATCTCTCCTTCATATGGTCCTCACGTTCCCAAGTGAACTCCGCTCCACGTTTGTTTTCCCAACGGACTTTAACGATAGGCGTGGTAGTTGTTCGGGTCTTCTTCAGGGTTCGATCCATAATCTCAACAGGCTTCTCAACAAAGTGCAATGACTCATCAATTTGAATTTCCTCTAGTGGAACATGCAAATTTTTATCAGCCAGGCACTTCCTCAAGTTTGAGACATGAAAGACTGGATGAACTCCGCTAAGTTCAGAAGGTAACTCCAGTTTGTAAGCCACTTTCCCAATTCTTTTTAAAATCTTGAAAGGTCCTACAAAGCGTGGAGCTAACTTACCCTTCTTCCCAAAACGTACAACACCCTTCCATGGAGAGACCTTAAGAAGAACCATATCGTCGACTTGAAACTCCAACGGTTTGCGTCTTTTATCGGCATAACTCTTTTGGCGACTTCTAGCCACCTCAAGGTTATTTCGGATCTTGGAAACTTTGTCAGTCGTTTCTTGAATAAGTTCCGGACCAGTGATGAGATTTTCCCCAATGTCAGTCCAACAGATTGGAGAACGACATTTACGACCATACAAAGCCTCGAGGATCTACTGCGTCTTTGTGTCCTTGATTTTGGTGGTGATTAGGATACGCACTTACCGCTCGCGGAATTTTCGTATAACAATAGTTATCACTCAAGTATCAAGATAGAATGTACAAATGATTCTTATTTTATTTATTTATCTGACTTATGTATGTAATGTGACAATTGAAACTTATGTTTAAATTATATTTGAATCATTAATAGCGTTATGTGGCTGTGAACGATCTTAACTCTCACTCCTCGACGTTTCCGCCGTCAAGGTTGGGGTGTGACAGATTGGTATCAGAGCCACTCCTGTGCCATCCGGGATGTGGGGCAGAAACTCATCGAGGACGATGAGTCCCTAAGGGGGGGTGATTGTAACACCTAATGGCAACCTCCCACATATACGTTGGGGCAAAACCTCATCGAGTGCGATGAGTCCCTTATGGGGGGTGATTGCAACACCTAGAGGCGTACCTCCCACATTGTCCGTGGATAGGAGAGATTCCTGGCTCATAAGTAATGACCTGCCTCTTAAATCACCAACGCGTTTTGGGCTTAGTTGGCTGTGGAGCCTAAAAAACTCCACAGTTAAGCGTGCTCAGGTGGGAGTAGTACCAGGATGGGTGACCCCCTGGGAAGTTTTCACCTGGGTAACCAAAAACAAATCCGTGAGCTCTTAGTGAGCAAAGCGGACAATATTGGTGATTACGAGGGGCCGGGGTGTTACAACATAGACAACAATAGTGCTATCTCTATCACTGAGAACCCTGTGCAGCACTCAAGGACCAAACACATCAATATCATGTATCATTTAATAAGAGATAACTATGAAAAGGGGTTAATTAAACTAGTCAAAGTTCATACAGATGAACAATATGCTGATCTGTTTACAAAAGCTTTTGATGAACAGAGATTTAAGTATCTAATATCAGCTATTGGGATGATTAACTTTGAGTAGATCTTTTCTTAAAACTAATTCTGATTATTTCTTAAAATATGTGTGTCCTAAGTTGTCTAGTTTATCACTTTCATAAGCTCATGTTTTCCTTGGATATAAAATCCTTTTTGAAGACTTTCCTTAGACTCTTGAAAATTTTCTGATCCTTCGGAAGATATACTTTTACCTTCGGAAGAAAATCATGCCTTCAAATTACATAACTGTCTAAGAAATTTTACCTTCGGAAGAAGTCTAAATCTATCTTCCGAAGCTTAAATTCTTGTCTGAGACACTTATTTGTTTTTAAGGACTTTTTCCTTTCGAAGCAAAATTAACTCTCGGAAGCTTTGTTGTTTCATATACAAAGCATTCAAGGGTTTATTTCTCTTCCGAAGCAAAATTTTCAAGACTCTCAGGAAAATCTTCCGAAGTCATTTTAGCTTCGGAAGCTTTTTCATTAAAACTTCCGAATATAAGTAACCTTCGGAAGCTTTTCGAATTCCAAGAAAACTACTTTTTGAGCAAAAGTAAACTACTTTTTCAGAGGTGGGACCGACTTTCGGATTTCAAAGTTTATCCTCTTTCATTAACTTTGGTTCAAATCCCTTTTCACATAAATACCCAACGGTTCCCCCTCTTCCTCACTATCTTCCTCAATTCCACTATTCCTCAAACCTAATTTCCAAAACCGCCTTTGCTTTTTACCTTTCTTCATCCTTAAGCTTCTCAAATGGCAAACCTTAACCGCAGAAACAACCCAGATTTCTCCATGCAACTTCACAGGCAACACAACCAGGTTGCTCTGTTAAGCTCTGAGAAAGATGAAAGTTTCTCAGAGATTTGCCAATTCTTAACTCTATCAAACTATTTTACCTCCCTAACCATTGATCCTACTCTGTATGACGATCATTTGCTTGAATTCTGGAAGACCTGCCAAGAGGTCATTATGGATGGGGAGAAGGCATTGTCTGCCATAGTGCAAGGGAGGACAATCTTCATCACTCCGGCCATCATCAACTATCATTTGCAGCTGGATGATGAAGAAGGTGAGTTGTCCTTCCCAAAGGAAGCTGTCAATCATTCTTTTGAGCAGATGGGCTATGAGGGAGATTTCTCTGTAAAGACCTTCGGGAAATGGAAGGTCTCATCCTAGTGGAAATACCTACTCCATGTGGTTATCCACAGCTTGTCAAACAAGCATGGAGGGTGGGACCAGATTCCTAAGGATCTCTCCTTCATAGTGCATGGAATGGTTCAAGGGGTCAAGTTCAGGTACTCTCAATTTGTTTATACTAATTTACTTGCAAACTTGGACTCCTTAGAGTATTACATGTTTCATAGATATGTTCAACACATTCTTAACTGTGAACTAGGCTCACAGTTGAGGGAAACAAGTAATATTCTTAAATTTTGGGACAGATGAAGCCCGACATCTTTAAAATCATGAAGAAGCCAACTGTAGGCTTCTCAGGGGTAGAAACAGCCCTTGTCCCTAAAATGTTAGAGCTCATTGCTCAAGGTGACAACCTAGCAACACAAGCTAGTGTTGAACCCACACCTTCTACTTCCTTACCTCTAAAAAGGCCTCAAATAACACTCACCTACCAAAGAAAATCCAAACGAACCCCTGCTCAAGCTGTTGAGTCTGTGCAGGTCCCCATATACTCACCTTTAGAGGAGGAAGTGGACACTAGAGCTCCCACTTCCCCTGAGGAGCAAACCACTCCCATTTCTTCTACTATCAGGGCTGAGGTTCCTCATGCTCACCCTGATGAGCTCACAAGCCCAACAACCTTAAGCCTTCACTCTGAGTCTTAACACTCAAGTGAACAACCTTCAGGGGACAGTTACCATCCCCAGCCTTTAGATCTAAATCAACCCATTCCCAACCTATCCTTCTATACTGATGAAGACTTAGGATTCAGTGAGTACCATGAGTCTCTCTTCTCCTCCCCTACTCAAAGAGAGATGAGTACCTCTGAGTCTCCTCAGTCTAGCCCACATCAGTCACCTGTTACTGAGGTGGACACTTCTGAACATGTTCAGGACGTCCATATGGAAGAGGCTCTCACTTCTGCAAGTGATTACATCATTAAGACCTCAACCATGGCAACTCAGCCCACTAACATCTCAACTGAGATTGCTAGTGAGCAGAGGAAAACCAGCAGCCAAGAACCTCAAGCTGGTGGTGAGAGAGAGGACTTTGGTCCAATCATCTCATCCCCCAATGATTCTTCTGATGAAGAATAGGGGAATTTGAGACTAAAGGTGCAAAAGTTGTCAAAAACATGCTCCTATTTAGTCTCTAAGGTCAGTCACCTTGAATCTCAGGTGACTACCTTACAAAACAGGGTCAATGATCAGCAACTTCAGATTTCATATCTTAAGGAAAAACTAGCTGGGAGACCTTTAAGAAGAGCTCAACCAGGAACACAAGAACCTGTGGATGTGATTAATTTATCCTCCAGCTCACCTATGCAAGTGGGTGATGCTACCAAGAAGGGGGAGAAAGTTATTGCAGCCACAGAATCTGGGAGTTCTTCATAGAGAATGGACATAGAGGACTCACCATCCTCACTTGCAGTTGTGCATTCTCAACAACTTCCTCAAGTTCACATTAATGTGGACTCTATAGACTCTATCATCAGGAGTCTCTTTGAGGAAGGTATACCAAGAGCTATGTCATCCCCACCTCAAGGAACTTCAAACTACATCATAAGGTGGAGGTATGATGCTGATAGAAAAGCTCTTATTCTTCACAGAGTTCAAGGGCAACAAGAAGTATTTGACTTTCAAAGCTTGAACTTCTATGAAAGATTGGATCTAGTCAATATGCAACTTGTCAATCCAAGCAAATCAATAAAGGCTGACAGATTGGCTCAAAGAATCCAAGACAGGATCATGGCAGAGTTCAGTTTAAGAAGGAGACTTAGGCAATCAGGCAATGTCATCGGTCAACTGGATGTTGAGGTGGACCCTAAGATTAGTTTCATAGGGGAAACCTTGACTGAAGGCCCAGTGGCAGAACCTGAGACCCCTGTCTCATCATCATCAACTGCTGCAGAGATTCACACTCCCTCTGAGACACCTGCTGGTGAAGGTGTTTCTCAGCCTCTCTCTGGCCAGAGCATGGATGCTACACCAAGCAATGAAGGCCAAACCTCTATCCACCCTGAGTCACAAAGGTCTGTGGGTGACAAAGGGAAAAGGATTATGACTCCTGAGGAAATTAAAGAGGAAGAGAGAGAGAGAGAGGAAAAGGAAGCTAAGGGGACAAAGTTCCTCTGGGTCTTCAGGCTTTATGCAAGCTGCAATCAGGGCTGCCCCCAGACCAAATACTCAAGATGATGAGTTGAGGGCAGTCAGGATTACTTATCTGCAGACCAGGAACTATGACATTGATGAAATCATTTCTCTCCCCTTAGAACAACTAAATGAACTGGCTGACATGGAAGTGTCAAGAGAGATGAAAGAAAAAGAGGATGCAAGGTTACATCTCCAATTCAAAAAGGAGAAGAGACAGAAAAGACTCTACAAGCATGCTCCCACTCTCTCCCCAGTTCAAGAAAGCCCTGTACAAGAAGATGTGGCTCCACAAGAACCTCAAGTAGACAAAGAAGAAGATAGGATCAAAATGATCAACTACCTGAGTGCCACAGGCTTCTATCAGGCAGATGCACTTCTTCCCTTGTCCTATGACTTTGTTGAGTTTGAGTACTTAAAACAACTTGAACTTGAGTTAGTCAAGGAGAGAAAGACAACTAAGAAGAAGCTAAGGGAAGAAGCTGCAAAGTCAAGAGCCATCATCCAAAAGAATATGAAGAAGTCTGCTAATAGACAAAGGATGATGAGCTTCTTGAAGCTATATGGATTCTCCGGAAGGAGACTTGGCCCTATGTCTATCCACAATGGATGAGCATATAAGGGTAATCAAGCAGAAGATTAAGAGTGGTGAACTGATTGACTTACACTCTCTTCCAAGTCAAGTCCCACCTGAAGTGGAGGTTAATTTTGAACAACCTGAGACACCTCAACCCGGACCTCCTGTTGAGCCTCAGCAAGCTTCATCTTCTGATCCAAAGCAGGGTCAAACTCCCTCTCCTTCTGAACCTATGAGGGAGGAACACCCAACTGAGAAAGACAAGGATGACCAACAAGGTGCTGCAGACCAGTCTTCTCAGTTAAAGTCATCTAAGAGGAAGAAGAGGATGGCTTCTAAACCAAAGTCTAAGAAGAAGAAGCCTAAGTCATCTACCTCTACACCTCAGGCTGAGTCAGATCAACCTGAGGAAGTGCATGAAGAGGCAGCCCAATCAACTCCAATGCAAGTGGCTCCTCTGGCAGCTGAGACACCCATCTTATCCTGGATCTTCTCTACCAATCCAGAAAGATGGCATGTAATCAGAGATCAAGGTGTTGAGAATGTCTATACATGGCAAGACATAATCAACTTACCGCTGCATGATCTCTTTGAGATGAGAAGATACTATGAAGGTCTGAATGATCCTGACCATCTAATGAAGAAGGGTATGGTCATGATTGTGGTGAAGACTACTAACATCTGAAGATCTTTTAAATGTTTTGGTAGCATCAGCCTAGGGGGAGTTTGTAAGGATTCCTTTAAGTCTGATGCAAACCAAAACATCCAATGTCTCTCTGCAAGTAATGCACCAAGTACTGAAGAAGAAATACTTTGGAAGTTTTACACCATACACTAGAAATATTCTAAGTGTAAAATCTTCCGAAGCCAAGACCAATATCTTCCGAAGCCAAACATGAAGTCTTCCGAAGCCTCAGAGACAAAGTCTTCCGAAGCTTCACCCTATGAAGATAGATTTCTTCCGAAGACTTTTAGTAACATGCTTTATCCGATGTACTGTTCCATAAAGCTGGACACCTTTCCGCTGCATCTCTGTAAAGTCACCAACTTACATGAGTTGGTGAAAAGGTCCATGCTTTTGGTAACCGTACATTGAGGTCTTGAGTCTGTAACTTTCTACTTTATGTACTTTATCCTTTTTGTAATAGATAAGGATGTGAGCTATGGCATGTCATAGTCACAAGGTCAAAAAGAAGATATGCCTTTTGATTATACAATTGATTTTGTTTGTGTCTAGTCAATTGTATCTAGCTGGCTTTCAAAGTATAGCCGGCTTTAGGTTGTAGTATAAGTATTCCAAGTTCTAGTATCTTTCTTCATGCTTTGTTACACTTGTAATAGAACTTGAGAAAGCAATATACTGCCTCCTTGAAACCCAAATCTCTTGTTCTGTCTCTTTATCATTACTTGTTTTCTTTGTATCATTATCTTGGTTAATCCAGTTTACTGTTTAATCAAGTTTAGTTAATCTCCTCTTTGTGTTGTTGTGTTGTAATTGTTATGCCCTTAACCGGTCCTGCACTTATTAACCCTTTAAAATCAATTTTTTAAATTTTTTTCAAACATACTTATTAACTGATTAACTTTTTAAAAATTAACAAGTTAAAAGTTAATTAAAAAATTAGTTTACAAACATGACCTAAGTCCTTAACTCTCCATTGACATTCAACGGAAGTTCAAATTTTGAACAAAAGCCCTAATTTATCTAAACTCCACCACCATCGAGCATATACATTTAGTACAGTCGCTGAATTGACACCCTTGAGCATTTGCAGTCCACCACCGGACACCATCAAAACCACCACTGGGAGAGAGACGACACACCGTCACCACCACCATCAGACACTATTGGATACCACTGAAACTACCAGCGGCCAACCCTAACCCCCAAACTCCATCGAATAGAAGTCACAATCGGCAGTCACATTTGATTTATGAAGTCAAGAAAAGCGGTTTCAAAATCTTGCTTTTGATTAACAAATTCAAGCAGCCCCCTCTGTCTCATCGTCTCAATCTTTACATCTGTAACCTACATACATAATGCATACATCAAAATAATGAATTATAATCATTCATTCCAAGTATTGATTAAAGTTCTAAGCCTATATAAAATGATCTAGATCTATTGTTCCTAGATCTAACAATACTCCCCCTTAGGCTTAGACATTTGTAATTAGTTCTTCAAAACTGAAAGCTCCTTCAATCTTGGTACCATCTTCTTGTTGAAATAAGATACTGCATCCTTTTGATCATCGTATTTGTACTTGATCTCCATTCTGCATATCTTTTGAAGTGTCTCAAAACTTAGTCCCAAGATGTCTTCTTCAGTTGTTAGAGTTTCCCCAACACTTTGATTGTGAACTATTTCAAGCTTATCTTCTTCTGTGATTCTTAGTTCTGATACTTCTTCAATGTTAGCTCCTTTCAAAAGCCCAACATCATATCTTCTTCTCTTGTATGTTTTTGCATGCAGTTTATCCACCACTTGTATCATGTGAACATATAAGCATAAATCATTCTGTGCTCTTTCATCAGACAACTTTGGGAAGAATTTGTCATGCAAGTATGATGTGTAGCTGGGGTGGAGCAATTTGATCTCTACTGGGTCAAAAATTCTTATCTTGTCACCTTTCTTCCCTTCAGCATTCCTCAGTAGCACCATTTCTTTTGTTATTTCAACATATCCCTACTCAGTTATGGGAATAGTGTATTAATTTCCTGCTATGACTTTGATGGCTGTTGTTTTCCTGTTAGTGTAACCAACCCTCCTTAAGAATTTATCATCAACTAATGTAGTGGAGTTGGTGGTTGATGTTCTTTTCTTTTTAAGTATTTTCTTATGTTCAGCATCTTCTCTCTTAGCTTCTTCAGCACATCATCTATAAACCTTGTTTTCAGCCTACCCACAAACACAAAGAAATCTTTTCCCATTGGATGAATTGGATAGTTGGAGATTCTTGGGCTTTGCAAGTCTTTAATGTCTCTCTCAGGAAGACTTAGTAATGCTTCTACATCATGGAAGTATTCAATTCTTCCAGATGACCTCTTGATGATTGAACAATCCCACTCTTGATCAACTTCCAGGCCATGATCATGTTGTCTTCCACAGAGTTGGGACTTGTGATGTGATCAAACAGATCTATCAAGGTATACTTTTGCTCTGTAATATCTCTGACTGTTGTACCCAAAGGCCACACTTTGCCAGGTATAACTGCCCATGGCTCTCTGATTAGTTTTTCTTTCCCTTTATGCTGATCTTTAGATTCAACAGTTATAGGATCAGCAGGGAGTTTGCTTTGTTGCTCATAGGATGGGTTTGGAGCTTCAGTTCTGAATCTTACCCCTGTGTCAAGCTCAACAGCCATTACATGTTCCATCATCCTCCCAAGCTCACAAACTTTTCTTCCCTTAAGCTCATGTGCCTTGTAGTTGTGACCCTGTAACAAATCATATTGTACTTGCTAAGCTTTGCTGTATCATAGTGGCCTAGATCTTTCTTGATTTTCTGAATGGATTGAAATGTTGTGAATGCTTCATAGTCACAATTAGGGATCATGAATCTAGCAAGTTCAAATTCTTTCAGTAGATCCTTCATTTCAGTCACATTCATCCTCTCAACCATATCAAATGCAAACCCATGGTTGATAAGGGTCATAAACATGTTTGACTCAGATCTTTCTTCTAATATGTCTTTGGTGGTCAGCAGTTCATCAACTTTTGATTCTTTTTGTTCTTTGGGAGACTCATCTTTAGTAAGCTCATTCCATTCAGCATCACTTTCAGTTTCAGCATGAGACATAGGCTTTAAAGTTGAAACATTCACTGAGGGAGTGTGCTCATGGGATATAGATTTTGATCTCTTAGGAGAATCTTGTACTTCAATCACTTCCTTCTTAACATGACCCAAGTACTTTCTTTTCCTTGAATATTGAATGATTGGCATTGAAGCTTCAACGGATTCTTTTGTTTGTTTTGATGCAAAAGCATTAGTTTCAATGTCCTTTATCTTATTTCTCAGTCTTTCAATCACCTCCTCCTTCTTTTCAGCTGAGCAAATTGTTCTTGTATAGTCTTGTTAGCTTTGTTGCTCTCCAACACAAGCTTTTCTTTTTCTGCCTTCTCATGTGCAATTGACTCTTTTTGTTCTTTGACAAACTCATGCAGAGCATCAATGACTTCATTGTTTTCTTGTATGTTTTCTCTTAATCTTTTCTGACTAGATTCTTGCTTCATTAGCTGATCATCTTTTTCTTTTATCATCCCTTTCAACTCTTGAATTCTTTGCTTTCTATTGTTTGACTTGATAACAAGCTTGTTGTATTCAGCAACCAGATAACTTTTGCTGACTGGGATATCATCATCACTGAGATCATTTTCATTGTAAGCAATCACATCAACATAGTTGGCTTCTTCTTCTTCTTCCTGATGTTAAGCAGCAATCTCATCATCATTCACTTCTTCAGGGGCTACACTAGCTAAGCTTGAACTGGACTCAACAACTTGATCTGCCTGTTCTTGATGTGGTTGTTGTTGTTGCTGATGGTTAGTGACTAGAGAGACATGTTCAGTATCATTTGAATGGATAGGGGATTTAGTCTTGGTTAGTGACAGTTGAACTGTACTTGCTTGTGAAGCTAACTCTGTCTCCCCGGTGTAAACGCTCTCAGTGTATTGATTTTCTGGAGTTGGAGGTTGTTGAAAAAGTTGTATTTGGAGTTGATTTGGTGATGGAGGGTGAATTGGAGAGATTGGTTGAGCGTTTTGACTGGCTGGTGATTGTGGTTGGGGAGATTGATGATGTTGGTGAATGAGTGATTGATGAGGTGAAGGTGAGGCTTCCACAGAGTTAGTAGGTGAACTCCCTTGTGTTTCTTCCAATATCAATTCTTGGGGAATGTTGGCATTGGGGTCAGCTACATGCGTAAACATAGGCATGTCTTCTCCTTCATACCTTCCACTTATCTTATTCAGTACAGATCTCCCTAGTTGTGCTTGCACAAACACATCATCATCTCTAGCACTACCAGGTAGATCAGCATTGATGATTAATTGTAAGAATCTTGGAAACATATACATCTTGTTGGCCTTTTGCACCCTAATTTGGTCACACAAACAACTGAATACTTTGAGTAGTTATATGTCCTTCCCTCAAAAATTCCAATAATACAAGATGAAATGTGCCTTGAGAATCTGTCAAGCCCAGACTTCCTGTTGGAGATGCACTTTACATAGGTGTGACATAAGAATCTATATGCCTTGCATAATCTCCCTATCTTTATCTCACCCTTGTCAAAATCACCATCATACCCCATCAGGTAGAACACTTTCTCTATGTATTCATTCTCGAATACATCAGGGTGACAAACTTCTTGTTCTCCAAACTGTAGTACCCTTCTTATGGCCTGCTCATCTATCCTTAGTCTTTCATTCTTAATCTCAGCCACAATCACTTCAAATTCTCCATCTTCCTCAATTTGAGCTGAGTTCTAGAAATCGACTATATGATCTTGATGAATCACAGGCTCTGCTGTTAAAGCATAGAAGAGCCAGGATCGCCGTAAGTATCTTATAATGTCCCTACATCCTTCCGACACAGGGTCGTCTAGATTTAAGAACACACACACATTATGCTCCCTTGCAAAGCGATTAGCCATCTGTTCATGAGAATGAAGACGATTATGTTAGAACTAAGTCATCATATATATGAATACGAAGAGTTTAAACGAAAATGATGAATCAATCACTTCATTACTGATGTTTATGATATGATTTACCTTGAGATTACGACTTGAAATCAGATTTAAGCTTTGTTTGATGTTTAAGATTTGAGTAATTTTGAAATCAGATGAGGGAGGGATGAGGTTTTGACTAACGAACTTCTAGGTCAAAAAGGTTTTGTAAAAGTGAATAATGAATTCCAAGTCAAAAACATCATTTATACTCCCTCGGACACATTTATTTCATTTATTTAATGAAGTGGGTTCCACTTTTCTTATTACTCTTCCGGGGAATTTATTTGTTTCACAGATTTCAGTTCATCCGTAGGATATCTGCGGATGCCTAACTTAAAACTGAAATTTATAGTTTGAATTGAAGTATAACTTGATTTTTCATAGGTTACCAATCTATGAAAATGAATTATACTTGTAAAATATTAACTCATTCGTAGGTTAGCAATCTACGAATAGTCATATTTTACTCCCCCTTAAGTTTCGCACTGTAGGTTCTGTTGATGTTTACAATGCACTGTAGCTTCTGCTGATGCTAAGCATGCACTGTAGCTTCTGCTGATGCTTAAAATGCAACGATTGAAACTTATTCTGTTGTATGGTTCTAATCAACTGATAGAACCATTTATTGATATTGGACCTTGTTGACTTTGTATTCATGACAATTGTGTACAAGAAGGTTTATATTAAAAAAAAACTTCATGTATCCAAAAGCCAAGTTAGTGCTCAAGTTCTAATTTTTTTATATTGACAATTAATTTGACAAATTTTGACAATTCATTTGACAATTTTGTTGTTAAATTGTTTTCATGATTCTACTCCTCCTAAATTTTTGATCAATGATGAATGTAAGAATTTATCATAAATTTATAAGACGAATATCATGAAAGACACATGTCTGTCCAAACATGCCAAACAGAAAGAAGTTAAAATAAACAAAATTGAATTGAGTACTATGTACAAGCATATATAAACATAGAGTGGGATCATACTATACACTAAGCATCTTCCTGTTTAATTTGTTTGATGAAATGATACCTAATTCTAATTCTGATTGCAAGTATGTTTGTCAACTTAAATCCATACAAGAGTATTGTGTTAACTAGACATGTTGTTTATCATGGTATCATGTTTATTAGGAGGTAACTATTATGGGCTTCACATTTAATTCACTTAGAGTTTGTCCTCCTTTTGTGAGTCAAATCATCACCTTTTCACACTTAGAAACTATGTACCTTAAGTTATAAGTTCTATCTTGAGATGCATTTAACATCTCATTAATGCATTGATGTAAAAGCTCTAAATTTAATATATGGTTGATCACATAGGATTCTTTTGAGAGCTTAGATATGATCATCATCAGGTCACCAGGTCTTTACTTTCGTAAAACAGAGGTGCCTTTAACCCAGGTCTTTGTTTACACAAAATAGAGGGATGATGAGGATCATGACTTTTTCACCAGTTGGTTACATATGTATACCATGGTGATCATACACCAATGTATTTTTTTACACAAAACCGAGGGAATATGATTTGCAAAGATAGATATTATAAAGTGTTGGTACATAGTGTGCTTAGATGAGTGATTTGGTCACATCAGAATAAGACTCACTTGTTGTATCCTCAAAATGAAGTTTTCCACAAACAGTCACTTTGCATTATGTTTGGCATGCTCTTAGTGTAGTTTCCACTCAAGATGAACCTACTCACATATCAAGAAACTTGATCAGATTCTAATGATATTTAAGAATTCAGGGAGAAGCAAGGGCATAGTGTACTATCATTTCCCATACATATGTCATGCTAAATTAAAAGACACAGAAAGAAAGACAATATATTTTTTTATTCTAAGCTTCGAAAGATGTTTCAGAAGTTTCTTTCGAAGGTAAATTGTTTTCGGAAGAAAATTGTTCTAAGACATAAGTTTCTTCCGAAGTTAATTATAATCTTCTGAAGGATAATTTTTTTTATTACTATTTACAAGGACAGACACATGTTTTTCTTTGTTTGTTCATAATGATTAATCTAAGTTAATCATGCCTAGAGACTCAATTAGAAAATTAAATCTAACTGAATCAAAGGCTTTAGTGAATAAATCAACAAGCTGATTTGTTGTATCCACTTTGACTAACTTGATCAAACCTTTTCCTGAGCAATCTCTTAGAAAATGATATCTTATTTCAATATGTTTTGTTTTACTATGTTGCACTAGATTAGCAGTTTTAAACATAGCAGCTGAATTGTCAATGTAAATTGAAGTTTGAAGGAAACTGTAACCATAATAAAGCAATTGGTTTTGCAACCAAAGGACTTGAGAGCAACCAGCTGAAGCAGCTATGTACTTAGCCTCAGTTGTGGATATAGATACATATGTTTGCTTCTTACACTACCATGAAACTAGTCTTGGTCCTATGAATTGACATCCATTAGTTGTGGATTTTCTGTTGTTGTTGCATTCTCCAAAGTCACTATCTAAATATGAGTAAAGAGTAAAGTCACCATCCTTTGGATACCAAAGTCCAAGGGCAGGTTTTCCTTTCAGATATCTGAAAATCCTTTTCACAGCATTCAGATGAGACTCTTTTGGATCTGATTGGTACCTAGCACAAACACACACAGCAAACATAATGTCAGGTCTACTAGCAGTTAAATGCATAAGTTATCCTATCATTGATCTATATAATCTTTGATCAACAGTTTTTCCTCTAGGATCAGGTACAATCTTTTCAATTGTTGAGGCTGGTGTTTGCATGAAGATGTATCAGCAAGGTTGTACTTCTTCAATATTTGATGTATGTACTTCTCTTGATTTATGAAAATGCCATCTGTCTTCTGATGAACTTGTAGACCAAGGAAGAAAGTTAATTCTCCCATTGAACTAATCTGAAACTCAGATTTCATCAACTCTTCAAAGCTTACACATAATCTCTTGTTAGTTGATCCAAATATAATGTCATCAACATAAATTTGAACAACTAAGAGATCTTGATGTTCTTGTTTGAGAAAGAGAGTCAGATCAATGGTTCCCCTTTTGTATCCATACTTGAGCAAGAAAGATGATAATGTTTCATACCACTTTCTTGGTGCTTGATGAAGACCATACAAAGCTTTGTCAAGCTTATATACCCTGTGTGGGTAATGAGGATCTTCAAATTCAGGAGGTTGTGCTACAAAGACTTCTTCATCAATTTTCCCATATAAGAAAGCACATTTGACATCCATTTGATAGACAGTGAACTTCTTATATGATGCATATGCTAGAAATACTCTTATGGCTTCAATTCTTGCAACTGGTGCAAAAACTTCATCATAGTTTATCCCTTCTTCTTGTGTGTAACCTTGTGCAATCAACCTTGCTTTGTTTCTCACAATTATACCTCTGTCATCTAGTTTATATTTGAAGAGCCATCTAGTTCCAATTGGATGTTGGCCTTCAGGTAAATCAACTAGATTCCAGACTTTCTGCTTTCTGAATTGTTGAAACTCTTCTTGCATAGCTTCAATCCAGCTATTGTCCTTTAAAGCAGCTGTGATGTTTGGAGGAACCACCTGTGAAAGAAAACAAGTGAAAAGACAGATGTTTGCAGCTCCACTTTGGCTTTTTGTTGTTCTTTTATCAAGATCACCAATAATGTTGTTTATTGGATGAGTCTTATGAATTTTTGTTGTTGGAGTAGATTCAACTGGAATATATGATTCCAAGTTAATCATATTCATTGATGCAGATGGATCCAATCCAGCTGATGAATTTAGGAAGTAATCAAAGTGTTCCTCCAGTTCATCATTGAGTATTGTGTGATCTTCCTGAGTTTGAACATCAGGTGCATCATTAATATCTTCGGCAGGAACTTCTCCGAAATCATTTTTTTCTTCCGTAAGAGTTACAGGAACATCCACGGAAGGGATATGATGAGCATCTCCAATGTTTTGAATATCTACAGAGATGGATGGAATAGCTGTTGAGACATTATTCATATCTTCGGATGTAGGACACTCATCTACGGATGCAGAGGTAGCAACTGCTGTTGAAGTGTTTTCATCTGAGGATGTAGATCCATTATTCTGCTCTTATGCTGTATTAACTATATTGTTGAGATTAGTTGTAGTTCCTTGTTCCAAGATACTTGAAGTTTGTATTCTTGGAGGATCAGCAGACAATGACACTTCATTCATATTTTGGGGAACAAATGGATAACATGTATCATCAGATCCTGCATTATTCAAATAACCAGAGTTAAATGAGTCTTTTAGTGCATCTATATCAAACAACCATGATGATCCTTTTACAGATTTAGGAAATAAGGATTCATCAAATGATATATTAGGAGTTTCTTCCATAATGTTATGTTGTGGAATGTGGATCCTCTAAGATTTAGATTTTGAAGAATATCCAACAAAGAAACCATCATTTGGCTTTTTCTGAAAATTTTCCCAATTGTTCTTTTGTGTTTAAAACAGATACGTGACACCCAAAAGCTCTAAGATATCCTATGTAAGGTTTCTTTTAAATAGAAGCTCATAAGGTGTTTTATTATGTTCTTTGACAATCAATGTCCTATTTTGAAAGTTGCATGCTGTATTCACCGCTTCAGCCCAAAAGGTGATCGGCAATTGTGAATCAGCTAGCATTGTTCTTGCTGCTTCAATAAGTGTCTGCTTCTTCTTTCAGCAACTCCATTATGTTGTGGAGTTCTTGGTGCACTGAGTTTTCTTGCAATACCTTTATTCCTGCAAAAAGAATCTAAGTCAGTATTAACAAATTCAGTCCCATTGTCACTCCTGAAAATTTGAACTTTTAAATCAAGTTGATTCTCAATGTTGATGACAAAGTCTATTAATGTTTCTGATGTTTCACTATTTTATTTTAAGAATAAGACCCATGTGAATCTAGTGATATCATCCACTATCACTAAACAATATTGCCTTTTTCCAATGCTCCTTACATTGGTTGGACCAAACAGATCCATGTGAAGCAATTTGAGTGGTGTAGTGTTTGTATTGATAATTTTGGATTAATGAGACACTCTATGTTATTTTCCTTTATAACATGAAGGACAGTGATTTGAACAATATAACTCTTTCTTTGGCAATCCAATGACTAGGTTATTTTTCACCAATTTGTTCATGTTCTTCATGTTAGAATGAACAAGCCTTCTATGCCACAATTGAGATTCATCTTCTGATGACTTAGATAAGAGGCATGTTTCATGTCTTGTGAGTGAAGTGTTGTTCATATTCAAAACATATGTGTTTTCTTTTCTTGATGCTTTAAGAAGGATCTAATTTTCTAGAACTAAAAAACCTGGCTTAAGAATGTAACAATTAGTGTTATCAAATAATGTGGTATAATTTTGATCACAAATTTGAGACACACTCAGTAAATTATATTGTAAATTTTCACAATAGTTTACTTTCTCAAATTTGAGCACACCATTAGTTACCATTCTTTCACCAACTATTTTACCTCCCTTCTTATCCCCACCAAATGCCACATATGAGGCATTTTTATGCTTGAAGTCATGGAGAAGTGAACAGTTTCCTGTCATATGCCTAGAACAACCACTATCAACATACCACTTGTTGTCAGCTCTCCAAGATTGTCCTCTCTAGCCATGGGTGGAACTTTGTTCTCCATGTGAGCCATTAAAGCTTGATTTTCTTCCAAGACTTCCTTCTCATACATACTCCAGTCGAAGGTTTCATCTTGTGATATGATCAGCCCAGTTTCTTTAGAGTTACTTGTTCCTGCTGATATATTTGTGGCTGGTGGGGACGAGTTGGTCAGTTGTGCTTGTCTGAAAGATCTTTGAGATGATGATGGTTGGTGAGACTAGTGTTGCTGATGTTGTGTTAAGTCAGGATTTTATTGTTGATTACATTCTCTAGAGAAATGTCCATAGAGATTACATTTAAAACATCTTACCTTTGACTTATCCACACCAATGTTTGATGATTTACTTGCTGCAGCCAAATTTTTATTTATCCTAAGATATTGTTTGGCTCTATAAGCAATCATTGCCATTTTCCGTTGTAGATCCATCTCCTCTACTACATCTGGATGTAGTTCTTCCAAGTCTTGCTGGCAAATATTGGGAGATGTTAAGGAGCTTCCCAG
The DNA here is from genome assembly GCA_025215565.1 of Flaveria ramosissima. Classification (NCBI taxonomy): domain Eukaryota; kingdom Viridiplantae; phylum Streptophyta; class Magnoliopsida; order Asterales; family Asteraceae; genus Flaveria; species Flaveria ramosissima. The sequence goes on along the minus strand of CM046035.1, from coordinate 53,154,464 downwards.
ATAAGCTTGAAAACTTGAACTGAAAGCTGCAAAGGCTGCTTTTTGTTCTTTAGAGTCTAGAATTACAGTGATGGGCTCTGTTTGGTTGTTATTTGATGAAGACTTTTGTTGATACATATGTCCCTAGTTTATGTACTTAATGTAAAAGTCTGTCATGGCTTACATATGTATAATGAAACAATGTAATAATATATGATTTGTGCCATGATGTTTACTTATATCTGATTCTATATAAACTTATTATATAGGTTTGAAGTTATTATATGATGATTCATGCTAATGGACCATAATTATGGACCATACGCATGAATACATCATGCTAATGAACCAGTCGCACGACTGAACCAGACGACTGGATCAGTCGTACGAGTGATACATGAGATTGACTCAGTCGCACGACTGAACTTTCAGTCGTGTGTATGAATCAGTCGCATGGGTCAGTCGCATGACTGAACCATGCTAATGGTTCAGTCGCACGAATGAAGACTGCAAACCTATAAATACAACTTAGTTCGTGGAAAAACAAAACTTTTGACACATACTCATAACCTAGCCGTCCAGTGCGTCCAGAAAGCCTATTCCAAGTTCATAGTTCATATCTGATCGTTTTCTACTCGTTCTTAACGTTTCTTTAATCGTTAGATTGATCGAGATTGCGTTCTTACTGATTGGATCGCCAATCAAATAGGATTCCGCACTATTTGATCTGGTTTCACGCATTATCAGTTAGTATTCCGTACGTACACGGTCCTGACAAGTGGTATCAGAGCTTTGGCTCTTGATTTTGCGTGTGATTCGATTAGTCTCGGTGTAAAAATCAAGTTTTTCATTGAAAAGAGTCACCTTTTTTAGTAAAACAGTGTTTTCGACGTCTCAGGTCTCAAAGTTTACATTTTTCGGCATACGACAGATTAGGGTTCTTGAAAAATCGTGTTTTTGTGTCAAAGTGTCAAAAACATTCGATTTTGCAAAAACAGCAGCCTTCAGTCGCATGAATAGCTCATTCGTACGATTGAACCCATTCGCACACTTCATCCGCACGACTAACCCCAGTTGCATCCTTCATTCGCACGACTGAACCACTTCAGTCGTTTGAGTCCATTTGCCTTGTTTGTACGCATGACTGAATCCAATCACACGATTGAATGCATTCGCACTCTTCATTCGCATGAGTGATCCATACACATTGTTCATTCGGACGATTGAAGTTGTCATGTTCTCAAAGTACAAAGTTAATAAAATGGAAGATCAGTTTTCAGCGTTTACTGCCGGGAAGGACTCACGCATCCAGAACATTCTGCTTCTGGAGAATGAGGTTGGAAATCACAATAAACCGCCGAAGCTTATAACGTTGGATGACTATCCACAATGGAAACAACGGTTCGAGATCTACCTAAATGGAGTGGACCCAAATCTCTGGACTTCTATAGAGACTGGTTACACAGTACCCGTAAGTGCAAATGGAGTGAAGTTAACATTGGGTGGAATGAGCGAGGCTTAGAAGATTCTTTACAATGCTGAGAAGAAAGTTTATGCCCTGCCGACTCAGTCAATTCCGAAAGACATCTTTCACCAATTTTCTGAGAACAAGCAGACCAAAAAGTTGTGGGATGCATTAGAGAAGAGGTACGAAGGAAATACAACGTTAAAGGCACTAAAGGCTAAGGCTCTCAAGAAGGAGTTCGATAATTTCTCTCCTATAGGAAACGAGAGCTTGGATGACATCATCGACAGGTTCTACCATCTTATGAGTGAGCTACACACTCATGGGGTAACGACGTCTATGGAAGATAAAGTTTCAAGCTTTGCAGATGGGCTGCCTGGGAAATGGGATTCATTTGTGTCCAACTTGAGACAAAACGACATACTTATTACGTTGGATATAAATGACTTCATCTTGAAGTTAAGGGAGGAGGAACTGAGAATGAAGTACAAGTCAAAGAAAGGATCTTACGTTTAGAATCCTTCACTATATAACTCAGCTCCCACTCCAACTGGTTCAGGAGCACCACTTCAAACTGCCTTTGTGTCTAGTTTAGCAGCTCCTTCCCAAACCACTGCTTCAGGATCAGAAACGTCAGGGTCATCTTGCACCCAATATATAGTACCTGAAGCCAATGCTACTAAGTTGAAGACCGAGAATCTCGGTAATATCACAGTGGAAGTTGCAAAGGAGCATCTTCTAGCAGCTGTTGTCCAATCATATGATGGTTCAATTGCTGGGAAGATCGGAAATTGTCATCTTGCAGATGAAGACTACGAGCAAGTTGACGAGAATGAGCTGGAAAGAATGGATATCATGTAGGCTCTAGCAAGTGCAGTTAGACGAGCTAAAAATTTGTCAAGAAGACGGGGCAGAATCTAGTAGCCACGAAAGATACGACTTTTGGTTTCGACAATACCAAGGTCACCTGCTTCAACTGTGGTGAAAAGGGGCATTTTAAACGTGAATGCGTGAAGCCCAAGAAGATGGGAATTGGTAACCCATTTGCTACTTTCAACCATCAAGACAAAGACATGGTTGGAACTAGTTCTTCAAGTAAAGAGACCAAGGCACTAACTGCTCAAGATGATGAAGGACAAGACTGGTCTTTTCGTTTTGTCTCTCCTGGAGAATCAAACATTGCTTGTGTCGAAGCATTGGATGATGGGTCTGCCAGTGAAGGTGATATTGCAACTGAGCAAGCTATATCAGATTCAGAAGAAGCTGTAAACGTGGTAAATCACGTGATTGAGGAAGAGCTCAGAGCAACAAGTTCAGAAACTCCAACCATAGAAGAGTCAACCTCTGCATTGATTGCTGATTCAACTGACTCCTCACAGGGTGTCCGTTGCAGCGCTATCGCAAATACCTAGATTGTTGATAGTGGGGCGTCTAGGCACATGACCGGGAACCTGTCTCTCCTTTTCAATGTCAAACAAATTAAAGGGGGACATGTATCATTTGCTGGAAATAAAGAGGATACATCACCGCTCAAGGCGAAGTGGGAAACCAGAAAGTCAAGTTTGATAAGGTCAACTACGTTCAACAACTACAGAATAACTTGCTTTCAGTCTCCCAGATCTTTAACAAAGGATTCAAAGTTTTTTTTGACAACAAGAAGGGCTACGTATTGAAGAAGGATTACATTATCCCGGAGGAGAAAATCTTAATGTCAGCTTCAAGATATAATGACTTATATGTCTTGGATCTATCAAAAGCCTCCACATCTGATCATAAAGTTCAATGTTTCTTGTCAAAGGCAACAGAGAAGGACTCAATCTCTTGGCATAGGAGAATGGGACACATCAATCCACGGAAGATGAATCATCTGATCCAGAATGATTTAGTGAATGGAGTAAATGTCAAGAATTTTCAACTTCTGGATTTTTGTGTAGCGTGTGAGAAGGTAAACAGACCAAGAAGTCTCACAAGTCAAAGAAAGTTCGTTCAATTGAACTGCCTCTCGAACTTCTACACATGGATCTGTTTGGTCCTGTCAGCACAAAAAGCATCGCTGGTGATTTGTACTGTTATGTAGTCACGGATGATTACTCAAGATTCTCTTGGGTGATGTTTCTGAAATCCATATCAGAGACATTTGAATCTTTCAAACAGCTGGTAACTACATTGGAATTGTACACCAGTTCAAGAACAAGTGGATAGAGGCGTTCTGCAAAGAGAAAGGAATTGTACACCAGTTCACATCTGCCTACACTCCATAAATGAACGGAGTTGCTGAACGAAAGAACAGGAGCTTGATAGAGACAACAAGAACGATGCTAGCCGACTCGAAACTGCCTATCCAATTTCGGAATGAGGCAGTGGCCAATGCTTGTTACACCCTCAATCGAGTCTTAGTGGTCAAACGACATAGGAAAACATGTTATGAGCTGCTCCAGCGACGTAAACCCAACTCCGAGTATCTAGAACTGTTTGGCGCACCGTTCATGCTGCTGAAGAAAACTCAGACTGGGAAGTTTAGTGAAAAGGCAGAAGAAGGGATCTTTCTAGGATACAATATACCCAACAAGAGAGTTTATAACAACTCAACGGGTCAGGTAGAAGTGTGGTGCAACGTTGATGTTCAGAGATACACCACCCCCCTGCTGGAAAGGGACCCTCATTTTTTTCGACTATGATGGATTCTTTAAGTCCTTCAACACCCCTCCCTCCCTTCCTGATGATGAGTTATCGACTAGAATGATGTACGATGTCTTAAACACACTGTCACTAGACTCGACAACATCAGTTCCACAAGATGCATCTTCTAGTCCTTTAGGGGGAGCACTTGATGTAAGCGACTCCTCCTCTGACGATGAAGAAGTGGAGACTGAAAAGGTGGACCAGGAGGAACATGTTCCCACTAATGAAAGTACACAAGCATCAAATCCTGATGCCTCTGACACTTCGGAACCTCATACTCCAATAGGTTTCAGATACTGAAGTTGTGGTTCACAATCTGGATAATGAGGTAGCTGTTCCCACCACTCCTGGATCTCGGATAAATGTTTATCATCTTTTGGACAATGTCATTGGAGATGTTCAATCAGGAGTACATACCAAAAATCAGCTATACTCAGCTGATTATGCCTTGATAATGGAAAAGGGAAATCTTCACGATGGCGCATATCGATGTTTTGTGTCTCAATTTGAGCCAAAATATGTTAGTGAAGCATTAAACGATGAGGCATGGGTAAGTGCGATGCAAGAACTCCTACACTTCAAGAAGTTAGGAGTATGGACCCTTGTGGACAGACCAAAAGGTGCTAAGGTGATTGACACAAAATGGGTCTTGAAGTGCAAGAAAGATGACCAAGGGGTCATTTCAGAATAAGGCTCGGCTTGTGGTTCAAAAATTCAGACAAGTCGAAGGCATTGATTACAATGAAGTGTTTGCACCTGTGGCTAGAATGGAAGCAACCCGTATTTTCCTAGCCTATGCATCTTACATGAAGATTAAAGTTTCTCAACTAGATGTCAAAAGTGCATTCCTTCATGGTGAAATTCGTGAGACACTCTACGTCAGTCGACCCAAAGGATTTGAGGAACCTTATCATCGGGACAGAGTTTACAAACTGGACAAGGCTCTCTATGAGCTCCATCAAGCCCCTAGAGCATGGTATGAGAAGCTCTCGACTCATCTTGTGAAACACGATTTTCGCAGAGGAGTGATTGATGTTAGGATCGTGTATTGCACGAAATACTAACTGATTAACGTGTATACCAACTCAAATAGTGCGGAATCCTATTTGATTGGTGATCCAATCAGTGAGAACGCACGTCGAATCAATTATGAATTGAATCTAAACGTTAAGAACGATATAGAATCGATCTAGTGCGATCTGTGAACTTGGAACAGGTTCTTGGAGGTTTCTGGACAGCTAGGGTACGTCTGGAGTCGAAGTAATATCAATTGTTACGTTTTTCCACGAATTAGGTGGTATTTATAGGTTAGGGTTGCTCATTCGTGCGACTGAATCATTAGCATGGTTCATTCGTGCGATTGAGCCATGCGGTTGATCCATTCGCACGACTGAATGTTCAGTCGTGCGGCCAAGTCAGTCGCATGAAGTTGTTCAGGCGTATGGATTGTTTAGGCGCATAGACACTGAGTCGCATGGCCATTCAGACGCATGACCACTGTTGGGGCGCATGGTCCAGTCGGACGCATGTGAACTTCACTTAACCAAGTTTGAATGCATTCATTATTAAAACATTATGTGTATCAATTCAAACAATCACAAACCTATATAATCAAGTCAATATACATTACACAACTCATTAATGAAATATTAAACATTATAAATCAAAACCAAATATTCTCATTTCATTAATCACCCAAGCATTACATAAGTGTAAGACATTCATGACATATTACATTAAGATCCACATCTAGGTACATATGTATCAACAGATTATGATGAAGACAATGATATGAACACAATTAATAAGCAAACAGGATTTGATTGAAAAGTATTTTATTAAAATTGATTAATGATTACAGATGAATAAATAATAAATGACATAAACAATAAATGCTTTGAACGTGTTGATGTTAATGTGACGGCTGCTAGGGTTTATGTTTGTGTGAATTGATGTGATGTTTGGGTTTCCCGTTTTGTTGCTCGTGTGTTCGTGTTCGTTTCTTGATGTGAAACCTAGGATCCATATTTCTACTAGCACTAGTTTTAATTTGTTTTTCCACCTTTACATGAAGTCAAAACACATGTTCCTGCAAGGCGTGCTTTGAAGTTGTATAACGTAATATAGTTTCTTCACTAAATAGGAATAATGTGATTGATTTGAGGATAATGATGCATTGTAGGTTTATGATGGTATATCTGTGATGGTGCAAGTGGATATACCATCACTATTGTGCTATGGGTATGACACTCAACACCCTCATGCGGGGGATAAAAAAACAACCTGACTGTGCCTAGAAGTGTCTTCTTTATTTAATTCTTTTTTAAATTTAAGTTATGTTCCAGAAGCTGGTTATCTATTTATAGCGTAAGTCTTATTTTATACTTTTTCTACCTTTTGTATAAAACTTATTAAAATGACCAGTTTCGACCCATAACCTTGTCAAAGTCCATTCTATCCCAATTACCCAAACCAAAATGATTAATTCTTAAAATGATTTGTTATTATGTGCTTCATTATGATCAATATATAAATGATTTGATTTTTGGTTAATTAGATAAGTGCTTTACATTATATACATGTTTTGCGTATTTAGTTAATGTATTCTCTAAGTAGAAACTTAAGCTTATGCTAATGTTACAATTAGTAGTTTTAACTTCATTATCTGTATCAAAGTTACAATTATCATTTATTATGCAATTGTGTAGTGTTTGTGTTAGCCGGGAAGTACTGAATATGGCCACTATATGTTGTTGTTCATGAAAGAGATAGTTGATGAAGGAGTTGAAGGTACTAGTCAATGACAATGTAAGTATAGCATCCTTGGTTATTAATTTAGCAAATTTTCCTTATTGTTTGTTATTGTGTTCTAGGGCTATTTGAGTAGTAGATGAAGAGCCAAGTAATCTAAATTGTATTAACACCTTAAAGAGGATCACCAAACTAATTATTAAGATCCGACTCTGGTTATGGCAATTTCAAGTAGCAGATTCTATATAGTCCTTAGATATGACCCTTAGTTTTTGTTAAGTCTTTCGATACTAATAATTTGTCAAGCCTTCAGGTAGCATAAATATATCTAAACTGTATGTACTGCATCTCATGAACTTTAAAATTTTTTTTATGGTTGATGAAGGAGTTGGAAATTTGAATGTAATTGTGTTTCATTGAATTTGCTAATTTTACATGGTTCTATTTTTCTATTTTTAGGTTGGGGGAAAAAGATGAGTACACAGATGCAGATATTGATAAAATCCACAAATAATAGTCATATTTTATCGCAAACTTTATATTCAGTTGATATATTGTATCAAACTTCGATTGAAATGTTTTAATTTTGAAATGTTACTTATGTAATGTAAAATATTGTATGGAACAATGTTTTATTGGAATATATAATATTTTTAAAACAATGACACGCATCTACGACACACAAATGGGTGTCATTTTTATTTATGACAGAAACATCCTTGACACGCATTGTGTGTCATAAACATGTGTCAAGAATGTGTGTCATAAACATGACAGTGGCTTCCTTGACACACTTTTATGTATCATCTATATCCTTTTATGACACGCATTGCGTGTCATTAAAGGTATATTTTCTAGTAGTGAGATGAGTGACTAAAGTCAAACATAGCTTGATATCATAATCCATATGGGAAAATTGTATGAAACTAGCCTTTATGGATTGCAAGATTAAGTGAAATCAAACACTCAAATCATGCGAGAAATACAAGGATGTGAGAACTCCAAGATAATGGATAAAATATCATCGTGCGAAATCTTAAAGTTGTCGCGCGAGTACTTAATGTTCTCGCATGAGAACATCTCAATAATATATATACAGATGTTTTTCCTTTATATTTCATTATGTGTGTTTATTTGTAAAGTTTCTCTAAGAGTGCGGGAGCAAAGAGATGTGCAATAGGCCACCCGAGGGGAGCTCACCTCGGGTGGATCGAGCTTAAACGTTGTAAACTCCTTAGGTATTATAATCATTTGATTAAGAATATTCGATCGAGTTTGTTTGAAGTTCGTTGATATCACACATGCACACAACTATCTTGATTTGATTATCAAGTACAACAATATGTGGAATCGATCGTGATAAGGACTTTACGATCGTAAGAAACTAGCTTTTTATGGATTACAATATCAAGTGAAAAGCAAACACTCAAATCTTGTGAGAAATACAAGGATGTGAGAACTCCAAGATAAGGGATAAAATCACATCGTGCGAAAACTTGAAATTACAGCGTGAGAACTTAGTGTATGTTCGCGCGAGAACTTTAATCTTTGCGCGAGAACCTTAAGTTAGAAGATTTTTTGAAAAGTTTGATTTCTGAGTTTGAAAATGGAAAATCTGAAGCACATCATTGCTACCGTAACCTCAATAATAAGATTGAAACTAGCACAAAACCTCCCAGACTTGTTAGCGAAGAAGACTATCCCGACTGGGTTTATTGCTTTGAAAATCATGTTATATACACAAAACCCGAATTGATACAATCAATCAAACAAGGATCATACATTCTCGTGTATAACAATGATAAGGGAGAGCTGGTGCCCAAACCCGAACACATTTGGGATGAGGAAGACATGAAGAAACTTGAACCTGATGACAAAGCATATGCTGCTATCACCATGGCACTTACTACTGAGATTGCACAAAAGTTCAAGGATTACAGAAAAGCTAAGATTTATGGGATGAGATGGAGGAGCAAATAATGGGAAATAAAGATATGAGGGGAAATCCGAAAGGACATGTTGAACCAAGAGCTTAATATGTTTAACCATGTACTTGGTGAAACATTAAAGGCTCAAATGTCCCGGTTTGTTAAGCCGATAACAAAGATGAAGAGTGCCAGAATTACCTTGGAGGATATTTCAATAAATAAGAAGCTGTTGAATTCTTTACCAAACAGCTGGAATAATAATTCACCATCATCAAAAGAACCAATGATTTGTTCACTTTGTCACTCAACGATCTCATCTCAAACATCAAGTCATATGAAATGGATGACAAGGAGAGAGCTGCTAATGACATCAACACAATGGGAGCTAAATCATCTGCATTATATGAAAAAATGGCTAGTAATCCCATTTCTATTCCTAGTTGTATCAACAAGTAGCTAATTCTCTTAATCCAAATGTCAAGGATTCATCCATGCCTTAGTTTCAATCATCTCATCAAAATCAATTCACTCCAATGCAACCACAATGACAACCTTAGATTTATCCACAAACTTAATCCACTCAATCCACACAACAAGCTTTTGTTGTAAATTCCAACCCAACCAAGCAAACTATTCAAATATTCAAAAAGTATCTGGCTTTATTTACAACCTTCATGAAGATCTATGAAAGATTTACAGCCGGAAGACTAATTGCACCAACATCTTAGTTGATGACTTACAACAAGTTAATCTTGATGATGTTGAAGAAAATGATATCAAGTATCAGATGGCTATGATGTTGTACCGAGCGAAAAATTTTGCAAGAAGAACGGAAGGAAGATGTTTGGTTTGAACAACTCAAGCAAGATTGGGTTTGATAAATCAAGTTTGAGATGTTATAATTGTGACAAACCCGGTCATTTTGCGAGAGAATATACTGAAGGAAGATCAAATCAGATTGAAAGTAGAAAGAAGATGGCTACTGTGGAAGTAGAGTCAAAGGGAGATAAAGCAAGCTCATCAAACAACAAAGCTTTTGGTGTCTTGGACCAATAAAGAATATGATTGGTCAAACCAGATAGAGGTTCTAAATATCAAATTGTCTACTGATTTGTTAGCTGAAATTAAAACTGCTAAAGAAAATGTTGAGAAGAACAGACTTAAAGCTACAATTCATGTCTTATCGGCCTTAAGAATGAATCAAACTGATAGAACTATACCTCAAATCTTTCAGGATCATCTAGAATAATTCTTAATCAAACAGAGAAACGAGGGACTGCTAAGAAATCACAAAGACAAAAAAATACTAAAGCCAGATTTTATGATAACTGTGGAAGTTATTATCAACAGTTTGTGAGAATGAAAAGAGAGCAAAAGTGTATTATAATATGTGTTGTTATGTTTGTGGCAAGCTAAATCATAAGGCTAGAAATTTCAATCATCAATATCAACTGACAAGCAAACAAAGATTTCATAATTAAATTTAAAATAGTAAAAAACAGTTATTTTTAAATATCAAATTCAAAAGGAATAAAAATCATTCAAATCCTTTTGTTAATATAAGAAATTATCAAAACAAAACAGTTTTGAATACAAAAAAATTCAAACTTGAAATATTTACATGTTGATGATAGCAATCCTACTCCTATTCAGACCACTTTCAAGAAAATGGTTACAAAGCTCATATAACCAATTCAAAAGTGGAAAATAAAAACAACACAATCTAAGCCTGATATTGTTGAAGATTGTGTTTTCAATGATAAAAGAGATTTGATATTAAAAAGTGTATCATACTTTGATGAAAACAATATGCTCAAGTCAACCATGGCTTGGGTTCCTAAAAGTAATAAATTTATTTATATGTGTAGGAACAACCAAGGCAAAGTGTCAATAGTGTTTGGCATGTTGATAGTGGTTGTTCGAGACACATGACAGGTAATATATCTTTGTTAAACAACACAAAACCTTACAACAGAGGATATGTTAATTTTGCTGGTGATAGAGGAGGTAAAATTACAAAAAAAGGTATAGTGTCTAATGGTGTATTAAGCTTTGAAGATGTTAATTTTGTTGAAGGACTTAAACATAATTTGTAAAGTGTCTCTCAAATTTGTGACAAAAAATATTCAACACATTTCACTAATAACAAATGTCTTATTATAAAACCTGCATTTGTAATTTCTGATGAATGGGTTTTGTTAAGAACACCAAGAGACAAAGACACATATTTACTTGACATGAATAGTTCACATTCATTGGTAACTGTGTCTTGTTTGTTGTCTAAAGCCTTGGAAAGTGATTAAATGTTATGGCATCATCGTCTTGGCCATGTAAACATCAAAAATATTAACAAGTTCGTTAGAAGAAATCATGTTGGGGCTTACCATTAAAAGAATTTCAACTTATTGCAATTGTCTGTCATGTTCAAAAGGAAAGCAAGATAAACTTTCTCATTAATCTATTGCTCATACCAAAATTGAATCCATTCTTTAACTGTTACACATGGATTTATTTGATCTAGTAAGTGTCCTGAGTTTAGGATGTCGTGCATACTGTTTGGTTATTACTGATGATTTTTTCAGATTTACGTGGGTTTTCTTTTTAGTGACTAAAGATGAGACTGCTCATCTGCTGATCCAATTCATGACCCTAGTGGAGAATCAGATGGACAAAGCCATCAAATGCATTCGAAGTGATAATGAAAAAGAGCTTTGGAATCATACTCTTAATGAATTTGAATATTCTAAGGGAATAGCTAGACAATTTATTTATGCAGGAACTCCATAAAAAATGGAGTTGTTGAAAGACGAAACATGAACTTTAATTGAAACTGCCAGAGAATGTTATCAGTAGCCAAATTACCATCTTTCTTTTGGGCTAAAGCTGTTAACACTGCATGTTATGTTCATAATCATGTTTTAATTAATAAAGAACAAAACATGACTCTTTATGAAATCTTTTTCAAACATAAACCCAAAGTCAAATATTTTAAAACATTTGGATGTTGTTGTACTTGTTACATACATCTGAATCTAAATCAAGAAGAAGTTGTGTATCAAGCCGAAGTAGGAAACACTATTGAAGAACCTAGGGTAATATGTCTAATTTAGACGAAGTTATATCTGAAGATACAATTCCTCAGTTGAGAATTCATAAAAATCATTTAACAGAAGCAATCATTGGTCCATTATCACAAGGTGTCCGAACTCGAAGTCAATCTGGTGTAATAAATACATGCTTGTATTCATGCTTTATTTCTCAAATTATGCCTAAGAACATTGAGATGTCATTAAAATAAAATAGTTGGGTTGAGGATATGCCAGATGCTCTGATGCAATTCAATATGCTAAATGATCTACTGATTGGAACCAAATTGATATTCAAAAACAAAAGGGATGAGAAAGAAGTGATTGTTCACAACAAGGCCAGACTTGTTGTTCAAGGATTCTATCAGGTTGAAGGACTTGATTATGAAGAAGTATATGCTCTAGTTGAAAGACTAGAAGCTATATGAATTTTTCTGACTTATGCTTCATACAAGAACTTCAAAGTTTATTAGCTGGATCTCAAAACTGCATTCTTGTATTGCGAGATGAAAGAAGAAACCTATGCTTGTCAACCACAAAGTTTTGAAGATCCAGATTATCCTTACAATGTGTATAAGTTAGATAAAGCACTATATGGCTTACATCAAGTACCTCATGGTAGGTATGCTACTCTGACTGAACATTTGCTTGCAAATGGTTATATAAGGGGTGCTATTAATCAGACTCTATTCTTAGACTGGTGATGTGTAAGGTTTCATGTAAGGCTGATGCACCTAAGACATTCAAAGTCTCTCATGCATGCATGCACTTTAGTGCAAAGTAGAAATGCTTTGGAAGTTTTACATCCTGTATCATAATTATTCTAAGTGTAAAATCTTCCAAAGCCTAGACCAACATCTTCCGAAGCCAAAAGTGAAGTCTTCCGAAGCTTCAAAGGAAAAGTCTTCCGAAGCTTCAAAGGAAAAGTCTTCCGAAGCCAAGAAGTGAAGACGGATTTCTTCCAAAGACTTTTAACACATACTTTATCTAATGTACTTTTCCATATAACTGGAGCACTTTCCACTGCAACTCTGAAGACTCACGAACTTATACAAGTTGGTGAAAAGGTCCATGCTTTTGGTAACTGTACATTGAGGGCTTGAGTCTGTTGCTTTCTACTTTATGTACTTTTATCCTTTTTGTAATATATTAGTATGTGAGCTATGGCATATCATAGTCATTAGTCAAAAGGCAATCTGCCATTTGACTCTACATTTGATTTTATTGTTGTCTAGATCAAATGTTTCCAGCTGGCTTTCTAAGCATGGCCGGCTGTAGGATGTAGTATAAAGTATCTCAGGTCCTTGTATCTTTTCTTTATGCTTTGTAACAGTTGTAAATAACTTGAGAGCTATATATAGCATTCTTGAAAACCAATATCCTTGTGTTGTTTGTTCTTGTTCTGTCTTTTACTTGCTTGTGTTCTTAGTATCATACCATATTGTTCCAGTTCACTATTTGATCTGTTAAGTGTTCTATAACACTCTCCTCATTATGTGTTGTGTTGTAAGTGACCATCCCTTAAATGGTCCTTCAATTGGTATCAGAGCATTCTAGGCTCTTGATTGTAAGAACTCACCATCTAAAGATCCCTCTCACACACAAAATACTTAACATCTCAAAAGACAGCTCTCACTAAAGGTGATATGGAAACTGCAACCATGACAAAGTCCTCACTGATCACTCATGAAGACTTTAACACTTGGTGCCAACGAATGGAAGGGTTCATCAAGTCACAAGACTCCATGATGTGGGAATATGTTGTCTCAGGGCCTTACATACCAAGCACCTCTTCAGCTGCTGCTGGGGGTGGTATGATTCCAAAAGATATGACTGACTATTCTGAAGAAGACAGGAAGAGAATAGAGATTGATATGAAAGCCATGACAGCCCTTAAAACTGCTCTTCCAAACTCCATATACAGAGGCTTCAAGAAGTGCATAATAGATAAACAACTATGGGATGCACTAAAGCTAATGTATGAGGGGTCAACTGAAGCCAAGGAGAACAAGAAGAATCTTCTGAAGAAGCAGTTTGAACACTTCACCTTCAAAACAAGTGAAACCATGACTCAACAATACTTCAGGTATGTTGAGATTGTGGACAGTCTAATGGATGTTGGAGTGACTCTTAAGAATATGGACATTATAAGGAAGTTCATGTCCTCTCTTCCTAGAGAATGGACATATTTTTTTGTTGTTATCAAGAGAACTAAGAACCTTAAGACTCTCACTTTGACAGAGTTGTATGGTATTCTCAGTGGATACCAGATGGAGATGAACATGCAAAGTTCATCTGGTAACTCCAGCAATCAACTGAGTTCAACCCTCCATGTGGTTTAAAGGAATAGTAGAGAACCACAACATCATCTTATATGTTACCCTGACAATTCACAAAAGGGTCCTTTCATTACCTTCCCGGAGACACCAAGAGAAAGCTACACTCAGGGAAGCCTATTCCAAGAGACAAGCTCTTCACAAGCCTTTATGTCTTCTGATAAAAGCACAGGTAACTTTCTCTTCACCCTTGAAGATCTGGACTGTATCCATCCAGATGACCTAGAGTACATGGAGATAGTTTAGCAAATGGCAACTCATAGAGCCAAAAAATTCTACAAGAGGACAGGGAGGAAGTTTCCAAGCAATGCCGCCAGTGGAAAGTTTGGGCTGGACAAAAGAAAAGTAAAGTGTTACAAATGTAGCCAAATGGGTCACTTTGCAAGAGAGTGTAAGGCACCAAGGACAAATGGTGGCCAAACACAAACCAGGCTAAACTACACTGAGAGAACCACCCAGAATGAGAAGCCGAAGCAGCAAGCTGCAGTTGCTATTAAAGAAGGAGGCTTTGACTGAAGCTTTAAGGTGAAAGATGTATCTCCAAACCAAGCACTTACGACAGACCATGATGAAGCCAAGGTATTGGAACATCTCTGTACACCTGATTGCATTGCTAAAGTAAATAGATACAAGTCCTACAACTTAGAGATGAGACTTGATCTTGAGTCTTTAAATATCTTAAATTCTGATTTCAAAAGAGCTGAAAATGATTATAAACTAAAGATAGATGACTTAGAGAAAACCATTTCAACTCTTAAACATGAACATTCCAACTACAGGACTCAGGTCAAAGATCTCATAACTAAGTTGACTGAATGCCAAGCTGAGCTTGTGAGCAGCAAACCCAGGGCAAAAAATGTGTTCTTGAAGAAGAGACCTTCAATAACATTATATCCTCATCCTTGCATGCAAAAGTTTGTTATTAGAATAAGCAGGGACTGGGATCTAGTGAGATAGCTCCTCCGCACACAATCTTGTCTGTAAGATCTCCTAGGTGTGGAACTTGTGAAGACGAGCTTCCCTTCATAGACCCCATGAGTGAAGAGGATGAAGAGGAAATAGTGAAGGATGCCTCCGAGAAGAGTGAAGAAGAGCATTCTAAGAAGGGTCACTACTCCTCTGAGGAGAGTAAAAGAGTTGGGATGACCAAGTCAAGAAGAAAGAACTTGATTAGAAAGGCTAAGAGGAAGTTCAAAAAGGCTCAAGAGATCAAGGCCACCTTTAACTCTATGCAGAAACAACACTTCATCTCTGCAGGTTTTGAGGTGGTTAAGGCTGAAGACACAAACTTGAACTCTAGTACCAGGAGTTCTAGTTCATGTCCAAATCATCCCAGCATCAAGAAGAAGGCTGATAAGTTATGTACCACTACTTGTTGGATCTAGAAAGGTTGGTGCAACCAAAACCAAATCACTTAGACTATTTTTGTGCAACTAATAAAGGACTTCTGAAGCTAAGTGTGGAACTTCCGAAGGAAATGGAGTTCTTCCGAATACAAAATTCAAGATCATCTTTCGAAGGAAAACTCTAACTTCCAAAGCCAAAGTATTCACTTCCGAAGATTCATGACTTAGAAGAAAAGATAAGAAGTCAACTTCCAAAGTATGAAGAAATGAAGAAGTCCTCAAGCCTCGGAAGAAGTAGCCTCTTCCGATGTATAAGTTGCTTCAGAAGAACTTGTTCTTCCGAAGCCAACTAACCTTCGGAAGACACTACTATGAACCAGTGGACATAAGTATGGTCTCTATGACACGCCGCTACAGACCTCTGAGATACTGCATGGTGTTTTCTCAAAAGCCATGTAGTTGACCATACTTTATTCCACTGTTCACCTTTATAAGTTAGTACAGTTGCCAACTTTAGTTGGTGACAAAAGGTAAGTCATGGACCTGTTATGACTACCATATCTTAGATAATACTTTATCTAAGATACCTTAACTTTAGCATTGTAGTATATGCTTTAGTCTTAAGTTTCCAGCTGGTATCAAAGTATATCCGGCTGTAGGTAGTAGTATATATAGTTTCTCATTGTAACTCATTTGATATGCTTGTAAGAGTCTTGTAATACTTTAAGTTGAGAAGTAATATATACAAGTGCCTTGAAAATTATTTCTTTGTGTTCTTTGCTACTTATTATATTATTATCAACTCTTAGAGAGATTCTACTTCATCTGATCCGAGTGTAGTATACGTGAGTTTGAGAGAAATCCAAGTGTTAAGTGACAAAACACGATCCTGCAATTGGTATCAGAGCTTCTTAGGCTCTTGATTGTGAGATCTTACCATCCTAATCAACCTGTTTTTCACTCCTCCTTACACCACACTCAAAATGGCACTGAACAAGTCTGAAGTATAGATGAAGACGATGACTAAAGCACCCATCATCACCCCTGAAAACTTCAGGTCATGGAGCAGACGCATGGAAGGCTTCATCAGGTATCAAGACAACAAGATGTGGCAATCTATTGTCAATGGCCTGTATAAACCAAAGGTGGCAGCACCAGCTGCAAACGGTGCCATAATAGAAAAAGCCGTTGAAGACTACTCTGATGAGGACCAGAAGAAGCTGGACATTGACAGCAATGCTATGACTATTCTCATGACTGCAATACCCAACTCCATCATGGTGGGGTTTGAGCATTGCAAGTCAGCCAAAGAACTGTTTGATGCTATTGCTCATATGTACTCTAGCTCCAATGACTCCAAGAAGGACTCAGTGAAGCAGCAGTTCGAGAACTTCACCTACATTGCTGAAGAGACCCTCAGCCAGCAATATTTCAGGTACATGGACCTCATTTCTTTCCTTCAGTCTGTGGGAATTGCTCTTGAACTTAGAGACCTCACAAGAAAATTCATGAGTGCTCTCTCTAATGAGTGGACGTTCTACTGTGTCTCTATCAAGAGGACAGAAAATCTGAACACCCTCCCCATGACTGAACTCTATGGTATCTTTGATGTATACCATATGGAGATGGAAAACAAGAGAGGCCATCAGACAAGCAGACCCTTAAGTCTTCCTGCTAGCAACACTTTAATGGTTGTTGAAGGCTCAAGATCCACCCAACCTCAACAGTACCTGACATACACCCAGCAGCCATCATATTCTTCTGGGCCATATATCACATTTCCTAAGACTCCAATGTCTCAATAGGCTCAGCAAAGTTCCTTCCAGGATAGCTGTGTCTTTGTCTCAGGAAGTGGGCACTCTAGTGAGTATTTCTTTGATGATCTAGAGTGCTTCAGCCCAGATGATGTGGAATATGTGGACATAGTCCAACAAATTGCTCTCTTAACCTACAGAGCAAAGAAGTTCTTCAAGAGATCTAGAAGACAATTTCCCCAGAACCCAACTAACAGCAAATTTGGGTTTGACAAAACTAAGACCAAATGTTACAACTGTAACCAACTTGGTCATTTGGCAAGGGAATGCAAGGCTCCCAAGTCAAATCCAGAACCCCACAGGCCTCCACACATCCCTCTACACCAAAGCCCACTGGAAAGTCAACTGAGACAGCTGCAATGGCTCAAGAAGTTGACTAGAGCTTTATGGTACAGGATGTGACTCCTGCTCAAGCACTCATGGCTGAAACAGATGACAATAAAGTATATGAACATCTTTGTACTCCTGCCTGTATTGCTAAGGTTAAATTGTATCAGGACTACAATATGGAGATTAAATCCGATATTGAGTCTCTAAATGTTTTAAAATCGGATTTTAAAAGGGCTGAATCTGACTATCAAAGAAAAATTGAGGAGTTGGAGAAAACCGTGTCCTTATTAAAACATGAACACACACACTATAAGACATAAATAAAGGATTTAATATCCAAATTGTCTGAGGCTCAAGCCCAGCTTGTCACAGCTGGGGCTCAAGCCAAGAAGTATGATATTTTTGAGCAAAACTTCCAAGCCATTCTTGCATCATCCTCTCACTCAAAACTTTGTTACCAAAATAAAGGTGGGTTGGGAACTAATGAAATTGCTCCACCACATTCTTATGAGTCTATAAGACAACCAATGTGTGGTACTGAAGAGCAAAAGGTTCCATCTGCTGATCCACCCTCTTATGAGTCAAAGAGTGATGCAACTATGGAGACCATCACAGGGAAGAACCAGGTAATTTTACCCACTCCTACCGGTGATGATCAACCCCTGACCACGAAAGGCAGAAGAAGCAGAGCTAAGGCAGCCAGAAAAACTGCCAAGGAAGTGGCTGAGTCTAACCTAAAGATAGACCCAAAACAAAAGGGTGTATTCATCTCAGCTGGATTCCAGGTGGTAGGAAACTCTGATTTAGGAAAGGAGTGTAGTACCAGCACTCATGTCCTACCAAAGGATCAGAAGTTAAAGGGAAAGGTTACTGATAAAGAAAAGAAGAATAAGAAACAACAATCCTCAAGTTCCCAGAAGATTAACATTGCATGCATAATGTGTGGTCTGCAAAACCACATGGCCAATGATTGTTACTACAATCCTGCTAGCACACATTATGCAAATAATGTTAAGAGAGAAGAAGTCAGGAAAGGTTTCTCATTTGGACCGTATAAAATGGTTCAAGTGATGAAAATGGAAAAGCTTGTTTTCGAAACAAGGTTGCTTTCGGAAGAATGTCCTTTCGAAGGGAAAATGGCTTCGGAAGCTAAAGCTGTCAAGACTCAAAAGAACAAAAGAGTCCCCTTGAAACCATCTCAGAAGAAGACTACTTCGGAAGAAAAGGTGGTGAAGGCTTCTTCCGAAAAGAAAGAAGCTTCGGAAGAATGCCATGATGCAAAAGCTTCAACAAGCTCATCCTCCATGATCAACCAAAGGATGGAATGGAAGATAAAGGAAGATGCTACAGCCCAAACCTCTTCTTCAAAGACATCCATTGAACCCCCACGCATTAATTTTGGTTCAATTATGTCACTATCATTTGAAGAACCCAAGACCAACAAGGCTTGCGTTTGCAATCAAAACTAATCATCTCATCTTATGTGCAGGGACATCCATATGACTAGAATAACAATGTTTGAATTTTGGATAGTGGATGCTCCAGGCATATGACAGGGAAACAGATCTCTCCTTCAACAATTTAACATTATGATGGAGGTCTTGTCCAATTTGGAGGTGAGGCCGGAGGATATATTTCTGGCAGAGGAAGTATATCCAATGGAAAATTAAAAGTTGACAAAGTTCACTTTGTCAAACAGCTTGAACACAATCTGTTAAGTGTTTCTCAGTTTTGTGATCAAAAGCATCAAATGCTCTTCACAGAATATGAGTGCATTATCCTCAATCCCGGGATAAAAATTCCTCAGGAATTGGTACTTCTTAAACCCGGGATAAACTTCTCAGCAACACTTCGGAGAAGAACAAGGAAACATACAAATATCTTCTGTCCCTGGTGTTGAAGGTTTTGAGAAGCAGAAACAAGTAAGGTTTGGTAGCATAAGCCTAGGGGGAGTTTGTTGAATCTAGAAAGGCTGGTTCAATCAAAACCAAATCACTTAGACTATTTTTGTGAAACTAATAAAGGACTTCCGAAGCTAAGTGTGGAACTTCCTAAGGAAATGGAGTTCTTCCGAAGTCAAAATGCAAGATCATCTTCCAAAGGAAAACTCCAACTTCCGAAGCCACAGTATTCACTTCCAAAGATTCATGACTTAGAAGAAAAGATAAGAAGTCAACTTCCGAAGTATGAAGAAATGAAGAAGTCCTCAAGCCTCGGAAGAAGTAGCCTCTTCCGAAGTACAAGTGGCTTCGGAAGAACTTGGTCTTCCAAAGCCAACTAACCTTCGGAAGACACTACTATGAACCAGTGGACATAAGTATGGTCTCTCTGACACTCCGCTATAGACCTCTGAGATACTGCATGGTGTTTTCTCAAAAGCCATGTAGTTGACCATACTTTATTCCACTGTTCACCTTTATAAGTTAGTACAGTTGCTAACTTTAGTTGGTGACAAAAGGTAAGTCATGGACCTGTCATGACTACCATATCTTAGATAATACTTTATCTAAGATACCTTAACTTTAGCATTATAGTATATGCTTTAGTCTTAGGTGTCCAGCTGGTATCAAAGTATATTCGGTTGTAGGTAGTAGTATATATAGTTTCTTATTGTAACTCATTTGATATGCTTGTAAGATTCTTATAATACTTTGAGTTGAGAAGTAATATATACAAGTGCCTTGAAAATTATTTCTTTGTGTTCTTTGCTACTTATTATATTATTATCAACTCTTAGAGAGATTCTACTTCATCTAATCCGAGTGTAGTATAAGTGAGTTAGAGAGAAATCCAAGTGTTATGTGACAAAACACGATCATGTACTACTACACAACCTGAACCATCCAGTTCCAAAGGTAGTTCTCTCCCTAAAAGAATTGCCACAACATCTGCAAAGATGAAGATGGAGAAGGAAAGTGATCAAGTTCAGTCTTGTTCTTAATAGAAGACTCTTAGAAAGAAGAAAATGGACTGTGTTATGTGTGGAAGTACTTCTCATCTTGCTAAAGATTGTTTCTACAATCCAAGAAGTACTGTCCACATGACCAAAAATAAAACTTCTGAGTTTGAAGAAGAAGCAAGCTTCGGAAGGAAAATCTTTTCCTTTCGAAAGCTCCAAAATGAAGAAGAAGACAAGTGAAAAATTTCCTTCGGAAGAAAATTTGGTCTCGGAAGAAAGGAATACTTCAGAAGTACTGAAGCCTGCTGCAGTGTTAGCAAAATCTTCCGAAGGTGCAGTCATCAAAACTTCCGAAGTCATCAAAACTTCCGAAGTGTTGAAGATCAAGTCTAAGCTTCCACAGGTGGTGTGGAAGTCAAAGAAAGACCAAGTGACTGAAAGTTCTTCATCAACATCAGCAAATGATCCTCAAAATATGATAATAGGATCAGTTACTGTTGCATTGTCTTCAACTTCTTTTGATGAGCCCAAGACCAATAAGGCTTGGGTATCCAAATGTAACTAACCATCTCTTTTGTGTAGAAACAATTCAAGACAAACAAGAATGTATGGATCATTGATAGTGGTTGTTCCAGGCACATGACATGCAATGGGTCACTACTCCAAAATTTTGAAAATATTGATGGAGGATTAGTTGCTTTTAGAGGACATGTCGGAGGTTACATAATTGGAAGGGGCAGGGCCACAAATGGTAAGCTCAGCATTGAGAAGGTAAACATTGTCAATGAGCTTGGATACAATCTTTTAAGTTTATCTGAATTTTGTGATCAGAGACATAACATGCTTATTACTGAGCATGAGTGCATTGTTCTTAGGCTCGGTGTGTGGTCATTCCTCATGAGCATATCCTGCTCAAAGCCCCCAGAAAAGGGAATATGTACAAGATGGATTTGCAAGAAACATCTCCCTCAGGAGAAGTTTCATGCTTTCTATCTAAAGCAAATAGTAATGAGTCTTTCCTCTGACATAAAAGAATATGCCTTGTAAATTTTAAAAATATAAATAAATTAATTAAGAATGATTTGGTAACTGAAATGCCAAAGAAAGAGTTTACAAGTGATGACCACTGTGTTGCATGCCTCAAAGGGAAGCAACACAAGGTATCTCGGAAGCCAAAGGAAAGAAACTCCATCACTACTCCCCTACACTTATTACATATAGATCTCTTTGGCCCCACCAGTGTAATGAGTCTACGAAGGACCTCTTACTATTTAGTGATCACAGATGATTTTACAAGATTCATTTGTGTTTTCTTTCTTAGAACTAAGGATGAGACCCTTAAGATTCTGAAGAATTTCATCTTAAAGATTGAGAATCAAAGTGATCAAAAGGTCAAAACCATAAGATGTGATCAGGGAACTACATTTAAGAACCAAATCCTTGATACATTTTGTGATGAAAAGGGTATTACAAGACAATACAGTGCTCCTAGGACTCCTCAGCAAAATGGTGTTGCTGAGAGGAGAAACATGAAGCTAATTGAAGTTGCAAGAATTATGTTGTCTGACTCTAAACTGCCCATCACCTTCTGGGCAGAAGCAGTGAACACTGCTTGCTATGTGCAAAACAGAGTTTTAGTAGTTAAGACATATGGCAAGACTCCTTATGAACTTTAGCACAAGAGGAAACCTTTCATTGGTTTTCTCATTTCATTTGGATGTCCTTACACTATCTTGAATACCAAAGATCAAATTGCCAAGTTTGATGAGAAATCAGATGATGGACACTTTATTGGATACTCTTCTCAAGCCAATGCTTATAGAGTATACAATCTCAGAAATAAAGTAGTTGAGGAGTCAGCCAATGTGACTTACAATGAACACACTCCTAGTGTGAAAGGTTCTGGTCCTGATTGGCTATTTGATCTTGATTTAGTTACCAACTATTTTAACAAATCTTGTGAGCATGTTTCAGGATCCACATATATATTATCAGCAGGTGATCCTGACCCAAGATTTGAGCTAAGAAGACCATCAAGCTATACTACTTCAGCTCCAGTTGTAACTAACCCTGCAAATGAAGTTCCTATCAGCACAACAATGACAAATTAAGTTGATACATCTGAGATGCCTTCAAATTCCAGCTCAGAGGCACAACACTCAAATACAGAGGTTTAAATGTAAAAGATCATGGTGGTGGTGAAAATGATCAGGAGTTTCTTGATGCTGACAACCACTCCATTGAAGACAACATAAATGATGTCACACACTCATTGGATCAAGTTACCCTTGATAAGTGTGTTGATGTGGTAGAGAAACCTCAATGCCTGATCTAAGGTGTTGTTTGTTTTTCTTCATAAGCTCTTCCCCACACTCTTCATCTGTGCGCACGCAGACGCGGGAAGAGCTTTTGATTGCGCAGACTGTTTGATTTTTGGAAGATGTTTTATTAAAAAACGTCTTCCTGGTGTCTGCATGGAGAAGATGTGGACTTACCACTTCTGAGGTCTTCTAACCTCTTCTGCATTCCCACCTCCCCCATCTCTCCTCATACGGTCGCCCCACCTCCCCCATCGGCCACCCCACCTCCCCCACCTACTGCCCCACCGCCGCCCCACCTCCCCCCATCGGCTAAACCACCGCCGCCCCACCTCCCCCCATCAGCAGCACCACCGCCGCCCCCCTCCCCCTACATGCGCTCGCCTCCCCCCTCCCCCTACATGCGCCCGCTGGCGGCCAGCCGCCTCCCCCCACCTGTGCCCGCCTCCCCCTCCCCCCACCGCGCGCGCCGCCGTCCCCTCTCTGCTGTGCGCCGCCGTCCCCGTTGCGCGCCGCCATGGAATCCTTGCTGCTATTGTGGTTCCGGAAGGTGAGTCGGCCAAGGGGCTCCGATTGGGTTGTTGGCGGAGACTGAAGCGGAGATTGAAGAGGCCAAGGCGAAAGCTGTTAGTGCCGATGGTGCGTCTCCGACGACTCCTGCTGCTTCTACTCCTCCTCCGTCGCCGACGCCACCGGCTCCGGTTGCTGCTCCTCCGACACCGGCTGCGGGGTGTATGTTTGACTTTGAGTAGGCCTTGGAGTGTATGTATAAACATGATCAAATTTTGAATAGGCCTTGGAGTGTATATTTTAGCAGTCTGCAGATAGTAAAAAACAAACAGTCTTTTTTTATTGCAGACTACAGACGTTTAGTCCACCTCTTCTGCTGTAGATGCCTGCAGATGTGGTCCGTAGTTTGCAGACGTTTTTCTGTAGAAAAAACAAACAACACCTAAATTTCTCTAATTTACATCTCTCCAAACAACTTGCTGTAATCCCTCAACTAAGGATTCAGAAGTCTCATCCCATCATAAACATCATTGGAAATGTTGACACAGGAGTAAAAACAAGAGGATAAACCCATGATGCAAATGTTTGTCTCCACTCTTCTTTTCTATCCCAGATAGAGCCAAAGAAAGTTGATGAGGCTTTAAAGGATGGAAGTTGGGTTGAAGCCATGCATGAGGAGTTGCTTCAATTCAAAAGAAAAAAGGTTTGGAACCTATGTCTTCTTCCTCAAAGGAAGACTACCATAGGAATCAAATGGTTGTTTAGGAATAAGAAAGATGATAGAGGATTTGTCATCAAGAATAAGGCAAGACTAGTTGTTCAAGGATACACACAAGAAGAAGGAATTGACTACACAGATGTCTTTGCTCTTGTGGCAAGACTTGAAGCTGTTAGAATATTCTTAGCTTTTGATGCATCCAAAGATTTCAAGGTCTACTAGCTTGATGTCAAGTGTGCTTTTCTCTATGGGTGATTGATGAAGAGGTGTATGTCAAACAACCACCTGGCTTTGTAGACCCTGATCATTCTGATTATGTCTGCAGGCTTGATAAGCTTTATATGGGCTTCACCAAGCTCCAAGAAAGTGGTATGAAACTCTATCTCAGTATCTTTGTTAACATGGCTACAACAGGGGTACTATAGATCGAACTCTCTTCATTAAAGGAACAGGGAATGACTTAATGCTAGTTCAAGTATGTAGATGACATTATCTTCGGGTCAACTAATCCAAAGCTCCGCAAAGTATATGAGAAGCTGATGAAGAATAGATTTGAAATGAGTGCCATGGGAGAACTCAATTTCTTTCTAGGAATTCAAGTGAAGCAGATTGACAATGACATCTTCATAAGTCAGTCAAAGTATGTACAAGACATACTTACATGATTCAACATAACTTATCGTAAGGTTGCTAAGACACCTATAGCCAGAAATCACTCCCTTGGACCTGATCTTGAGGGGGAGTGTGTGGATAAAAATCTTTACAGGGCTATGATTGGGTCTCTTATGTACCTCACTACTAGCAGGCTTGATATCATGTTTGCCACATGTATTTGTGCAAGATATCAAGCCAACCCCAAGATGTCACACCTAGTTACTGTTAAAATGATTCTAAGATATCTCAAAGGTGCTCCAACACTTGGCCTATGGTATCCAAAGAATTCTGATTTCAATTTGTATGCAATACAGATAGTGACTATGGTGGGTGCAATATGACTACAAAGTCTATCAGGGGGTTGTCAGTTCCTTGGTAGAAGAATATTCTCATGGCAATGCAAGAAGCAATCATGTGTATCTGCATCAACTGCTGAAGCTAAATACATTGCTGTTGTAAGCTGCTGTGCTCAATCATTTTGGATTCAGGATCAGATGCTGGACTATGGATTCAACTTCAAAGAGACTCCCATCCACATAGACAACAACAGTGCTATCTCTATTACATAGAATCTTGTGCAGCACTCAAGGACAAAACACATAAATTTCAGGTATCATTTGATTAGAGATAACTTTAAAAAGGGATTAATCAAACTAGTTAAAGTTAACACAAATGAACGATATGCTGATCTGTTTACCAAAGCTTTTGATGAGCAGAGATTTAAGTATCTTGTATCAGCTATTGGGATGATTAACTTTGAATAGCTTTTCTTAAAACTAACTCATATTAATTTTTTGAAAATTTTGATCATTTTATTCTTCGGAAGAGTGTATTTACCTTCGGAAGAAACGTATGTCTTCAATAACAAATAACTACTTCAGTAGATTTACCTTCGGAAAAAATTTTACAAATACCTTCTGAAGCTTAAATTTTTCTTGAGTACTTGTATGTTTTTGAAAAACAATTTTCTTCCGAAAGCAGTTTAGTTTGAGAAGTTTTATTCTTCTAAGAATAAAATTCTCTGAGTATAAATTGCTTCCGAAACAAAATTTTTTAAACTCTTTGGAATATCTTCCGAAGTCATTTTGGCTTCAGAAGCTTTTTATTAAAACTTCCGAAGCAAAATTACCTTCGGAAGATTTTAGACTTTCAAGAAAACTACCTTTTTGGGTATTTTTTCAGAGGTGGGACCGACATCTGGATTTCAAAGTTTATCATCTTTCATTAACTTTGTCTTATATCCATTTCACATATATACCCAACGGTTTCCCCCTCTTTCACTCTCTTCTTCATTTGAACTATCCCCAAAAACCTAAATTCACCCTCAAACCGCCTTTGTTCTTACGTTCCTTCACCTTTAAGCTTTCTAAATGGCCAACCTCAATCGCAGAAACAACTCAGATTTTTCCATGTAACTCCATAGGCAACACAATCAGGTTGCTCTGTTGGACTCTGAGAAAGATCCAAGTTTCTCAGAGGTATGTCGTTTTCTTTCTTTTTCAAACAACTTCACCTCCATGACCATTGATCCTCCTCTTTATGAGGATCATCTGCTCGAATTCTGGAAGACCTGCGAAGAGGTCATTATGGAAGGGGAGAAGGCACTGTCTGCCACAGTGTAGGGGAGGACAATCTTCATCACTCCAGCCATCATCAATACTCATCTTAAACTGGATGATGAAGAAGGTGAGTTGTTCTTCCCAAAGGAAGCTGTCAATCATTCCATTGAGCAGATAGGATATGAGGGAGATTTCTCTGTAAAGACCTTCAGGAAAGGGAAGGTCTCATCCCAGTGGAAGTACCTACTCTATATGGTGAAACACGGCTTGTCTAACAAACATGGGTGATGGGACCAGATTCTTGAGGATCTCTCCTTCATAGTTTATGGAATGGTTCAAGGGGTCAAGTTCAGGTACTCTCAAATTGTTTATACAAATTTACTTGCTAATTTGGAGTTCTTAGAGTATTATATGTTCCCTAGATATGTTCAACATATTCTCAACTATGAACTGGGCTCACAGTTGAGGGGGACAGGTAATATTCTTAAATTGGGACTGATGAAGCCCGACATGTTTAAGACTATGAAAAAGTCAACTGTAGGCTTCTCTGGGGTAGAAACAACCCTTATCCTAATAATGTTAGAGCTCATTGCTCAAGGTGACAACCTAGCAACACAAGCTAGTGTTGAACCCACACCTTCTACTTCTCAACCTCCTAAACAGCCATAAATCATCCTCACCTACCAAAGAAAATCCAAACAAACCCCTGCTCAAGATATTGAGCTTGTGTAGGCCCCCATATCATCACCCATACAGGAAGAAGTGGACACTAGAGCTCCCACTTCTCCTGAGGAAGAAACCACTCACATCTCATCAAGAATCAGTGTTGAGGTTCCTTATGCTCAGCCCGATGAGCTCATTAACCCATCAGCCTTAAGCCTTTACTTTGAGTCTCAACACTCAAGTGAACAACCTTCAGGGGAAAGTTACCATCCCCAGCCTGTAGATCTAAACCAACCCATTCCCAACCTAGAATTCTATGATGATGAGGACATGAGATTCAGTGAGTACCATGAGTCTCTTTATTCCTCCATACTCAAAGAGAGATGAGTGGTCGTGCCTCTCCTATGTCTAGCTCACATCATTCACCCATCACTGAGGTGGATCTCCCTGAACCTCTTCAGGAGGTCCATATGGACGAGGCTATCACTTTTGCAAGTGATTAGATCTTTAAGACCTCAACCATGGCAACTCAGCCCATTGACACTTCAATTGAAGTTGTTAGTGAGAAGGGAAAAACCAGGAGCTAAGAACACTATGCTGGTGGTGAGAGAGAAGACTTTGGTCCAATCCTCTCATCCCCCAATGATTCTTCTGATGAAGATGAGGGAACATGAGACTAAAGGTGCAAAAACTGTCACAAACATGCTTCTATTTAGTCTCTAAGGTTAGTCACCTTGAATCTCATGTGACTACCTTACAAAACAGGATCAATGATCAGCAACTTGAGATATCTTATCTTAAGGAGAAACTAGCTAGAAGACCTTTAAGAGGAAATCATCCAAGAACACAAGAACCTGTGGATGTGATTGACCTAACTCCTAGCTCACCTGTGTAAGTGGGTGATGCTACCAAAAGGGGGAGAAAGTCATAGCAATCACAGAACCTGGGAGTTCTTCAAAGAGTATGGACATTAAGGACTCACCATCCTCACTTGCAGTTGTCCATACTTAGCAACCTTTTCTAGTTCATATTGATGTGGACTCACTCATTCAGAGTCTATTTGAGGAGGGAATTCCAAAGGAGCTTCTAATTACATTATTAGGTGGAGGTATGATGTTGATAGAAGAGTCCTTATACTTCAAAGAGTTCAAGGACAACAAGAAGTCTTCAATTTTCAGACCTTGAACTACTATGAAGGTCTTGACCTGGTCAACATGCAACTTGTTAATCCAAGCCAATCGAGACAAGTTGACAAGATGGCCCAAAGGATTCATGACAGGAATTTTTAAGAGTTTAGCCAAAGAAGAAGACAAAGGCAATCAGGTAATGTCATTGGTCAACTAGATGTTGAGGCAGACCCTGAGATTAGCTTCAAAGAGAAAACCTTGAATGAAGGCCCAGTGATAGAGCCTGAGAGCATTGTCACACCAGTAACTACATCAACAATCTAATCCCTTAGTGAAACACCTGCTGATGAAGGTGTCTCACAGCCTCTCTCTGGCCAGAGCTTGGATGCTACACCAGGCAATAAAGGCCAAAGATCTCTCCACCTGGTGTCACAAAGGTCTGTGG
Source organism: Flaveria ramosissima (assembly GCA_025215565.1). NCBI lineage: Eukaryota > Viridiplantae > Streptophyta > Magnoliopsida > Asterales > Asteraceae > Flaveria > Flaveria ramosissima. Next base: position 53,125,854 of record CM046035.1, on the reverse strand, counting down.
GTGACAAAGAGAAAAGGATTATGACTCCTGAGGAGATTGAGGAGGAGGAGAGAGAGTGGAAGAGGAAGCTAAGGGGAGAAAGTTCCACTAGGTCTTCAGGCTTCATGGAAGCTACAATCAAGGCTGCCCCCAAACCAAACACTCAAAATGATGAGTTAAGGGCAGTCAGGATTACTTACCTACAAACCAGTAACTATGACATTGATGAGATTATTTCTCTCCCCTTAGAAGAACTGAATGAACTAGCAGACATGAGAATGTATAGAGAGAGGAAGGAAGCAGAGGATTCAAGGTTGCTCCTCCAAATCAAAGAAGAAAGAAGACAGAAAAGACTATACAAACCTGTTCCTACCCTCTCTCCAATTCAAGAAAGCCCTGTGCAAGAGACTGTGACAACTCCACAACCTCAGGTAGATAAAGAAGCTGATAGGCAAAACATGATCAGCTACCTGAGTGCCACAAGACCCTACCAGGAAGCTGCACTTCTTCCCTTTCCCTTTGAGTATATTGAGTTTGAGTATCTCAAACAATTTGAGCTTCAAGTACTCAAAGAACAAAAGGCTACAAAGAGAAAGATGAGGAAAGAAGCAACCAAGTCAAGAGCCATCATCCAAAAAAGTCAAAAGAAGTCTATTGATAGGCAGTGGATGATGAGCTTCTTGAAGCTGTATGGATTCTCCGGAAGGAGACTTGGCCCAATGTCTCTATCCACCATGGATGATCACATAAGGGTGATCAAGTAGAAGATCAAAAGAGGAGAGCTTATTTACTTAGACTCTCCATCAAGTCAAGCTCCTCAAGAAGTGGAGGTTAAGGTTGAACAATTTGAGACAACACAACCTGGACCTCCTACTGAACCTCAACAAGCTTCATCTTCTGATCCACAGCAGGGTCAAATTCCTTCTACTTCTGAACCTGTGAGGGAGGTAGACCCAACTAAGAAACACAAGACTGAACAACAAGGTGCTGAAGGCCAGTCTTCTCAGTTAAAGTTCCTAAAGAGAAGGAAAAGGATGGCTTCTAGACCCAATTCAAAGAAGAAGAATAAGAAGTCAAAGTCATCCACCTTCAAGCCTCAGGATGAATCAGATCATCCTGAGACTCTACATTTAGGATGTGAGCTATGGCATGTCATAGTCACTAGTCAAAAGGCAATCTGCCTTGTGACTCTACATTTGATTTTGTTGTTGACTAGATCAAATGTATCCAACTGGCTTTCTAAGCATAGCCGGTTGTAGGATGTAGTATAAAGTATCTCAGGTCCTTGTATCTTCTTTTTATGCTTGGTACACTTGTAAAAAACTTGAGAGCAATATATAGTATTCTTGAAAACCAATATCCTTGTGTTGTTTGTTCTTGTTCTGTCTCTTACTTGCTTGTGTTCTTAGTATCATACCATATTGTTTCCAGTTTCCTATTTGATCTGTTAAGTGTTCTATAACACTCTTCACATTGTGTGTTGTGGTGTAAGTGACCAACCCTTAAACGGTCCTGCATGATGACATTATTCTTATCCAAATATATTTTGATGATATTAGCTTCAGATCTACAAATGAAGATTTGTGCAAGGAATTTGAAGATGTGATGAAATTTTTTTTGAGATGAGCTCTCTTGGAGAAATTTCGTTTTTCTTGGGTATCCATATTAAACAAGATGACTAGGGTATACTGATTCATCAAGAGAAATATGTTCGTAGTATTCTGGACAAATATAAATTTCATGTTGGATCAAGTAAGGCTGGTGCAACCAAAACAAACACTTAGAACATTTTTGGTGCAACTGACAAGGAACTTCTAAAGGCAAAAGGAACTTCCGAAGGCAAATGCTGAGCTTCTGAAGGTCAAGACTAACGGAGCTTCTGAATAAGAACTCTAACTTCCGAAGCCAAAGTCTTCCTTCTTTCAAAGTTCAACACTCAGAAAATTCCAAGGCAATGACTTCCGAAGTGTGAAGTTCATCTCAAGCCTCAAAAGAAGTAGACTTTTCGGAATTATAAGAGGCTTCCAAATAACTTGTTCTTCCGAAGCCAATTAACCTTCAGAAGAACCTACTATGGACCAGTTGACATAAGTACGCTCCTTCTGACAAGCCGTTGCAACCTCTGAGATACTGCATGGCGCTTTCTCACGCCCATGTAGTTGACCATACTTTATTCCAATGTTCATTCCTTATCATCTAGTACAGTTACCAACTTTGGTTGGTGACAAAAGCTAAGTCATGGACATGTCATGACTACCAATCTTAGATAGTATTTTATCTAGGATACCTTACTTCTAGCAATGTAGTATTTGCTTTAGTCGTAAGTTTCCAGTTGGTATCAAAATATAACCTATTGTAGATAGTAGTATATATAGTTTCTCATTGTAACTCATTTATCATGCTTGTAAGAGTCTTGTAATTTTTTGAGTTGAGAAGTAATATATACAAATATCTTAAAAACCTTTCTCTTGTGTTTATTTACTTATTATATTACTATCAACTATTAAGAGGTTCTGTATCATCTATCTGAGTGTAACTTAGTGAGTTTGAGAGATAACAATTGTGTTGAGTGACCAAAATCGATCCCGCATTTCAGGAATTCAACATTGCACCCACTCTGATGTCTTCTCGTCCTACTTTAACTCCTGATCTTTCGGGTGAATACGTTGATCAACATTTGTATATATCAATGATTGGATCTCTATTGTATCATACTGCAAGCAAACCATACATTATGTTTCCTTTCTATTAGTGTGCACAATATCAAAGTAATCCGAAGGAATCTCACATGAAAGCGGTCAAGCAGATTTTCAAATATCTCAAGGGTCAACCTACACTTGGTCTTTGGTATCCTAAAACTTGCAATTTCAATTCATATGCGCATACAGACAATGATTATGCAAGATTTAATTTTGACAGGAAATTCACAACTGGTGGTTGTCAGTTTCTTGGAAATAGATTGATTTCTTGGCAGTGCAAGAAGCAGCAAATAGTATCTACATCCACTATAGAGGCTGAATTTGTGGCTGCTTCAAGTTGTTGTTTTCAGATTGTTTGGATTCAATAACAACTTCTTGATTATGGCCTTAACATTTATTTCACCAAGATTTGGTGTGACAACACTTTAGTGCTAAACATAGTGAAGAATCCAATCTAACATTCAAAAACAAAACACATTGATATTCTCATGCATTTTATCTGTGACTGCTTTGATCGAAAGCTTATTCATTTGGATTCAGTCAAATCAGATGACAACAATGGTAAGGCATTTGATCATTTTCGATTCGACTTTTTAGTTCAATATTTTTGGAATGATTAACTTTGGTTAACGATATCCTTACACCCTGTAAAAAAATTCTATTCATTTTAGTTAAAAATTATTATTTTATGTCTAGATAATTAGAATTTTAAGGGGAGGACTGAAGTGACAGATACTCGAAAATCAGATACTTCATGAAGATGAGTAACTAAAGTCAAACATAGCTTGATATCAGAATCCATAGGGTGAAATTGTAAGGAACTAACCTTTTTGGATTACAATAAGAAAACTAAAAAGAAAACACTCAAATCATGCGAGAAATACAAGGATGCGAGAACTCCAAGATGATGGATAAAATCTCATCACACGAAAACTTGTAGTTGTCGCGCGAAAACTTAATGTTCTCGCGCAAGAACATCTGGATAGTATATATAGATGTTTTTCCTTTGTATTTTGTCATGTGTGTTCATTTGTAAAGTTGCTCTAAGAGTGAGAGAGCAGAGAGATGTGTGATAGGCCACCTGAGGGAGCACACCTCGGGCGGATCGAGCTTAAACGATATTGTAAGGCCCGTTCCCGGGAAACCTCACAGTTGGTTAATCATAGCATAAAATCATTTTAATAACAAAACAATGCAGCGGAACAAAATAAACATTTACTTAGAACTTGCAGTTGATATTGTGATCATACATTTGTCCTTTAATTGTAAATAAAACATAGTACCAAACCTGCACAATAAAAGATTTTATAAACAGGAATGTCATCCATTTCCATCCAAGTAGCCTCCAACCGGTGTCATCCTCAGCATCAGCATTTACCTGCACACTATTATGCATAAAAGTCAGCTTTGCTGAGTTAGTTCTAGTTTTTAAATAATATAAGAATATATAAACTTTATTCTTCATATAATGACCACGCATACATCATAATACATAACATTTGCGTCTTAATAAGCATGTTCATGATCTTTCATTCTTTCATTATCTTTCGCTTCATCATAAATGAGATTGCACAAAGCAAGAGCTCCATGTTGATCGACAATGAATGTCGATCCTGTCGGTACACATCATCATGGTAGCTAACCCCCAAGAGTTGATCTACACTGCAAGGCACATAGCCCGCTCATGAATACGGATCAATCATCATACATCATACTCACATAAGTGAAGTCGATCATAGTGCTTGCAAGACTTTTCATCATCAAATGGGGCCGCGGTAACATTCATTAAGTTTTACTTTTCATTAATATCATCTTTCACTTAAATATATATAATACTTTACAGATAAACAACACAATATATCAAGTACATGCCATCATAAAAACACCACCGACCCGCCGCGAGACAGTAGGGGTTTGGGGGCGGCAGCCCTTGACAGCGGGGTCCCAAGGGCAGTAGCCCCTAGTGGGGTCCAAGGGGCAACGCCCCTGGCTGGGGTTGGGCTGCCAGGTCAGCGCGAAAAATCTTGGTCATTTAAAATCGATCTTCCTGTTAAAACCTCTTAAAATCTTGGTCATTTAAAACGTATATTTAGTATGCATAATAGTCCCAAAACATGGAAAAACTTATAAATAGAGGGTCTAGAACTCACCTAGATACCGAGAGTAATCTTCTAGACTAAACTTTCTAGGCTCGGATCACACTACACAGCCTGCAGATAAGTTAACACTTAGAGGGGTTAATTTCTGCCTAAATTCGCTGCTAATTTCGCTGCCAGAAAAGCAAGTTCGCTGGCAGTTTCGCTGCCAGTTTCGCTGGCACTTTCGCTGACAGTTTCACTGCCAGTTTCGCTGCCAGTTTCGTTGACAGTTTCACTGCCAGTTTCGCATGGCGGTTTCGCCCAGTTTTCGTTGGAATTTCCAGGGCTGCGAATTACCTACAAAACTATAGTTTTGGAGAAAACCCACAGTTTCGCAGCTTGAATATGCAATTTCACTGGATTCATAGACAGTTTCGCAGATCGAGCTGAAATGACGAACCAACCCATTTTAAACCCAAAATTGCATCTTTTTACGTCCAAACCCTTAGTTTATCATCCATGAGGCTAAATCTAAACTTTATACATGTTTTCATACGTAAAAATGTGACCTTTATGCGATTCTTTGCAACTTTTCAAAACCCAAAACCCTAGAATCTGGGTTTGGTCTACAGAAGGGTTTAGAGACCGATCTTACCTGGATTTGTTGCTCTTTTATGATGGTTTGATGCTCCAACACACAGATCTTCAATCTTTTAACCCTTGAAGCTCCAAATCTTGAGTTTTCTTCACTTTCTCTCTCTACTTTCTCTCTCTACGAATTTGGTGGCTAAGGTTGCAAATGAGGAAGATGAAGGCTAATTTGGTGGGTTAAGGACTGATTATGGGCCTTTAATCCCTTAGGCTACTACCCAATAAGGCTAATTTAGCCTATGGGCATTTCTTTACCTTATTAAATACCCAATAATTAAGTCCATTATTCTAAATGACTCGTTTTGATTTTTCGGGGTGTTACAAGTCTCCCCCACTTATTTAGGTTTCATCCTCGAAACCTGTCAGTTATCAAACAATTAAGGATGAAATTTCCTCATCTCCTCCTCCGTCTACCACGTAGATTCTGATCCTTTTTTGTATCTCCTCTGTACTCGTACTAGCGGAACCACTTTATTACGTAAGTGCTTCTCTTTCCAATCAAGGATGGCCACCGGCTGCTCTACATAGTTCAGCCGTTCATCGATTGCGATGTCTTCTAATGGTACAACTGCATCATTGTCTGCCAGACATTTTCTAAGATGAGATACATGTAGCGTAGGGTGAATTCCACTCCACTCATCCGGTAGTTCTAATCTGTAGGCCACTTCCCCTACCCTCGCGATAATACAAAATGGCCCTATGAATCTTGGGCTTAACTTTCCCCGTTTTCGAAACCTGATGATCCCTTTCCAGAGAGATACCTTGAGCATAACCTTGTCACCAACCTCAAACTCTATTGGTCTGCGCCTCTTATCAACATAAGACTTCTTGCGATCCTTTGCGGCTTTCATGAATGCCTTAATCAAATCTAGCTTCTCGGTCGTGACCTCAATCACTTTAAGACTTCCCAATTCCTTTTGCCCGATGTCACCTCAACACACGGGCGTCATGCACTTCCTACCGTACAACATCTCATAAGGTGGCATACCAATGCTGGCATGGTAACTATTATTATATGAGAATTCCGCCAATGGTAAGTGCTCATCCCAACTTCCTCCAAAGTCGATTACACACGCTCGTAGCATGTCTTCTAACGTCTGAATCTTTCTTTCCGACTGACCATCCGTTTGGGGGTGGTAAGCCGTACTAATATGCAATCTAGTCCCCATTGAGTCGTGATACCTCTTCCAGAACTTGGACGTAAACCGTGTGTCCCTATCCAAAATGATAGACACTAGCACGTCGTGACGAGCCACGATCTCCTTGATAAATAGCTCTTCTAACCTCTCAGAGGAAAACGTCTCACGAATTGGTAGGAAATGGGCACTCTTCGTTAAACGGTCAACAATCACCCAGATCACGTCGCTTCCTCTCGCTGTGCGAGGTATCTTTGTGATGAAGTCCATTGTGATGTGTTCCCATTTCCATTCAGGAATATCCAAAGGCTGCATCTTCCCATATGGCTTTTGTTGTTCTGCCTTCACTTGCAGACAAGTCAGGCACTTGCTCACGTACTTAGCCACGTCACGCTTCATTCTCGGCCACCAGTAATCTTTCTTCAGATCTTGATACATTTCCGTGGCACCGGGATGAATGAAATATCGAGTTTTGTGAGCCTCATCCATGATCTCCCCCCTCAGATCCCCATAGAGAGGGATCCACATTCGCCCTCATCGGGTTCTAACACCCAGGGTGTTTTCTCCCAAATCTGAAACTTGTCCTTTCATCCTTCAGAGTTGACTTTGGCATCTCTCAATGCCTCATCTTGAAACTCCCTCACTTTTTTCATAACATCATGCGTCATGATTATCTGTAAGCCCTCACCCGAATTGGTTCGGGTTGTCCCTTCCGGCTAAGGGCATCATCAACCACATTGGCTTTGCCTGGATGATATAATGTTTGCAGTCATAATCCTTGATCAGTTCCAACCACCTCCTCTGCCTCATGTTGAGTTCCTTTTGTTCGAAGAAATACTTCAGACTTTTATGATCTGTGAAGATGGTGCACTTCACCCCATACAGGTAGTGCCTCCAAATCTTCAATGCAAACACCACCGTAGCCAACTCTAAATCATGGGTGGGATAATTAGTCTCGTGGACCTTTAATTGTCTAGAAGCATAGGCTATCACCTTCCCTCGTTGCATCAACACGCAACCCAATCCTGCATACGAGGCATCCGAGTAGACTACCAGATCCTCGTTCCCTTCAGGTAACGTCAAGATAGGGTCTTGAGTTAACCTCATCCTCAGTTCTAGGAAGGCGTTCTCCTGATCAGTACCCCATTCATACTTCACGTCCTTCCGGGTCAGCTTAGTCAAGGGAGAAGCTATCTTGGAGAAATCCTGGATAAACCTCCTATAGGAACCTGCCAGGCCTAAGAAACAGCGAATCTCGGATGGCGTCTTTGGGGGTTCCCATTGCATCACCGCTTCAACCTTCGCAGGGTCCACCCTGATCCCCTCAGGATTAACCACATGACCCAGGAATTGGACTTCTCGAAGCCAAAATGCGCATTTAGAGAACTTAGCATATAACTTCTCACTTCTGAGCGTCTCCAATACTTCTCGAATATGATCGGCATGTTCCTCTTCACTTTTTGAATAAATCAAGGTGTCGTCGATGAACACTATCACCGATTTATCCAACATCGGTCGACATACCCGATTCATGAGATCTATGAAAGCAGCTGGCGCGTTGGTTAAACCAAAGGACATGACGAGAAATTCGTAGTGTCCATAACGCGTACGGAACGCTGTCTTTGGAATGTCTTGTTCTTTCACCTTCAGTTGGTGGTAACCAGACCGTAGGTCTATCTCGAAAACCTGCTGACACCCTAAAGTTGATCGAACAGGTCGTCGATCCTTGATAACGGGTACCGATTCTTTACGGTCAGCTTATTGAGCTCGCGATAGTCAATGCACATCCGCATGCTACCATCTTTCTTCTTGACGAAAAATACCGGAGCACCCCATGGAGGGATACTCGGTCGGATGAAGCCTTTATCCAATAATTCTTGCAACTGGTCCCTCAGTTCTACCATCTCAGAAGGAGCTAATCGATACGGTGCTTTAGCGACGGGTTGTGCTCCTGGTAGCAAATCAATCTGGAATTCGATTTCGTGGTCAGGCGGCACACCAGTCAGGTCTTCAGGAAAGACGTCACGAAACTCGCGCACTACCGGCACGTCTGATAATTGTGGCTCTGGTGCATCCACATCTTTTACATAGGCCAAGTAAGCGCTACACCCATGTCTCAAGAACTTTTCAGCTGTTATCATCGACACGACCTTCGGTACACAGCACACCTTATCTCCACGGATCGTAACAGAACTACCGTCGGGCGCTGTTAGACGAATTATCTTCTTACTACATACTATATTGGCTTCATAGCTAGCTAACCAATCCATGCCTAACACCACATCGAAACCTCCTAAGGCCATAATATGCAACCTAGCAGGGAACTTACAGTCTTCTAACTCAATCAGGCAATCCTCAACCACCTCAGTTACCTTAGTGGATTTACCAATGGTTGTTTCTACATAGAAAGGCTCATCTAACTTTCTACTCTTATCATGCAACAAACGACAAAAGGCAGCCGACACAAAACTCCTACTAGCACCAGAATCAAAGAGCACAGAAGCATATTCATGGTCTACCAGAAACATACCTGAAACTACTTCTGGATCTGCCCTGGCCTCCTCACGAGTTATGCTGAATGCCCTCGCCTTCGCCTTCGAACCGTCACCCTTTCCCTTATCTCCAGCTTTAACCGTTCCTGATCATTCTGATTTTCCTTTCTTACAGTCTCTTCCCACATGTCCCATCTCGCCACAGTGGTAACACTTTACCGCCTTGTAGTCCCTAGCATAGTGGCCCTCGCCCCCACATTTAAAACATTTTCCAGTCCCAACTCTACACTCCCCTGAATGACATCTTCCACATTTTCTACAAGCACCTCCTTCCCCTTTATTTCCTCGTCTCCCTGACTGATCCTCAACTCTCATCCTCTTCTCTCCACTCCTGAAGTTGTCACCTCCGAACCTCTTCCCATTTCCATTCTTGTTCCCACTCTATCTTTCCACCTTCTTTTGTACAGGCATCGGATCTCTTTCATCGTACAGTCTCCCAGCTAAATCCACTACAGACCTAAACGTACCCGGTCTGGCCGCAATCATGTGCCTCCTGATGTCCACGGGTAATCCCTGCATGTATCTCTTGATCTTCTTGGATGCAGGTGTCACCATGTCTGGCACAAGTCTTGCAAGTTCGTTGAACTTGGAGGTATACTCTTGATGAGTCATGTTCCCAACCTCCAAATGCAAGAACTCCTTCTCAATCTTGTCTAATTCCCGATGGAGACAATACTCCTCCAGCACCAACTCCTTCAACTCAGACCACTTCATTCCGGCTATTGATCGCTTTCCTTCTGAGTCAACGAAAGAATGAGTGGCAAACTTAACTTTCTGATCCTCCTGGCACTCACTAATTTCCAGTACCGCTTCCATCTCTCTAACCAGCGATGAGCGGCAGTAGCATTACTGTTACCGTCAAAGGTTGGGGGCTTGCACCTTTGAAATGCGCCATAGTTTCACCCCTTAGTAGTCTTTTTTTCAGACTCCTCACCACTGTCATCATCATGAACTACCACTTTAGGGTTTGATGGCTCCTCTTCGGATTCCTCAGTCCTCCCAGTGGATTTTCCTGAATTCTTCTCACTTTCCTTCCCCTTCTTCTCAGCTTTCTCTCCATCCTTGACTACTTTAATTACCTCAGTCACCACTGAGGGTAACACATTCTGCATAACATTATAAACCTCATCAGCAATAGCCTCTTTCATAGTAGATTTGAGGGTGGCTGATCCCTCCCCCTCCGGGTGACTATGGAGGTCTGAGTCCTCGTGAACAGTCTCGGGAGCCTTAGCTTTGCTCCGGGTGACACGTGGCCCAGTAGTACGCCCACCACGTGCACCTCCTCGGGTTGCCCTCCCTGATTTTCTACCAGCCATAACTAATTCCTATAAGATTCAAACACCAAAATGGTTATTCAAGATAATTGCTCAGATCATTATAAGTACGGTAAGTCCTTAATTATAGTGGCCAAGTGTGATTAACCACTTACCTTACCCTCCTGTCCCAAGCAATCACTATCCTAACATATATCAGTATTCAAATCTACAAGCACATAAAACAAATAGCACACGCACATAATTTTGGTTTCCCTTGAAACTTTTACCTCATGGCACGTAGCTACTCGGATTGGCATCCTTTATTCGGTCCCATTTTCAGTGTAAGTTTAGGTTTTAAAAATAGTTTACCCAATTCTCTTAAACTTTGGCTCTGATACCAACTTGTAAGGCCCCGTTCCCGGGAAACCTCACAGTTGGTTAATCATAGCATAATATCATTTTAATAACAAAACAATGCAGCGGAATAAAATAAACATTTACTTAGAACTTGCAGTTGATATTGTGATCATACATTTGTCCTTTAATTGTAAATAAAACATAATACTTTTTCCTTTAAATTACAATAAAAGATTTCATAAACAGGAATGCCATCCATTTCCATCCAAGTAGCCTCCAACCGGTGCCATCCTCAGCATCAGCATTTACCTGCCAACTATTATGCATAAAAATCAGCTTTGCTGAGTGAGTTCTAGTTTAAATAATATAAGAAAATATAAACTTTATTCTTCATATAATGACCACGCATACATCATAATACATAACATTTGCGTCTTAATAAGCATGTTCATTATCTTTCATTCTTTCATTATCTTTCGCTTCATCATAAATGAGATTGCACAAAGCAAGAGCTCTATGTTGATCGACAACGAATGACGATCCCTGTCGGTACACATCATCATGGTAGCTAACCCCCGACAGTTGATCCACACTGCAAGGCACATAGCCCGCTCATGAATACAGATCAATCATCATACATTAGACTCACATAAGTGAAGTCGATCATAGTGCTTGCAAGACTTTTCATCATCAAATGGGCCTGGGGGTAACATTCATTAAGTTTCACTTTTCATTAATATCATCTTCCACTTTAATATATATAATACTTTACAGATAAACAACACAATATATCAAGTACATGCCATCATAAAAACATCACCGACCCGCGGCGAGACAGCGGGGGTTTGGGGCGGCAGCCCCTGACAGCGGGGTCCCAGGGGCAGCAGCCCCTAGTGGGGTCCAAGGGGCAACGCCCCTGGCTGGGGCCGGGCTGCCAGGTCAGCGCGAAAAATCTTGGTCATTTAAAATCGATCTTCCTGTTAAAACCTCTTAAAATCTTGGTCATTTAAAACGTATATTTAGTATGCATAATAGCTCCAAAACATGGAAAAACTTATAAATAGGGGGTCTAGAACTCACCTGGATACCGAGAGTAATCTTCTAGACTAAACTTTCTAGGCTAGGATCACACTACACAGCCTGCAAATAAGTTAACACTTAGAGGGGTTAATTTCTGCCTAAATTCGCTGCTAATTTCGCTGCCAGAAAAGCAGTTTCGCTGCCAGTTTCGCTGGCACTTTCGCTGCCAGTTTTAAACACCGAATCGGACCGGGTCGGAGTCCGGTTCCCGGTCCAACCGGTCGGACCGGCCGGTCCGGTCCGGTTTTCAAAACCATGTTCATTACACATAATCTTCTTTGCTCTTTTTCCCTAAAAATATACACCAACACACAATACAAAAGCTAAATAAATATATAAAGTGTTTAGACTCAAAAATCATTCCAAAACATCAGGAAAAGGCACATCTTCTTAAATATACGAGTACACAACATTATGAAATATGTTTACATGATTGTGTGACTTTTCATGAGAATGTAGTTCTTCTTTAGCATTGACACCGGTATGCAGGTTTTTTTACTAGTCATGTGACTTTTTGTTAAAATGTGAGTTTTCATTAGCATTGGCAATGTTTCCTCAATTTCACTAACAAAATCAAGTTAACTCAATTAAAGATATGATCAAATAAGATATGACCAACGTTTCTATCGGTTGCTCTTTTCTATATTTAGCCTTGGGTGTATTATACGTCACTTTACTAAACATAGGCTTCATATCACTCATCTTATCTTTGTTCACTCCACCTCACCCCTCACTAAAATAACATTACCCCTTTTCACAACCTTTTTTCAATTTAATATAATTAAAAATATTGTTCTCATATAAAGGAACCCGCCATCACCCATGTCAATCTGTTGAATTCTGCATATGGGCGCCCGGTCCGCACCCTTTACGCCTAGAGGGAGTGATGTGTCACACCCTGGCATGAGTGCATACTACATGGCCTTAGTGTCAAGTAATTAAGATTTCAGCTAATAAAGAGTAAAAAATGTTTGTGACATATAATCGTTTAATTAGTGTTACTAAAAATATTGCAGTTGCATTATTCATGAAAACATATCAGAGGCTACAGCTCTAGTATTTTTCTCTGTGACAATATAATGACATATGTGTTTATACGGTTATAAACCCTCTTTTTAATGAGGTTAAAAGTTTTAACCAATAGTAACAAGGATGTAAACCTAATAGTTAATAATTCTTAACCCAACTGGTTAATATGAATTACGCATCACATGTAAATATTAGGTGGTCAAGATTTAAGTCTCATTTTTAGTAAAATGCTCAGATTTGAGTCAGTGATTTTTCTCAGCAGTAGGTTTTCTCCTTAATTAATTGGGGGTGTGATTCTGGCTGAAAAACGAATAAGTGAACTCGATTAAGATAAGAAGTATTTTACGAACCAAAATCGCACATTTGGAAAAAAGAAAAAAAGAAAACACTTCGATAGGTTGTGGTTAAAAAATATTAAATTACACGTAAACGTATCTGTTTTAGAAACAAAATACACGGATTTTGAGGTTACTTGTTAAATACAAAGGTACTATGTAAGTATGTACAACAGCTAAAATAGAATGTACTAGTAAAGAGAATATAGAAAGTTTATTTAGGAATTAATTTGGATAAGTATGATGGTCAATTACTTGCGGCGTACTGTTTTGACTTTCTAGGCCATGTGGAATTTATTGGAAGCCACGCAAGAATGAGAGGCTGCAATTTATTGGAAGTTATCTTATTGTTCCTTAGCGACATTCTAGAAGCTCCCACAAATAGTTCCTACGAAATTTCTTATCTTTTTCCATTTTCAATACACCACTATTTCTATATAGTTTTTTAACTCTTTCAACACAGATTTTATTAAAAGGTAATATTAAACTAGAAAGTGGGGTTGGGCTTAATGCTATTAGGTAGCGTTTGGTATGCACGAATGAGGGGCGGAATGAAATGAACCATTGAGGGTGAATGAATAAATACATTTTTGGTTGGTGTATGTAATGGAATGAACTATTACGTAGTTGATTTTATTCCCTCAAATTCATTCCATCCACCCCCTTCTTTTTTTTTCATTCAATATCTTCTTCAATCATTAGTCGCCAACACCACACACTCACCCACCACAACAACCACCACCAACCACCAAGATTGCTTGTCACCAGCAACCACCACCGACCATCACCGACCACCGACACCACTGCTGCCGCCACCGCCCCAGGAACACCATCGTCAGACACCGCCGTCGCAGCTGGAAACCACCGAAGGCCACCACCGGCCACTGTTGGTGCCAGAAACCACGACCGCAAGAAACTACCGCCTGCTACCACCGCTGCCGGAAACCACCCTCGAGCCACTGTCGCTGCCGCCGGAAACCACCACCGGCCACCGCCACCACCGGAAACCACCTCCGAAGGCCACCACCTCCACCGGAAACCACCTCAAGAAACAACCGAAGGCCACCCCCACCATCGGAAACCACCGTCGGCCACCACCGCCGTCGGAAAACACCCTCGGGCCAACACCGCCTTCCTGAAACCACTACCGACCACTACTACCGCTCGCCATCACCATCATAACTACTTTTACATTTCATTGTTTCGTTTTATCATACCTAACAAACAACACAAAGTAATGATTTATTTAATACTAAAGGGTAACCAAACAGTACAATGGAATGTAATTATTCATTTCATTCTCTCATCTATTCCATTCCCTCATTTAATCTATTCCTTCGTCCATTCCATTACTGCATACCAAACAGACTTTTAGATTATTACATTTAGAGTGCGTAGCTTTACGAAAGATGAAAGGTTTAAGTATTGTTTTAGGCATATTAATACAATTTAGTTGTGTTGTAGTTGAGAGTAAGTTTTATCGTTTAATTTTTTTTGAATAAGATTAACATTAAACTAACATCTTAATTGGTTATACAAAAAAGTTTCTCTCAACATAACAAAATTACAATTTTCATTTTTGGATTATTATCACATATATACTCATAAAACTAGTCAAATATCATATTTAATCATATAAAATTTTAAATAGCATATGTATCCTACTTATCAAATTATATCCTTTTAAAATAATCAAAATATCATAAATTTCATATTGAGATATTTCATAAAAATAGTGTATGATATAACCTGCATCTTTGATTGGTAAAATTCCTTAACCCGATTTAAGTTTACGATCTAACAACTATGGTACCCCGTGGGTTATATGTATTGAATAAATAAAATATTAAATAGATATTAACCAAAATTTATTACTTATAAAATAATATTTTAAAATAATATAATATTAAAATTACGTATGTATTTGCACATTAAATAATAAAGACGACCATTTTTTTCCTTTTCTTTTTAAAAAGTTATTTTTTACATTTTGTTTCAAAATAAGCCCTTTTTAAAAGGTGTCATTTGTAAAAATTCTCTTATTATAACTTTGAAGTTTAATTATTTTTGTTTCACAAAAATTTATTTTTTTAAAAACACATGTATTTAAATATTACATATTACAAAATAATATAATGTTTTAGATAAAAAAATTATTTTACAAGAAATTATTGATTTACAAATTGTATTTGTAAAAGTATCTCTTTTTTAATTTATTAAAAATATATTTTAACAATAAAAAATTAAACAATGTGATTAATACGTAGTTAATGTAACTATTTATTAGAAGAAAGAGAAATAAAATATAATGTAAGTGAAATTTATGTCATGTGTCTTAAAAAAAGGTTTTTTATTACTAGTAGATAGATCATTTTTTTTGAACGACAATGTACAACCCTACTTCGAAGGATAGGTGTTATCTTAATCGGGTCCACCTATCTGTTTTCCAGTCGGGACCGCACCCCCAACCCCCTCAGAAAGAAGCTCATTGCTGAGAACATCTCTTGGCTTAACTCTGAATATTTTTTTGCTCATAGTGAAACTTAAACTCATAATCTCCCATTTATTTACATGTCAAACTTTTAATAAATTTAATAAATGCTTATCATTCTTTAAAAAGAGAAATGGATGTCAAAGTCAAACTGTTTGTCAAGACTTCAGCATAGAAGGAATCATTAAAGCAACTTCATAGTCCATGGTAAAGATGTCATATCCTTCTTCTCCACTAACGTTCTCGATGGGTGTACAATAAAGTCGTTGTGGAAATACTACAAGGATGTGGGGGATATTTTCGATGTTATGTGTAGCTTCTTAGGTGGGGTGTTTTGGAGGGGCTCTATTCACATCGTACTTTCTCTCATGCCACCTTCATCATGCCGCACTAGTGCTGCCCTGTTGCAACGTTCGTGATGAGGGTGGACTGCCACGTGCCCTCCCCCCCCCCCCCCCCCCCCCCGCCCCGCTCCCTTCATGGCCTTGACAACGAACAACCTAAGAAAGTAAAAAGAAAATTTTTCTTAACCGCATAATGATACTCCCAAATCAACGCTGGAAAACGTCTTAAAACGCAAATTATAAATTGTCCGGCTATGTGATTTAGAGTTTGATTGATAGATTTTAGTTTATCTTTTAATTCTTAATGTTTTTTTTTTAATTTTTATGCAGGCTTTATTTTAATGTAGTTTTTTTATTTTAGTTTGTAACTTTTTAAAATTTTATAATTATTGTTTTCTAAAAGAAATAGTTGTGATATATCATGGCATAAGTGTCACATTCAATATTTGATGTGACTTAGTGTGATGTTGGATAAGTTGAGTTGGCATGTTTTCATTAGTTGGTTCATGTAATACCAGGACATTCGTGGTATGAGTATCCTCTTCACCATTAAAGCTGTTATAGACATTCAGAACACCATTGCTTGTTTAGAAACACCTCGATTAATGGTTGTTAATGCTGCAAATAAGCTGAACATTCAGTGATCGGTTGAAAGTTCGTTTGTTGATAAATGAACGGATACGAACAATAAAAAATTATTCGTTTAGAGAAACGAACGAACATGGGAAGAAGCAACATTTGTTTATTTAAATTCGTAATTTTTCAATAATGTGTTCGTTTCTTTTTATGTTTGTTTGTGTTCATTCATTTAAATGATTTATATTTTTCATTTATATTTGTTGATTTTAATTATCTAAACTATGAAATCATAGTTATACTATACGTCTCCGTCGACGTTGCTTATTTGACCATTTCAATTTTATTTTTTCTTAAATTTGAAAACCTTTTGATTTTTTTTGTTAATTGTGCTTATATAATTATGTCAAGTATGTTTGTATAATGATGTTAAATACTTATTTTTTATTTATAGATTCTACATAATGTTTGTAATATAAAATGTGAATTTTATTATAATATGAATATATGTTTCTTTGTATTTGTTGTTTTCATGAACTTTTGGCTGTTTATGTTTATCAATAGTTGTTTGGGTTTATTTTTCTATTTATTTTCGTTTGCATTCACTTCCGTGCATTAAGTATTTATCAAAAACTTCATAAACATTTTTATTCTTTTTACTTAACAAATAACGAATAAAAAATCTCGTTTGATAAGTGTTCATGAATAAGTTTATTCTTGATGAACAAACACGAAAAGAGTCATTCGTTCTGTCTTCGTGCTAATATGCCAAAATTTGATCGCAACAATTACAAGATTTCAGAACCACTACGGCATCCCCAGGCTATTTAAAAAAAAATAGTATGTTTATAATGGATTGAGTGATCCTGCTATGATATATTTATCCTACATCACCCACAAACCTCCAATAGATAAATTAAAGTCCTTTCCAAAGGATCCTAGTTCCCCGTAACTTAATAGAAAAAGAGCTTTGATTGCAACATCAATGACATGCAACTATTATGTTCCATAAAGAAACACTTATAGTTGGAAGGTATTCACAACATGGAAATTGGCAAAAACATTAGATGAGTGAAAGGAATGCTCATCTTTAATTGTTGTAAAGAGGTTAGTGATATTTCGAATGAGGAAAGCAATGTATGCTTCCAGTTCTTCTTTTAAATTGAAAGCGATAATCTTGATTGTGAAATGGCTTGAATTGATGAACCAAAAAAACGAGAGTTGCAATGAATCACATGTAAGAGTTTGTGTTTGAGCTAAACACACACGTGCGCATGTGCGAGCACAAAAAAAAAGGTTGATCATGAAAGGATTAGCCAATAATGCATGAAGAGGGAAGATAAGTGTGATTTTATCGAGTTATTAAAGTTCCTAATTAATTATTAGAAAATAAAATGGGATTACAACTCTTGGTTAGCTAGTCATGTATCTGAATAGAAGATATGTTATTGTATTGTATTTTGTGTATTTTTTTCGTTCATAATAATTACTAGAGTCATGATAAGTGATTAATCTCAAAAGTATTTTTTAATATCAATTTTGGGCCTGGGATCAGAGCTTGTCAAAGTTTAAACAGAGGAAGGTCGCCACAAATACTTGTGTATGAAGAAGATCAGAGGCTGGTGATCGAGATCTATGAGACGGCAATCCGACCTGCAATATTGAGGTGGAAATATAGATCGAGCAAGGAAGGAAGATCGAGTAACAACCGATGACGTGAAGAACAAAGCTACCCAATTGAATATGTAAAAGATTAAGTGAAACAGTGAACTTGTGACTTGATGAAAAGAAGTGGAAAACTAAGATCAGGTGTCACACACTCGTTGAGGCGAAAATGCGAGTGAGTGACGAAGTTCTATCTTAAGAACACATTGATATGAGAAATAATAAATTAATGCATTCAAAAGTTGTAAAGTATCATATATCATTATGTTAGGTTATAAAATTAAGATTACATATATGGACTTAAACATAAATCTATACTAGCAATCTTTCAGTGTAGCCTAGATGTGCAAAAGGATGAGTTCATGCTACCTCTCTAGTTGTTACCTGATGTAGGTTTAAGAACGATGATCGATGGTGGTGTAGAAGGTTGATAATCAGCTGATTTATTGGTCTTTTTGTCCCAATCGAACAACAACGATAAGAACAGCCTGGGAGCTATTTTGGGCAGGGGATTCTAAATGTGTTTAGGAGTGTTTTGGTCTAGAAAGATGAGGCATAAGTGCGAGTTTATATAAGGGGATTTGAGGGGAGGTTATCATGAAGTGTTTGGCATCTTTGGGATATCACAAGACTTGTGATGGTTAGGGTTTGTTGGGAAGAAAAAGCTGCTTGAAAACAACAGCAAATTAAGCTTTTGGGTACAAAATAGGATCCTAAGATGTCATTTGGAGTTGATAGCATGCATGGTTTCAATGCTAGGACTTAGTTTTTAGTCTTGAGTATTTGAAGGTGTATGAAGTTCCTTTTTAACAAAATTCTTATTCGTTCACATAGGTGTACAAACCCTAAGATTTTCATAATTTGTTTTATGTGTTGTGAATACCATTGTAGTTTCTATATATAAAACATCAATGAATATTATAATGCCTGGCATCATGAATGTTGTCGTAATAAGGGAATTTCGATAACTTTTTTTTTTCATGCAAAGGTGGTAGGTTTCACGTATCGTTACATGCATACATGTGAATGCTTCATTTTCTAGATTTTTCTACCACATATTTACATTGTGGTTTTATGTTGACATGATACATGTATAAATAACTATAGCCCAATCAATTTTGCCAAGTGTTATTGTAAGGACCTACTCTTTATGGATTACAATATCAAGTGAAAAGCAAAAATTCAAATCATACGTGAAATACAAGGAAGCGAGAACTCCAAGATGATAGATAAAATTATCATCGCGTGAAAACTTGGAGTTGTCGCGCGAGAATTTGATGTTCTCGCGTGAGAACAACTGGATAGTATAAATAGATGTTTTTCCTTTGTATTTCATTATGTATGTTAATTTGTAAAGGTGCTCTGAGGGTGAGAGAGCAGAGAGATGTGTGATAAGCCACCCGAGGGGAGCTTACCTCGGGTGGATCGAGCTTAAACGACGTAAACTTCTTTGTTATTGTAATTGTTTGATTAATAATATTTGATTGAGTTTTTTAATGTTCGTTGATATCACACACACACATCCATCTTAATTTGATTATCAAGTGTAACAATATGTGGAATCGATCGTGATGAGGAGTTTACATTTGGTATCAGCGCGAGGTGTTGCTCTTGTTACACGGATTTTCATTCCGCGATCATATGTTTAAGACGTTAAACATGGAGGCTGAAGATCTAAAGGTTTAGATCAAGTTTGAACCGGTTTCAAAGGAGAAGAAGATGAAACCGAGGGTGAACACACATGAAATCGGCTTTGTTACATCATTACGCTCGGTATCTTCAACTTTTGGTAGAAAACGAAGATTTTAGACCGTAGCAGTGATTAAAATCATAAAAGTCGATTTTGGTTGAAGTTTTCGCGGGAGTAACTGCATCGAGCAAGAACTTGGCAAAAATAACCGTATTTTGAGAAAACTTTTTCATGAGAGAACTTTTCATGAGAAAAATTTTCCATGCGAAAACTTTCTGTGTGAGAACTTTCCATGAGAGAACTTTCCATGTGAGAACTTTCCATATCAGAATTTTTCATGTGAGAACTTACATGTGAGAACTTTCCATGTAAGAACTTTCACGTGAGAACTTTCATGTGAGAATTTTTTATGTGAGAACTTTTTATGAGAAAAGTTTATGCAAAATCTTCGCAGCAGTAACCGTTATTTGTGAAAATTTTCTCATGCAAAAACTTCACCATGTTACTTAAACAAGAGGTTTTTGTGATGTTTGATCAAGTTCAAGATTCTATATCTACAACATTTGATTCGAGTCGTTCATGAATTGAAACTTGACAATGTGGGCTTATCACCTTACTGATAGAGACAATGATCGAGCGGGTTGATTAAGTGAACAATCAAGATTGTTTGGTATTCTTGCTCTGAAAATATGGGCTTATTACATCTTACTTAGGGGGATAAATACTTTAGATGATCTAGTTCGTTGTCACAAAATCTTGTCATTGGATTGAAGAATCGGGTTCTTCGGGAATCCAAAATGAAAGTTGGATCACTCTGTCATATGCCTAATACATCTTAAGTTTTAAGTAATCAAGATAGAATAGCTTAATCTTGATTCATACGTGATATCATTTATGAACCTATACATTAGGAAGTAGTTAAAGCTGAGGGGGAAGACTGAAGTGACAGATACCCGATGATCAGATAATTCTTGAAGATGAGTGACTGAAGTCAAACATAGCTTGATATCATAATCCATAGGGGGAAATTGTAAGGACCTAGCGTTTATGGATTACAATATCAAGTGAAAAGCAAAAATACAAATCATACGAGAAATACAAGGAAGCGAGAACTCCAAGATGATGGATACAATTGTCATCACACGAAAACTTGGAGTTGTCGCGTGAGAACTTGATGTTCTCGCGCGAGAACATATGGATAGTATATATAGAAGTTTTCCTTTGTATTTCATTATGTGTGTTCATTTGTAAAGATGCTCTGAGGGTGAGAGTGCAGAGAGATGTGTGATAGGCCACCTGAGGGGAGCTCACCTCGGGTGAATCGAGCTTAAACGACATAAACTCCGTTGGTATTGTAATCTTTTGATTAAAATTGAGTTTTTTTAATGTTCGTAGATATCACACACACATCCGTCCTAATTTGATTATCAAGTGCAACAATATGTGAAATTGATCGTGATGAGGACTTTACAGTTATTCATTTTGATCAAGAGGTATAACGGATGAAAGACATTATGTTGTCACAAAAGATAAAGAAATGATATTAATGCATGATATTGTTGTTGTCTCATAATTCTTTTTAGTCTAACTTTTAACTAAGCTTAATGCACATCAGTTAGTTTTTATAATGAATTTTGGGTTTAAAGTGAAACTAGGGTTGTGAAAGGATGAATCAAGCTAAGTGGTTACCTGAAAAAAATCCATGGATGTTACATCAAGTGAGACGATCAAGATGAGGGAAGTGTGTGATACAAACCAATGTGGTAGTATTGGTATCCTATGTGGAAGATTCATGGGTTAAAGTGACATGTAAAGGTGTGAGCGGAAGTCTAAGACGAAAGAAAACAATTCTAGAGAAAAATAAGAAGGAAGGTTGTCAAAAATGAAACAAAAAACCAAAGAACCAAAGAAGCAAATTAATCGTTGGATTAGGTTATAAACTTATTTGTAGGATTAGGTGGTAGATTATCAACAAAGAAACAAAGAACCAAAGAAGCAAATGATTCTAGGACTATGCGTAAGTGGCTAAAGCTCATTTGTGGGCTTGTTCATTGAATAAAACCAAGTGCAAAATAGTTGGATTAGGTTATAAACTCCATTAACTTATTAGATTAAACTTATTTGATGCATCGATCAAAAAAAAAGGAAGCAACACAACTCAAGATGTATTGAAAAGAATTGTTAATTTGATTATTAAGGCGAGTCTTTAGCAACAAGTTTTGAGGGTAGACACAACGGAAGCAACCAAAAATACAAGCTTTTTTGACGCGCTACTAGCTTACAAAATATTTAAAATCAATTAGTAAATTAACTATAGAGAGACCTCTTAGTGAGATCATGAAGAAGACCGAAAAGGTTATGAAAGATAGCACATGTGAGAAATCGGTCAAGAACTAAGCCATTTTAGATGACTATAGAGAATACGCCATCTTTGTGAAGGCAAGTACGACTAGAAGCTTATTAGCTTGTAAGAGGCAATCAAAAAGAGTCTTAGTGATTCAAGTTGTGAGTTGATCATGTTAACAAGGAGAGGAGTAGGCTATGATAGCTTAAGCTTTTAGATTTGCGAAAGGAAAAAAAGAAGAAGAGACAACCAGAACCAAAGCAAGCTAGGAAAAAAGGAATAAACAAATCTTTATTATGGTTATCATGATGTTATTGAAAGAGATAACTACTTAGATTAGTGATTAAGTCGGTTAAAACAATGGTCTATGTGACCAAGAAATGGATTGAATGGAAGAATATGAGAAATAAATAATTAAGGTGGAAAAGTTATGGGTCTAACTAAGAATTCAAGATCTAGGAGGTACAAAATCAAAATTAAGAAAAAGAATAAAGGTGATAATGTTAATTATAAAAAAAAGGCTAGGATGGGTAACTAAGAAGTCGGGGGTTAAAATGGTTTACATCTGAAAGTTTGTGTTTGAGATAAAAACAAAAGATATATTTATTTTGAAAGAATAAACTGAATATACATCAACAGGGAAGATAAATATGATGTCTAGTTCTTAAAGTTCTTATTATTAGAAATTAGAGTATCATCTTAGTTATATTTTAATATCTTTTACGCTTTGCTCTTATTTTTTCATATTACCACACCGTAATTAAACTGTTGATGGTCATTAATGGTGGTTTGACATTTGTGCTATTTTGCACGGTTTTACGCCCCTGCAATGCGGGGAGCTTAAATCCAGTTTATACTAATCATAAATGATTTAAGAGGAATTTTCTATGGATAAATAACTCTAATGCAAATTATTGTCAAATTTACACATCGCTAAATAAGTGCAATATTTACAATACGATAGCTAGCATATGAGGATGGTTCTAACACGCTTGATGAATACATGCATATGTATGAGAGAAATCATGTGAAATCTTGCAATGCCTTTGTATGGTTTTATTGATTTGTATTTCTAAGAGCACCTTCGACAAAAATGTTAGCTTTTGTACGTCGCACTAGAGCAATGACATTGTCTCCCTGGGAAGTTGGGGAGGGGGAGCATAGTTTGTACACTTGGAAGAATCATTCAACCAAATGGAGAGGACAGTACATGAGACGTGATAAGAAGTAATCAACAATAATGCTTAAAGTTGTGGCATCTCAGGATATGGATTTGGCATGAGTTCTAGGTTGGAAGAACTATCGTATCTATCTAAAAACAATTTAAAACAACGGTTCAACGAAAGGACATCAAACGAGCATTTGGGGTCCTAAAAAGTAAGTGCTTATACTTCATCAACCCACAAAACAACCTCATCCTCAGAGAATTACAAAATTCATAAGAGTATATTATCCTACATATTATAAATTAGAAGTGGGATGTTATGTAGATATCTCTAGGGCTGCAAACGAACCACGTTCAACGAACAGTTCGTGAACTATTCGGCGAGAAGTTCGTTTATGTTTCTTCGTTTAGTAATTGAACAAACTCGAACAAGAAAATTTCGTTTGTTCATTAAACGAATGAACATGAACATAAGTGTGTTCGTTCATTTATGTTCGCGAGCGTTTAATAATGTTTTCGTTAATGTCCGTTTGTAAACGTTCAATAGTGTGTTTGTTAATGTGTTCGTTTATGTTCTTAAGTTTTATATTAGTTATTTTTGTAACCATTATATCAAGTATTTTTTTGATATTCATATTAAGTAGTTGTTTATTATTGGTGGATATTGTGTAATGTGTATGATGAAATGCAAATTTTATTCTAAAATAAATAGATGGTCATTTGTAACGCCCGAAATAATGTCTAAGCGAGCCAAATAATAATAATGGGCTTAGACGATACCATTTAATGAAAATAAGAAGGATATGGGTAATAGACCGAGTTAACTCTTCGGGTTATGAGTTTTACGAGTTTAAGGTCCCGGAAACGCCTGGTATATATAAACGGATCAGCTTGAGCAACTCTCATTTGTAACTCAACACTCTAGTTCTAGAGAGAGAGAGAGTAGAGAGAGAAAGTTGAGAGAATTGAAAATTCAAGGCTCGGTTGATCTCGAGATTGAAGATCGGTGTTCGTGGGCATCCAAACAACAAGAAAAGACCAAGAATTCAAGTAAGAAACATCATTTAATCGTCCCTTTTGATGTAAACCCGAATTCTAGGGCTTGGGTTTTTGAAAGTGGCAAAGATTCACCCAAAACTCATGTTTTTGTGTAAGAAAACATGTAAGAAGCTTAGATATAGCTTATTGGGTGATAAACCAAGATCTTGGATGTAAAATTTTTAAGTTTTGGGTCAAAAATGGATTGGTTCATAATCTTCAGCCCGTTCTGCGAAACAGGGTGTTCATCTAGCGAAACTATGTATTCGTTCAGCGAAACTATGGGTCTTCCTGCAAAATAATAGTTTCGCAGGTAGTTTCGTAGACATGAATATCCAACAAAAGTTTGGCGAAACTGGCAGCGAAGATGCCAGCGGAACTGCTGGCGAAACTAGCAGCGAAACTGCTGGCGAAACTAGCAGCGAAACTGCTGATCATGCAGCGAAATTAGCAGTGAAATTAGGGATGTTTATGTGATGCTATGTATGTTCATGTTATGTTTTCTTATGTCCCTATTATATATTATTCCGTGGCTTACGTGTAATGATTATGAAATTGACGAAAAGTATTATGTAACGTAAAGTGGTAGATGATGATAATGATAAGTGGAATGTAAGTAAGAACGAATGCATGCATTAACGAATGAATGAAAGTAAGATAGTCTTGCAAGCAATGTATGGAGGTTCACATCCAATGAAGGGTGTTAGCTCAACTGTGTGCGGGTTAACTACCCCGGAAAGATGCACACTAGGGTCTAATCTTTATGATTGACCATACGTATGGGATCCTTGTCGCTTGTCCTAGGTGCTAGAGTTAGCTTCGTGCATAATGTTCGAGGTCTATGATAGACCTCAGGCCCAGTAACCAGCTTCGTGCACAATGTTCGAGGTAGAGCACATGGCATTGGTCCGGAAAGAAAGATGAACGATAATGATGAGTGTACTTGCGCCAGGCCCTAGGGTCAGCTTCGTGCACAATGTTCGGGGTACAGTACATGTCATCAGAAGATAATGAATGTACGAAAGATAAGTAAGAAGATTATGAATGAAAGTGAATGGTAACGATGATGTACGATGATGAATGAACGAAAGTTAACAAATAAGTGATGAAAGATAATAATGCTATTATCTATGTGTATGTATGATGCTTGATCATGTATGGAAGTAAAGAACGGTTTAAAAAACGAAATTAAAAGTATGTTTTATTTTAAAACTAGAACTCACTCAGCAACGCTGACTTTTATGTGTTTCCAGTTGGCAGGTAAAAGTTGCTGAGGATGGCACGGGGCGGCTACTTGGCTCTTTTTGGATGGCATCCATTTTTATAATGCTTTTGTGATGTAATGCAACATGTATTTTGTAATTTGAAAACGATGTATTATTATTTTGCAAAAGCTTTTATAATGAATGAAATGTTTGTTTTAATGTTCCGCTGCAATGTATTTTATTAAAGTTAATGTAATTGTATGTTTTATGTGCGATGATTGACCAGCTGTAAGTGTCCCGGGAATGGGGCCTTACAAGTTGGTATTAGAGCCAAAGTTTAAGTGATATGGGTAAATATTTTCAAAAAAAACCTAAACTTAAACTAAAAATGGGACAAAGGGAAGGGATGCCAGTCCGAGTAGCTGCGTGTCATCAGGTATTTTCTTTAATGATAACTGGTATTATGTGCGCATGTTATGTGATTTATGTGCCTTTAGTAGATTTAAATACTGATGTAGTCAGGATAGGAAATGCTTGGAGTATGAAGAGTAAAGTAAGTGGCTAATCACAACTGACCACTGTAATTAGGGACTTACTATACTTGACATAAACTGAGCTATTACCTTGAATGACCGTGTTGGTGTTTGGATCTTATAGTGTGTTAGAGGATGGCTGGAGGTAGATCTTCGAAGGCTTCTAGAGGTGGAGGTCGTGGTGGACGTGGTGCTGGACCACGGGTCATGAGGGGAAGGCCTAGAGCTGAAGAGGTGGCTCATGAAGAGCCCGAGACCCCTCATTCGAAGGCTGGGGATGAGAGTGCTAACTTGAGAGCCTCAGTGAAGGAGGCTGTTGTAGAGGAGGTTCATCAGGTCATGCAGACGATCTTACCGTCTGTAGTGACCGAAGTGATAAAGGCTGTAAGGGAAGGAGAAAGGAAGGAAAAGAACCGGTCCTCGGGAAAAAGAGGGCAACCGGAGATTGACACAGTCGTCTATACGGATGAGGAGGAAGAAGAAGAACATGTGCTTGAGGCAGCACGAGGCTGCAACTATGGGGCGTTTCAAAGATGCAAGCCCCCAACTTTTGACGGTAATGGCACTGCTGCTGCTGCTCACCGATGGGTGAGAGAGTTGGAGGCTGTTCTTGATATCAGCGAGTGCCGGGAGGATCAGAAGGTGAAGTTTGCCACCCACTCATTTGTGGACTCGGCCTTGTGTTGGTAGGACAATATTGTCCAGGCTGAGGGCAGTAGGGCGATTGGGAGGATGAGGTGGAATGAGTTGAAGAAGTTGGTGATTGAGGAGTTTTGTCCTCATCGAGAGCTCGACAAGGTTAAGAGGGAGTTCCTGCAGCTGGAGGCGGGAACTATGATGCATCAACAGTACACCACCAAATTCAATGAGATGGAACGGCTGGTGCCGGATCAGGTGACACCTGTGTCACGGAAGATCAAGAGATACATCCAGGGCTTGCTGGCGGATATCCGTAGGCACATGATCGCCGCCCGACCAGGTACGTTCAGGTCGGTGGTTGATCTGGCAGGGAGGCTGTATGACGAGCGAGAAGTGGTGGTGGCTGAGCTAGGTAAGAAAGGTGGCGGTGACAAGAATTGGAATGGGAAACGGTTTGGACGTGGCGGGGCCGGTCCAAACAATAAGGTTGCGAGGTTGGATGACTAGCGTGTGGTTACACCCGGTGCGGGGTCGAAGAAGTGTGGTAAGTGCGGGAAGGAGCACGTCGGAGAGTGTAGGTGGGGACTGAACGTGTGCTTCAAGTGTGGGAAGCCTGGCTATATGGCAAGAGAGTGCAAGGTGGCGAGGTGTTTTAACTGTGGCGGGGAGGGCCACATGAGCAGGGGACTGTAAGAAGCCGAGGGCTGAAAGTTCTGGAGTGGTGAAGAAGGCTAGAGGTGAAGGGCAGAAAGCGAGCGCCAGAGCCTTCACGATTACCCAGGAGGAGGCTAGGACGGACCCCGATGTGGTGTCAGGTATGTTTCTAGTAAACCAAACTCTTGCCTCCGTGTTATTTGATTCTGGTGCTAGTAGGAGTTTCATTTCTGCTGCCTTTTGTGCTAAGCTGCCCATTAGGAGTAGGATTATTCATGAGCCCTTTGATGTAGAAACTGCCATAGGTATGTCTACCAGGATTTCTGATATGATAGAAGGCTGTGACATATAACTAGAAGGTCACAAGTTTCCTGTTAGACCATTCTTGATGACCTTAGGCGGTTTCGATATAGTCCTAGGAATGGATTGGTTGGCGGACTACGAGGCGAACATTGTGTGTCGCAAGAAGATGGTCAGAGTGACAGTGCCTGACGGGAGTTCAGTGACGATTTACAGTGATTGAGTCACTACAATTCCGAAAATGATTTCAATGGCGGTGGCGGGAAAGTGTATGAGGCGTGGATGTAGTGCCTACTTGGCCTATGTAAAGGATGTTGATACGCCAACACCACAACTATCCGATGTACCGGTTGTGTGTGACTTTCCAGATGTATTTCCCGAAGACTTACCAGGAGTGCCGTCTGACCGCGAGATCGAGTTTCAGATTGATTTGATACCGGGTGCCCAACCTGTTGCCAAGGCACCGTATCGGTTGGCTCCGATTGAGATGAATGAACTAATGGAGCAATTGTAGGAGTTACTCGATAAGGGGTTCATTAGACCGAGTATCTCTCCTTGGGGTGCTCCGGTCTTATTCGTGAAGAAGAAGGACGGTAGTATGAGGATGTGCATTGACTACCGTGAGTTGAACAAGTTGACGGTAAAGAATCGTTATCCATTGCCAAGGTGCCAGTTGGTTCTCAAGGATAGATCTCCGATCTGGATACCATCAGTTGAAGGTGAAGGAGCAAGATATTCCTAAAACAGCTTTTCGCACGCATTATAGATACTACGAGTTTCTCGTTATGTCTTTTGGTTTAACTAACGCGCTAGCTGCTTTTATGGACTTGATGAATCGAGTATGTCGGCCAATGTTGGATAAATTAATGATTGTGTTTATTGATGATATCCTGATTTACTCGAGGAGCAAAGAGGAGCATGCCGGTCACATTCCAAAAGTGTTGGAGACGCTTAGAAGGGAGAAATTATATGCTAAATTCTCCAAGTGCGCGTTCTGGTTGCGCAAAGTTCAAATCTTTGGTCATGTGGTGAATCCCGAGGGGATAATGGTAGCCCCGGCAAAGGTGGAGGCAGTGATGCAATGGAAGTCTCCAAAGACGCCATCCGAAATTCGTAGTTTCTTGAGGTTGGCGGGCTATTATAGAAGATTCATCCAAGACTTCTCTAAGATAGCTTCCCTATTGACTAAGTTGACCCGTAAAGATGTGAAATTTGTATGGGTCAAGCTCAAGAGAAGGCGTTTGAGGAGTTAAAGGCGAGATTGACTCAAGCCCCTGTCTTATCATTACCTGAAGGAAGCGAAGACTTGATGGTCTATTCAGATGCTTCTCACTCGGGGTTGGGCTGCGTGTTGATACAGAGAGGAAAGGTTATAGCTTATGCATCCTGACAACTGAAGGTTCATGAGGTTAATTATCCTACTCATGACTTGGAGCTAGCAGCCGTGGTCTTTGCGTTAAAGATATGGAGGCACTACTTATACGGGACGAAGTGCACCATATTCACTGACCACAAGAGCTTGAAGTACTACTTCGAGCAGAAAGATTTAAATATGAGGCAGAGGCGATGGTTGGAGCTCATAAAGGATTATGATTGCGAGATCCACTACCATCCGGGCAAAGCCAACGTAGTGGCAGATGCCCTTAACCGAAAGGAGAGACTCGAGCCGATTCGGGTGAAGGTTTATTACTTGATCATGACCTCGGATGTGATGGCGCAGGTTAAGGAGTTTCAAGACGAGGCGTTGAAAGAAGAACATCTTACTCAAAGAGGATGAGAGGTCTAGTCGCGGAGTTGGGTGAAAACACACTCGGTGTTAGAACCCGATTCGGGCGGATGTAGATTCCTCGTTATGGGGATCTACGTGGGAAGATCATGAACGAAGCTCATAAGACTCGATACTCCATTCATCCTGGTGCCACGAAGATGTATCAATACATGAAGAAAGATTCTTGCTGGTCGGATATGAAGCGTGACGTAGTGGAGTACGTGAGTAAGTGCCTTACTTGCTTGCAAGTGAAGGCGGAGCATCAGAAGCCATACGGGAAGATCCAACCTTTGGATATACCCGAGTGGAAGTGGGAGCATATCACCATGGACTTTATCACGAAGTTACCGCGTACCGCGCGAGAGTACGATGCTATATGGGTGATAGTTGATCGTTTGACGAAGAGTGCTCACTTCCTACCGATCCGCGAGACATATTCATCTGAGAGGTTGGCGGATATATTCATCAAGGAGATTGTGACTCGTCATGGTGTGCCGATGTCTATTGTGTCTGATCGTGACACCCGGTATACATCGAAATTTTGGAAGAAATTCCATGATGCTATGGCGACGAGGTTACATATCAGCACGGCTTATCATCCCCAGACAGATGGTCAGTCAGAAAGGACCATTCAGATGCTAGAAGATATGCTTCGACATGCGTGATTGATTTGGGAGGAAGTTGGGATGACCACTTACCGTTAGCCGAGTTCTCATATAACAATAGCTACCATGCCAGCATTAGCATGCCCCCTTATGAGATGCTATACGGTAGGAGATGTAGAACACCCGCTTGTTGGGGTGATATTGGCCATAAAGAGTTAGGGAGCGTCGAGTGGTCGAGGCTACGACTGAGAAGCTGGAAAGGATCAATACCTTTATGAAGGCAGCTAGGGATAGGCAAAAGTCGTATGCCGACAAACGGCGTAGACCGATTGAGTTCTAGTTGGGCGACAATGTTATGTTGAAAGTCTCACCTTGGAAAGGTATCATTCGGTTTAGGAAGCGGGGCAAGTTGAGCCTGAGGTACATAGGGCCTTTCCGAATCATTGCTCGAGTAGGAGAGGTGGCCTATAGGTTGGAGTTGCCTAGTGAGTTAAGTGGAATTCATCCAACATTCCACGTATCTCACTTAAGAAAGTGCTTAGCCGAGGAGGATATGGTGGTGCCACTGGAGGATATTGAAGTGGATAAACGGCTCAATTATGTGGAGCAACCAGTAGCGATAATCAATCGCAAAGAGAAGAGGCTAAGGAATAAAGTGGTTCCTCTTGTGTGTGTACAGTGGAAACACAGGAAGGGGTCCGAGTCGACGTGAGAGACTGAAGAGGAGATGAGACAACATTACCCACTTTTGTTTGAGGAATAACAGGTTTCGGGGACGAAACCTAAATAAGGGGGGGTGGACTTGTAACGCCCGGAATAATGTCTAAGCGAGCCAAATAATAAAATGGGCTTAGACGAGACCATTTAATGAAAATAAGATGGATATGGGTTATAGACCGAGTTAACTCTTCGGGTTATGAGTTTGACGAGTTTAAGGTCCCGAGAATGCCTGGTATATATAAACGGATCAGCTTGAGTAGCTCTCATTTGCAACTCAACACTCTAGTTCTAGAGAGAGAGAGTAGAGAGAGAAAGTAGAGAGAATTGAAGATTCAAGGATCGGTTGATCTCGGGATTGAAGATCAGTGTTCATGGGCATCCAAACAACAAGAAAAGACCAAGAAACCAGGTAAGAAACATCATTTAATCGTTCATTTTGATGTAAACCTGGATTCTAGGGCTTGGGTTTTTGAAAGTGGCAAAGATTCACCCAAAACTCATGTTTTTGTGTAAGAAAACATGTAAGAAGCTTAGATATAGCTTATTGGGTGATAAACCACGGTCTTGGATGTAAAATATTGAAGTTTTGGGTCAAAAATGGGTTGGTTCGTAATTTTCAGCCCGTTCTGCGAAACTGGGTATTCATCTAGCGAAACTATGTATTCGTCCAACGAAACTATGGGTCTTCCTGCGAAACTATAGTTTCGCAGGTAGTTTCGCAGACATGATTATCCAACGAAAGTTGGGCGAAACTGCTGGCGAAACTAGCAGCGAAACTGGTGGCGAAACTAGCAGCGAAACTGCTGGTGAAACTAGCAGCGAAACTGCTGATCATGCAGCGAAATAAGGCAGAAATTAACTCCTTTGAGTGTTAACTGATCTGCAGGCTGTGTAGTGCAACCCTTTCTTTGAAAGCTTGATTAAGAAGCCACTCATCGAGTACAGGTGAGTTCTAGAACCCCCATTTTAAAGGTTTTAAACTTGTTTGAACCCAGCCAGGGGCGTTTCCCCTTGGACCCCACTAGGGGCTGCTGCCCCTAGGACCCCGCTATCAGGGGCTGCCGCCCCCGAACCCCTGCTGTCCCGCAGAGGGTCGGTTATGTTCTATGAAGACTTGCACTTGTTGTGCATGTGTATGCGTATGTGAATTGATGATGCATGATGTTTATGATGATGTGTGATGGGGTATGTAAAGTTTATGTGATGCTATGTATGTTCATGTTATGTTTTTTTATGTCCCTATTATGTATTATTCCGTGACTTACGTGTTATGATTATGAAATGAACGAAAAGTATTATGTAACGTAAAGCGGAAGATAATGATAATGAGAAGTGGAATGTAAGTAAGAACGAATAAATGCATTAACGAATGAATAAAAGTAAGAAAGTCTTGCAAGCAATGTATGGAGGTTCACACCCAATGAAGGGTGTTAGCTCAACTGTGTGAGAGTTAGCTACCTCGGAAGGATGCACACTAGGGTCTAATCTTTATGATTGACCATACGTATGGGATCCTTGTCGTTTGCCCTAGGTGCTAGAGTCAGCTTCATGCACAATATTCGAGGTCTATGATAGACCTCAGGCCTAGTAACCAGCTTCGTGCACAATGTTCGGGGTATAGCACATGACATTGGTCCCGAATGAAAGATGAATGATAATGATGAGTGTACTTGCCCCAGGCCCTAGGGTCAGCTTTGTGCACAATGTTCGGGGTACAGTACATGTCATCGGAAGATAATGAATGTACGAAAGATAAGTAAGAAGATTATGAATGAAAGTGAATGGTAACGATGACGTACGATGATGAATGAATGAAAGTTAACAAATGAATAATGAAAGATAATAATGCTATTATCTATGTGTATGTATGATGCTTTATCATGTATGGAAGTAAAAAGCGGTTTTAAACGAAAGTAAAAGTATGTTTTATTTTAAAACTAGAACTCACTCAGTAATACTGACTTTTATGTGTTTCCAGTTGGTAGGTAAAAGTTGCTGAGGATGGCACGGGGCGGCTACTTGGCTCTTTTTGGATGGCATCCATGTTTATAATGATTTTGTGATGTAATGCAACATGTATTTTGTAATTTGAAAACGATGTATTATTTTGCAAAAGCTTTTATAATGAATGAAATGTTTGTTTTAATGTTCCGCTGCAATATATTTTATTAAAGTTAATGTAATTGTATGTTTTATGTGCGATGATTGACCAGCTGTAAGTGTCCCGGGAACGGGGCCTTACATTATTTATATTTAGTTTGTGTTCATGAACTATTTTGTATTCATCGTGTTCATGAACATCTGTTTGTGTTTGTGCGTTTGATAAGTGTTCATGAACATTCATGAACATTTTCTTTTTCTTAATGAACGAACACGAACGCGAAATCTTGTTCGGTAAGTATTCGTGAACAGTTCGTGAACAAGTTTATTTCTTAATAAACAAACATGAACAAGGCCTTGCTCGTATTTGTTTGGTTAGTTTGTAGCCCTAGATATCTTCCAAACACATAGGGGAACTAGAGGTGTGCAAATGTTGGTTCGATTTGGTTTGTATGGTCCACCAAAACAAAAACCGATTCGGTTATTGGTAATTGAGCAACCGAAACCGAGTATCGGTTTCGGTTCGGCTTCGATTGGTTTGTTTATTTTGAAGTTGTAAGTTTGGTTATGGAGCTTTTTTTATTGGTTTGAAGTGTTTTGAACATTTTCTAAACATACAAATACATGAAAATACATGGCAAATATTGAAAATATGTTTCAAATACATAAAAATACATGCAAAACACATGAATATTCACATAATATATATAGCTTTAAGTTCGGTTTTGGTTATTTCGGTTATTGGAGAAGGGAAAACCGAAATCGTAACCAATCGGTTATTTTGGTTTCAGTTATTTTTGGTTCGGTTTCGGTTATTTTTGGTTATCAGTTTTGTATGCTCACCCCTAAGGGAAACCTCCAAGCGATGAATCATAGGACATTGATATTCTTACACGTTTATGATCATGGGCAGTCCACGATAACCATATGTGAGATGTTATCAAGCAATTAAAGCATTTTGTATCAATTAAACTTCTAGTTTTATTTTTTCTTCTTATTAATCAAAGGTTGAGGCATTTTGATTTCTTTTACTATTATGACGAGGTGGTGTTGAGGGTGACAATGTGAGGAAAATGGGGTAAATGAAGAGACTCCCTCCCTTATTAATTTGTGGTACTAGACAATTTATTGTTCATAAGCTCCAAATTGAATTAAACTAGGTATTGTACTCACGCTTCGCAGCGGGGTATTCAACCACACCATTTTTGACACTTCGCTCCATAGCGTTATTCAAGCACACCATAATACTTACAAAATGGAGGTCTATTGTTTTAGTGTGTCTATGTCTTTCATAACGTCCTTACATGATATTCTTACAAAATGGAGGTTTGATTTACAAAATAATTGAATATCCACATTTGAAAATACATAGGCGTCGGGAAACTATTACAAAATGAGATGATTATTACATACCGGAATGCACATGCATCAAACAATATAATGCTATCTAATCAGTAGTTTTTAAAATCCTTAACATCTCTCTCCATCTTTCTCTTTTTCTCTTACATACATTAAAGAGAAACGCAAACCCTTTCTTTGTTTTTGCCACCATCGCATCATTGTGGTCACTTCCAGCAACAACACCACCGTTGCCACTTCCGGACCAAAGCACCGGTGCCACCACAACAACATATCAACATCGCTTATCTACAAACCCAAAAGAAACCACAATTTATTTGGACCCTATTCACAACATCTGCAAGACCCAAACAACAAAACTTAATTCCCTTACAGACCAGGCATGCAAGACCAACCAACGACAATCACTCAACCTAAGATCAAAGACATGTTAGAAAAATCACTAATTAGTGTACATAAATGGATTACGAAAAAAAATGCAATAACATATTGGATATAATATCGATAAAGAGAATAAGATTAGCAGCCAAAGGAGTCCTGCAAAACAAAAAACAAAAACAAAAAAGAAGATGAGGAGAATCAGGCTTATGTTTGACACAATTCCCTTAAATGGTTTCGTCGTCTATTCACATGGTACACTGGTTATAAGCACCATACTGCCGGACTTCACACTTCAACTATAGCTGGAAGTTGACAAAAAGAAGTTGTCGAGTTTGTGTTGGTGTGTTTTTAATGTACGTGACATCTCTGTTGTGTTTCTATATAAACACGGAGAGAAGAATCGTAACCGACTACAATTTACTACACAGAACGGTATATATTATTATTGTCATCATTTGACAGTAATGAGATCATTAGCAAACCAGTTTCGACTGTATTGAAAATGATTTCAGCAATAATGATCATCATTGTGAACAATGGTTTGCTCCATAAATTCTATGATGTTCAAAAAAAAGAAACGGTTTCAGCAACAAAAAGGACTCTTGCGAACTCGAGTTTTCAGAGTTGCATTCGTATCTACATTGGTTCAAGAAATTTCCAACCCAAAAACAAAACATAAGAATATAATATGTCTTGAAGGCTTATACATATAAACCTTGTTCCCACACTAATATGGGACTAAATACCATTATTTTAAAATTCTCATCAAGATCACACAACACTTTGAGATTTCGACATCTCATTCAATCAACACACCAACAAGACACACCCTTAAAAGGAAAGACAAAATTAGGGGCCTACAATCGAAGAGCTCTGCCACCTCTGCCATCTCCGCCCTCTCCAGACTTACCTCGTGGATAGTGAAGTCATCATCGGGAAGTCTCACGTTAGGTTCTTTGGTTTAGGTTTTTGAGAAAAAAAGAAGAACGATGCAATGGAAAGAAACAATGGCTTCAAGGAACAAAGAAGAAAAAGACGACATAAGCAAGTGACACGTATCTTCATACATGTAAGACTTTCCATTAAACCAACCCATATACGTGGAAACTTCAGTAAGATGACAACAAGGAAATATAGTAGGGGACCATACACAAAGAAATATGTATCATTAGCTACAGTATTTGTATCTCACAAACTAAAGTTGATATTTAATATATATTTAATATATGAACTTACAGTCTTACACCACTCAAAGTTATAGTTTGGCCCCTTTAGATTTATGTATTTGTTTTTTGGTAGAATTACATATATCCCTCTCTCCACTCTTGAAATTACATATTTCCTCCAAGCACAAGTTTTAATGCATAAGTACAATACCTTTCAAGCATGCTTTGGGAAAATATGTAATTTCACAAGGTTAGAGGGGGATATATGCAATTGCCCCTCTTTTTACAACTCGTTATTTTTGGTTTTTTCTCAATTTTAGGATTTAATGTTATATAAAATTCGAAATATAGCAGAGTTACATCCTAACTTTTTCATATGTTTTCTTGTTATTTTCATCGTAAATATTATTGTTTGTCATAATTTATAAGTCCCTAAAACACATATGTAGAAGACATCAAAAATGTTTCAAGGTTATCAGTTTTTACTATATCTTTTTATTTTCCTCTTACAACTATAAAAATGTGATATTTTACAAATTATAAAATTCAATTCCCCTTATGACGTTCATATTTTTATCAATGTTTTGCTGTAAAGTTTTTAACATTACGTTTTTTGCCATAACGACATTCTTTTTTTATTATTGTTTCAACATAAATTCTTTAAACGAATTCATTGTAACAAATGCGTTTACGTGAAATTGTGTCTTTTAATATACAGTTTTGAAGACGCCCCACCGCAACACGTGACGTAAATTTTTTCGCTATTAAATTGCTTGAATTTATTCAAAACCAAATCTTGTAACACATCGATATGCATGAATCTTAATACTAGTTAGCCACAAACACAAATCAATCAAAAACCATTTGTTTGCTCTTTTGAGGCCGACAAACACCCGTAGCTTTTCTGAGTTTAAATAGACTCAAAATTCAAAACTTGACAACAGTAAATGTCTTGATTATTTTACTAGATTATTATAATCTTACCTAATATTATACTTTTTTACTTTCATATAATTCAAGATACATCCATACTTATTCAACAGATTAGCCCAACAAACACCTTTTTTATATTATAAGTTTGATCCATTACTATCGGACAAATTATTAGGTGTAAGATTTGGCCCTATGGTTAGGTGGATTACAATGAAAGCTGGAACGTGCCCAAATATTTTTTTCTTTGATTTCAGTTCTCGAGTGTCTAACGCATTTCAACTCGATGTTTGAACTTTTTGTTTGGTTTGGGTCGGCTTCATAAATAAACTACAATAACATTATAAAGCAAGTAAAATAAAATAGCATTAATTAATAAAAAAACATTTTATAGTTGTACTCTATATGTTTTCATATTTTGAAAATGATCCATTACATATATCGGAACCTTCTTAAAGAACTCTTTCTTAGTGTAATAAATAGAAGCATTGTTTACATGTTCACCACTCATCCGGTTGCGTAATTTGATCTTCACATGCTCTGTTGATTAAAAACACATTTCAATGCTTGTTGTTGCAATAAGTAACGTAAACTAATGACAATTTTAATAAGTGGTATGGAAAATATTGTATTCTCTCTCAAATAACAAATATAGAAAGGGAGTTCATACACAAGTATGTTCATGACAACATGATTAAAATCATATGGATACATCTTAATCAATCTTAGTATCTTTGATATATTGAATTAAGAAAAAAAATATAAAGCAGGCATAAAAGACCTATACATGTAAGTAAAGTGAAAGTTACCTTAATAAAGTGGTAGCCAAGCTATTGGATTTGCATATCTAGAACTGTGTTGAAATGTTCAACCTCATAATATTGTCGAAGAGCGATGTTTATTTGTCTTTGATGTTTTAGCTTAATGTATGGTTCATATATGTAGGCCATTCCAGTGTCATGCTTTTCAGATAAATATGCGACTTCTTTTAAAACTAATGCACAACCTTCAACTCTAATTCTTTATAATTGTAGCTAGGTTGATATAACTATCTCAATATTTTCATGATATCTTGATCTTTCCTTCTAAGAGCTTGCGATAATCACTAAAGGATGCTTCATCAAGTATACATAATACACAAAGCCAGATGTTTTTTAATGTAAGTGAAACCCGTGTGCTTGTTTGGGCTACCATTGACCATCCCTATTATCTTCAATACATTCAAGTACTTCAATAATAACATGATACAACTTAACCCCACAAACAAGTTTATTGTAATAAAAACTCCACCGAGTTTCTTCTGCTCTTAGAAGAGAATTTTGTTTAAAGTAGTTCTGGTCTCAATTTTAAAATAACCAAATGCTACTTCTACTTATTTCTTTTGAATATCTCGAAGTATATCTTGTCACATGCAAGATGCATAAACAACATTCCTTAAAGTCGATATCTTTAATGACGCTTTTAAACTGTTAAACTGAATGAACAGATTATTTTTAATCAAACACCACCAACCGTCGCTAGTCAAACACTGCGAACCGCAGGTAGTAATTTTTGTGTTTTATTTGTTTTGATTGTTAAATTGTGATTGATTCTGGATGGTTTTAAATTAGGGTTTTAAGTAGAACTTCTTGGATTTGATATATGTTTTGTATAGTAATTTTTGTGGATTTTGTTTTATGTTTGTTATTTAGGTTTTTTGAAGGTTTATTCATCTTGTTTAGGTTGTATAGAAACCAATGACATCTTGTTTAGGTTGTGTAGAACTTTGTGTGTCTTGTTTAGGTTGTGTAGAAATTTGTGTGTTCTGTTTAGGTTGTGTAGAAACTTATGAGTACTGACATCTTATTGTAATGTGAATACTTTAACCCTCACATAGAGGTTCAAAAATCGAGTTTGATTTAAGAACATTATGTGTCTTATTTAGGTTGTGTAGAAAACTAAATGACATCTTGATTTGACGGTTGTTTGTTTCGTTGGATTAGTTATTTTGTTTTAAGGGATAATTAGGCCATTATTAAGTTTATTTTGTGAATTGTGATGCATATTTTAAGACCTAACTCCCGTTATTAAACTTGATTTTAGTTTCTATGTTGGTGACAAACTAGAAACAAAGGTCATGGATAAATCATGGATTTCAACTGATAGATTATCAAATGCATATGACAAAGGTGTGGAGGACTTTTTAGAGTTTGCGCAATAATCTGAATTCAGATGTTATTCCATGTCATTGTGTTAAATGTATCAATTTGTGTCACCACTTAATTGCTAATGTGCGTTATCATCTGTTTGCCTACGGTTTCAACGGAAATTATAAGGTCTGGTCTTTTCATGGAGAAAGACTTTCGAAGGTTGATTCTAATTGTTTCCATGACATAAATTAAACTAGTAAATCACTATTTAACAATTCTATATTTATCAACATATCTCAATACATACGAAATACGCATCATTACTTAGCTCTTTAAAAGTTTGTTGAACACTTCTTTTACAAAACAGTTACCATTAGCTTTTTAAACTTTAGAGATGTCATATGGTTATTTCCCGAGGCATTTCCAAGTATAATCTTACCAATAGATTCTTTTACTTTTTTCAACAGTTTTAAAAAATAACTCCAGTAAAAAGAATCTTCAAACTCATCATGACTACAAAAGAGTCATTGTTTAATAAACAGACCTAGCAAGAATAATCAAGGTAATCAATCAAATTTGATACTCATTTTTTTTTGCTTTTTAGTTTGTTGTTTAAATTTAACATGCATAAATTGATTTTCTTTAAGCAATCATCATTTCCAACCAAAATATTATACAAACTATTTACATTATCGATATGAAACATAAATCTATTAGTTTTATTTCAACTACTAAACTCGTCTGTCATAAAACATCCCTTTAATATCCACTATATAGTTTAAAGAGATAACAATACGAACAAAATGTCATATCCATTCATCTTCACACTACGCTTTGACCAATTTCCGTATTGATCAAACCATGCTTCCCTAGAATGCCCAACGCTACAATTAAACATTCGTTGTGGAAATTTATGACGTCGTGATTAACATGGACCTCTCATTAATATGCATGTCTAATTTCATATTTTTATTAGAGTGTAAGAGCTAATTGGCTTACGCTTAGAAAGACTTCATAGAAGATGCTTTAATTCAACTATTTTTGAAATAATACTTTGAGGATGATGGTTTACATAACTTTGTTTTTTTTGTTCTTCATAAACCCTAAAGTTAAAATCAACTTATATGATTTAGTCTTGATTCAATCTAATAATATTATCAATAATATCAAGAAACTAGAAACATAAAATTTAAAAATTTCACATATATGAATGTGAGAAATCACTAGAAAATTGATTTTTACATATTAATATCAGAATCACATATGAAAATAAAAACTAGGGTTACTTACATATTTCTTCTTTTAATATCAATAAGTAAATATTCTTTCAAACCAAAAAATCATTTACATAGTTGTCTTTATATATATATTACATAGTTGTCTTTATATATATTACCTTATTGAATTACTATTTACTTTTTTTACTAAGTGACTTTTACATATTTTAATTTCGAAGATCATCAATTATATATTTTCACATGATCGAGTCTTGTGTATAAATAAAAACAAAAAAAAACTATATCTAAAAGTAAAAAGTTATAAAACTTTTTCTAAAGCAAAAATCATCGATAATCAGAGTTACATCTCTAGTTATTAAAGTTTAAACAATTATAATATCAAAATATAATATGTAAAAATCTCTTTATAAAAATAGTTATTTAATAAGTTACTATTAATGAAAAGGATAATTATGTAATATATGTTTTAAGAAGAAAAATGTAATTGAGTTTTTGACTTGATTGTCTTAAGTTGGAGAAACATATAAAAATATCTTAAAACTAAACTCAATTGTACGACGAAAAAAAAACTCGAACGTCATTGTATTCACAATAAATCAACCACAGAAACATTTAAAATGGAGCACAAAAAAATGAGACTTGCTATGAATTGTTGTTCTCCACGATTTATATGAAAGATTGAAAAATGCTTTTGAATTCTGAAGGTTCGTAATTCGAAGTTGGCAAGTCGCTAGCTGCCTTCCTTAGATTTTGATCGACTCCTCAAATTAATTTAGGATGATCTTTAAAGTGAGATTTTAGATGTAATTATAAAATGTTAATGATTTTAGGTAAATACTGGGCTTACTACATGATAAAAAATAAACTTATTTGGTAATTATACTTTAGGTTATTATTTTTAGTGAAAATAAACTCTTAATTTAATCTTTTAGTGTGTTAAAGATTTTTTTTTTAAAAATTTACTTTAGGGGACATTACGTTTTCTGTAGGTGTCGGCATTTAAAGAAAAACACAGGGTCAATCAAAAGTGATCAATACACGTTACACATAAAAGATAATTATGCATGGTCGGACCCCCTAGCTTACTATCACTACTAGAAAACAGTTAATAGATAGTGCGTAAAATATGATGTGCGAAAAAAGATGACGCGTATCATAAAATATATGTCGTATTTTAAAATATTTTAAGAAAGGATGACACGCATTTTTTCGTGTCATCTTGGTCCGTCTTCTTTTAAAATTTCAAGCCCTTATGAATATTGACCGCTCCCCCTTTTCTCTTATTTTGCGACTGCTCCTGTAAGGCCCCGTTCCCGGGACGCTCACAGCTGGTCAATCATCGCACATAAAGCATATATTTACATTAACTTTAATAAAACGTTGCAGCGGAAACATTTAAACAACCATTTCATTTCATTATAATTGCTTTTGCAAAATAATACATCGTTGACTGATTACAAAATAACTTGTTGCATTACATCACAAAAACATTATACAAAATGGATGCCATCTAAAATGAGCCAAGTAGCCGCCCTGTGCCATCCTCAGCAACCATTACCTGCCAACTGGAAACACATAAAAGTAAGCGTTGCTGAGTGAGTTCTAGTTTTAAAATAAAATATACTTTTCTTCCTTTTAAAACCATTATTTACTTTCGTACATGATTATTCATCATACGTATACATAGATAATATCATTATTATCTTCATCATTCATTCGTTAACTTTCATTCATTCATCGTACATCATTATCATTCGCTTTCATTCGTAAACTTCCTTACTTTTCTTTCGTACTTTCATTACTTCCGATGACATGTACAGTACCCTGAACATTGTTGTAAGGCCCCGTTCCCGGGACGCTTACAGTTGGTCATTCATCGCACATAAAACATACGTTTACATTTTTCCTTTCTTAAATAGTTGCAGCGGAAACATAAAAATTCATAATTTCATTCCATCAAAGTGCTTTTGCACAATAGTACAATCGTTCTTTTAACAATATCATGTTACATTTATTACAAAAGCGTTAAACATAAGATGCCATCCAAAACACGCTGAGTAGCCGCCCCGTGCCATCCTCGGCAACATACCTGCCAACTGGAAACACATCAAAAGTCAGCGTTGCTGAGTGAGTTCTAGTTTTATAATAAAACATACTTTACTTTCTTTAATAACCATTCGTT
This sequence comes from Flaveria ramosissima, assembly GCA_025215565.1. Classification (NCBI taxonomy): domain Eukaryota; kingdom Viridiplantae; phylum Streptophyta; class Magnoliopsida; order Asterales; family Asteraceae; genus Flaveria; species Flaveria ramosissima. Next base: position 53,083,480 of record CM046035.1, on the reverse strand, counting down.
ACTTTTACATGCTCACACATCGTACGTACGCATAGATAATATCATTATTATCTTCTTCATTCATTCTTTCATTCATTCGTTCCAAATAACTTTACTTGCGTATCGGACTTCATCCGTACCAATACCATGTGCTACACCCCGACCAGTCTTAGCTACCGGGCCGAAGTCAATAAATGAACAGCTAACGTATGCCACGGTACTAAGGGTATCTGGTCAGTCTTAGCTACCGGGCCGAAGTCAATAAATGAACAGCTAAACGTATGCCACGGTACTAAGGGTAACCGATCAGTCTTAGCTACTGGGCCGCAGTCAATAAATGAACAGCTAAACGTATGCCACAGTACTAGGGGTAAGCGGTAGAGTTCTACATTAATGGTCAATCACAAAGAAGGACCCGTTATCCGATACATGCAAGACGTTTCATTTCTTTCCACTTTACGTTACATAACACTTCATTTCATTTCATTCATTCATTAATGCATACATTTATTCATTACGTTCCACTTTTCCTTATCTTTCACTTTACATTACATAATACTTCATTCCATTCTTTCACGTTCAACGCAAGGCCATAGAAAGATAAACATACATAATAAGGAACATAAACATAAACATAATCATGCAGCATCATCAAACATACGCATCAATCATACATCACATCACGCACATCATACATACGAAGCAACAAATGCACCACTATGTCTAACATAACACATATCTTCATACATATTACCATCATCTCCATCAACATTATTATCATAATCTCACCATCCTGCGTTACCTTATACCATCCATGCCCTTCACATCGTCGAGGAATTCCATCTCGGTTATCACTTCTGAACACTTAGACGAATGGGCATCTATGCGAATGGACCCTATGCGAATGGACTATGGGCAAATGGACCTCTATGCGAATGGACTCCCAGTCGCATTACTCTCATGCGTATGGCCTTCAGTCGCATGACTTCAGGCGCATGGGCTTCAGTCGCATACTCTTAATGCGAATGAACCTCAGTCGCATGGCCTTCAGGCGCATGGACTTCAGTCGCATAACCTTCGTGCGAATGAACCTCAGTCGCACCATCACTCAATCGCATGACTCCCAAGCACATGAACTCCAATCGCATGACCCTCATGCGTATGGACCTCAGTCGCATGGCACAGGTGCGCATGGACCTCAGTCGCACTTCAATCGGCCGAATGGCCCCCAGTCGCCCTCAAGTCGGTCGCCTAGCCCTAGCTGGTGCAGAGTGCAGTTTGCTCGACTGCAGCCGCGGGTTTTCGACCTCCAACCCCTTCCAAACCTCTTGTAAGCTCAAATCAACCCTTCTAATGGTTAGGGAAACATACCATGACCTCATACAAGCATAACCAAGCAAGGAATCAAGCCTCAAACGCATCATACACATACATGCATGCATGCATCAAAACGGGTTTTCACCCAAAAACTCAAAAAATAGGTTTTTGGACGTGTTCCAGCCCCAAAATCAGTTGAAAACGTGTAAAAGAGGGGTCCTAGAACTCACCTTAACGATCCCGTCGAGTAGAGCTTCGATTTGACTCGCTCCACGTTGAATTCCACGCTCGAATCCACCCGAACCAACTTTTTCTCTTCTTTTCTCCTTCTCCTCTCTTCTCCTCTCTTGGCTGAAATATGAGGAGAATAGGGGTGTTTTCCCCCTTTTATACTCCCGTGCATCGAAGTTTCTCTCGTTGGCGGTTTGGTCCTCGACTTTGGACTTTATTTCTTTTTCTTCTTTCGTCGGCTTCAAAAGAAATTTCCGGGCGTTACAAGTCCACCCCCCTTAAATAGGTTTCGTCCCCGAAACCTGTTACTCCTTAAACAACCGTGGACAATGCTGGCTCATCTCTTCTCCGGTTTCCTACGTATCCTCAGATCCCTTTCTGCGCTTCCACTGTACGCGCACAAGTAGAACCACTCTATTACTCAGCCTCTTCTCTTTTCGATCGATGATTGCCACTAGTTGTCCCATCTAATTGAACCGTAATCTACCTCGATATCGTCTAGTGGGACGACCATGTCTTCGTCCGCCAAACATTTCATCGGATGAGATACGTGGAATATCGGGCTAATCTCACTTAGTTTCCCTAGTAGCTTCAAGCTATAAGCCACCCTTTCCCACTCGAGCCACGACTCAGAAGGCCCTACGTACCTCGAGCTCAACTTGCCCCGCTTCCTGAACCGAATGATACATTTCCGAGGTGAGACTCCCAACATAACTCTATCACCCACCTGGGATTTAATCTGTCAACATCTCTCATCAGCATACGACTTCTGCCTATCTTTAGGCTTTCTGCCTCGTGAGCCTTCGACTGCCGGGTGCAAAGGCTGTAACCTTTCCCTCTGCCTTAACACACATCCCAACCCTGAGTAGGAAGCATCTGGATAAAACGCCAGATCCTCACTCCCATCGGGTAATGACAGAATGAGAGCTTGAATCAGTCTTCCCCTCGATTCATCGAACGCCTTCTCTTGAGCTTGACCCCATACGAACTTCACCTCTTTCCGGGTCAACTTGGTCAGTGGAGAAGCAATCTTGGAGAGGTCTTGGATGAACCTTCTATAGTAACCCGCCAAACCCAAGATGCTACGAATCTCGGATGGCGTCTTTGGTGACTTCCATTGCATAACCGCCTCCACCCTTGCCGGTTCCGCCATAATCCCGTCAGGGTTTGCTACCTGACCCAAAACTGAACCTCGCGAAACCAGAATGCGCACTGGGAGAACCTTGGCATACGTTTTCTTCTCTCTCAGCGTCTCCGACACCTCTCAAACGTGATCGGCATGCTCCCCTTCGCTCTTCGAATGAATCAGGATATCTTCCATAAACCCAATCACTGATTTATCTAACATGGGTCGACTCACTCAATTCATCTAATCCATGAAGGCAGCTGGCGCATTGGTCAAACCAAAAGACATAACGAGAAAATCGTAGTGCCCATGATACGTGCGAAGAGCTGTTTTAGGAATATCCTGCTCCTTCACCTTCAACTGACGATATCCAGATCGAATGTCTATCCTTGGGAACCAACTGGTACCATAAGGCTGGTCAAACAGATCATAAATTCTCGATAGGGGTACCGATTCGTCACTATTAGCCTATTCAACTCACGGTAGTCTGCACACATCCTCGTACTACCGTCTTCATTCTTCTCAAATAAGACCGGAGCATTCCAAGAAGAGATACTCGGTCTAACCCACCCCTCATCAAACGGTTCTTACCATTCCTCCGCCAATTCTCTTTTAGCTCATCCGGAACCAATCGATACGGTGCCTTAGCTACTGGTTGGACACCTAGTATCAAGTCAATCTGAAACTCAATCTCATGGTCCCGTGACACTCCCGGTAGGTCTTCGGGAAACACATCTGGAAAGTAGCACACAACCGGTACATCAGACAGTTGTGGTGTCGGCGCATCCACATCTTTTACGTAGGCCAGATAGGCACTACATCCACGCCTCATACGCTTCCCCATCACCGCCATTGATATTGCTTCCGAGATCGTCGCGACCCGATCACCAAAAACCGTCACCGAATTCCCGTCAGACGTGGTCAATCGTATCATCTTCTTGCGACCACAATGTTCGCCTCGTATTCCGTCAACAATCCATTCCTAGGTCTACATTGAAACCGCCTAAGGTAATCACGAATGGTCTAACTGAAAATTTATGACCTTCTAATTCCACGTCGCGGTCATCTATCACATCGAAATCCTGGTAGAGTTACCTATGGCAGTTTCTACATCGAAGGGCTTATCAATACCCCTACCCCTAATGGGCGACTCAGCACAAAAGGCAGCAGAAATGAAACTCTTACTCGCGCCAAAATCAACTAACAGCGAAATTAGAGTTTGGTTTACTCGAAACGTACCTGACACCGCATCGGGGTCCGTACTAGCTTTTTCCTAAGTCCTCATAGAAGCTCGGCACTTGCTCCCTGCCCTCCAGTTCTGGTCGTCTTCTTGGTTCCCGAACTCTCTGCCCTTGGTGCCTTGCAGTCCCTGCTTATGTGACCCTTTCCACGGCAGTTATAACACCGTGCCACCCCACACTCTCTTGCCATATGGCCGACCTTTCCACAACGGAAACATGCATTGGTCCCCAATCTGCATTCCCCGGGGTGTTTCCGTCCACAGTTACCACAACCCGTCACCCCCATATTGGATGTGACCACACGTCGGTCATCCACCCTCGCAGCCTTGTTATTTGGGGTGAAACTCTCACGTTCAACCCGCTTCCCCATCAAATTCTTGTCGTCGCTACCCTCCTTGTTTACTTCCATCGCGGTCGTCTCCTTCACCGCCCTAATTACCTCAGTCACCATCAACGGCAGAATCGTCTCCATCGCATGTTGAACTCCCGCCACCACAGCCTCTTTCATTGCGGTCCTCAGTTAGCACTATCATCACCGCATTCCGGGTGATGGATTTCAGGCTCTTCGGGTGCCATCTCAGCAGCCCTTGTCATGCTCCGCGTGACACGCGATCCAGCACCACGTCCACCACAACCTTCACCTGACACATCCCTCGACAATCTACTACCGGCCATTCTCTAACTCACACTGAAAGATTCAAACACTAATACGGTCATTCAAGGAAACAACTCAGTTTATGTCAAGTATAGTAAGTCCCTAATTACAGTGGCCAGTTGTGATTAGCCACTTACTTTACTCTTCATACCCCAAGTATTACCTGTCCTGACTACATCAGTATTTAAATCTACATACAACACGTAACCACATACCATGCGCACATAAACCGGTTAACTTAAGAAAATACCTGATGGCACGCAGCTACTCAGTTTGGCATCCCATTCCCCTTTCCGTCCCATTCTCAGTTTAAGATTAGGTTTTTTAAAATATTTACCCAATTCACTTAAACTTTGGCTCTGTTACCAACTTGTAAGGCCCCGTTCCCGGGACGCTTACAGTTGGTCATTCATCGCACATAAAACATACGTTTACATTTTTCCTTTCATAAATAGTTGCAGCGGAAACATAAAAATTCATAATTTCATTCCATCAAAATGCTTTTGCACAATAGTACAATCGTTCTTTTAACAATATCATGTTACATTTATTACAAAAGCGTTAAACATAAGATGCCATCCAAAACACGCTGAGTAGCTGCCCCGTGCCATCCTCGGCAACATACCTGCCAACTGGAAACACATCAAAAGTCAGCGTTGCTGAGTGAGTTCTAGTTTTATAATAAAACATACTTTACTTTCTTTAATAACCATTCGTTACTTTTACATGCTCACACATCGTACGTACGCATAGATAATATCATTATTATCTTCTTCATTCATTCTTTCATTCATTCGTTCCAAATAACTTTACTTGCGTATCGGACTTCATCCGTACCAATACCATGTGCTACACCCCGACCAGTCTTAGCTACCGGGCCAAAGTCAATAAATGAACAGCTAACGTATGCCACGGTACTAAGGGTATCTGGTCAGTCTTAGCTACCGGGCCGAAGTCAATAAATGAACAGCTAAACGTATGCCACGGTACTAAGGGTAACCGATCAGTCTTAGCTACTGGGCCGAAGTCAATAAATGAACAGCTAAACGTATGCTACAGTACTAGGGGTAAGCGGTAGAGGTTCTACATTAATGGTCAATCACAAAGAAGGACCCGTTATCCGATACATGCAAGACGTTTCATTTCTTTCCACTTTACGTTACATAACACTTCATTTCATTTCATTCATTCATTAATGCATACATTTATTCATTACGTTCCACTTTTCCTTATCTTTCACTTTACATTACATAATATTTCATTCCATTCTTTCACGTTCAACGCAAGGCCATAGAAAGATAAACATACATAATAAGGAACATAAACATAAACATAATCATGCAGCATCATCAAACATACGCATCAATCATACATCACATCACGCACATCATACATACGAAGCAACAAATGCACCACTATGTCTAACATAACACATATCTTCATACATATTACCATCATCTCCATCAACATTATTATCATAATCTCACCATCCTGCGTTACCTTATACCATCCATGCCCTTCACATCGTCGAGGAATTCCATCTCGGTTATCACTTCTGAACACTTAGACGAATGGGCATCTATGCGAATGGACCCTATGCGAATGGACTATGGGCGAATGGACCCCTATGCGAATGGACTCCCAGTCGCATTACTCTCATGCGTATGGCCTTCAGTCGCATGACTTCAGGCGCATGGGCTTCAGTCGCATACTCTTAATGCGAATGAACCTCAGTCGCATGGCCTTCAGGCGCATGGACTTCAGTCGCATAACCTTCGTGCGAATGAACCTCAGTCGCACCATCACTCAATCGCATGACTCCCAAGCACATGAACTCCAATCGCATGACCCTCATGCGTATGGACCTCAGTCGCATGGCACAGGTGCGCATGGACCTCAGTCGCACTTCAATCGGCCGAATGGCCTCCAGTCGCCCTCCAGTCGGTCGCCTAGCCCTAGCTGGTGCAGAGTGCAGTTTGCTCGACTGCAGCCGCAGGTTTTCGACCTCCAACCCCTTCCAAACCTCTTGTAAGCTCAAATCAACCCTTCTAATGGTTAGGGAAACATACCATGACCTCATACAAGCATAACCAAGCAAGGAATCAAGCCTCAAACGCATCATACACATACATGCATGCATCAAAACGGGTTTTCACCCAAAAACTCAAAAAATAGGTTTTTGGACGTGTTCCAGCCCCAAAATCAGTTGAAAACGTGTAAAAGAGGGGTCCTAGAACTCACCTTAACGATCCCGTCGAGTAGAGCTTCGATTTGACTCGCTCCACGTTGAATTCCACGCTCGAATCCACCCGAACCAACTTTTTCTCTTCTTTTCTCATTCTCCTCTCTTCTCCTCTCTTGGCTGAAATATGAGGAGAATAGGGGTGTTTTCCCCCTTTTATACTCCCGTGCATCGAAGTTTCTCTCGTTGGCGGTTTGGTCCTCGACTTTGGACTTTATTTCTTTTTCTTCTTTCGTCGGCTTCAAAAGAAATTTCCGGGCGTTACAATTGTGCACGAAGCTGCCTACTGGGCCTGAGGTCTATCAAAGACCTCGAACATTATGCACGAAGCTGACTCAATTACCTAGGGCAAGTACACTCATCACTATCTTTTCTCTTACAGTCCTGACTAATGCCATATGATATACCCAAAACATTGTGTATGAAGCTGGTTACTGGGCCTGAGGTCTATCAAAGACCTCGAACATTATGCACAAAGCTGACTCCAGTACCTAGGGCAAGCGGCAAGGGTCCCATACATATGGTCAATCACAGAGATTAGACCCTAGTGTGCATCCTTCCGGGGTAGCTAACGCGCACACAGTTGAGGTAACACTTTTCATTGGGTGTGAACATCCTTTCAGTACTTGCAAGACTTTCTTCCTTTCATTTATTCATTAATGCATGCATTCTTTCATTACGTTCCTCTTTTCATTATCTTCCACTTTACGTTACATAATACTTTCATTTCATTCATCAACATTCAACGTAAAGCCATGGAAAATAAACATACACAACAAGGAACATAAACATAACCATACAAAACATTACCATAAAAGGCACCATCATATATGACATAACATACCCCATACATCATCAAAAGTCAACATACTTGGCCTCCGGGAACATCCCAAGTCAAAGCTTACATTTCACTTTTTCCCCAAAATCAAAAAATAAATCTAAGTCTTAGGCGCATGGGCACTATGCAGGCGCATGGGGAACACTTAGGCGCATGGGGGACTTCTGGGCGCATGGCCACTATTGGGGCGCATGGGCAACACTTAGCCAATTCGAGGCAAATCCTAGCCGCATGGGCACTATGCAGACGCATGAGTGCCTTGGCGCATGGGCTTTCAAGGCGTCTGGACACTTAGTCAAATTCAGCCTTTTCCAGGCGCATTGCTACTATTTAGGCGCATGGGATTTCGGGCGTATGGGAACACTTAGGCAGTTATTTCTGTTGGGCGCATGGGCCACTGTTTAGGCGCATGGGCAGTCTAAATCACACTTAAACAACATAATTCAGTCCACAATCATCATCTAACATGTTCTAAGCTTAAATCTTACATTCTAAGCTATAGAAACACATTCATAACATCATCATAATCGTAATAACACCCAAATCAAACCCCACCCGTAAACACATACACATATACATACGGATAAAAACCCATTTTAAAATAAAACGTTCATACATGTATTTCCAGTCCCAAATCAGTTTAAAACAAGTAAAAAGGGGGTTCTGGAACTCACCTTAGCAACCTCTTGTGTATGACTTCCTTCAAAACCTGAATGCAATTGAGTTCTACCACCTAGAACGCACCAAACACACACAACCGAACACACAAACACACATAAGCATACAACCGAGGCAAAGCCGGTTAAGAGCACTCAAAACCATGAATTCTTACCTTGAATTCGAAATCTTCATTTTGTTCTTCAAAACCCGAGAGTTTCTGCTCTTTCTCTCTCTAAAATCCGAATGGAAAGGTGTGAGTAAGCAACATGGGCGGCTATGTTGCTTTATTCACTAACTTTTTCAAAGTTTTGTCCTTTTGGACACTTTTTACCTCTCAACTTGGGTTTTATAGCTTTTCTTTCTTCTCCTTCACTTCTATTCTTTCTTTCATAACTTTAAAAATAACCGGGTGTTACAAGTCCACCCATTTATATAGGTTTCGTATCCGAAACCTGTTATTCCTCAAACAATTGTGGGTAGTGCTGCCTCATCTCCTCTTCAGTCTCCCACGTAGACTCAAATCCCTTCCTGTGCTTCCACTGTACACGCACAAGAGGAACTACTTTGTTCCTTAACCTCTTCTCCTTACGATCAATGATCGCGACAGGTTGCTCCACATAATTAAGCCGTTCATCCACCTCGATATCACCCAGTGGTACAATCATATCCTCGTCAGCCAAACACTTTCGCAAATAAGATACATGGAATGTCGGGTGAATTCCACTTAACTCATCTGGTAACTCCAATCTATAGGCCACCTCTCCTACTCGAGCAATAATTCGGAAAGGCCCTATGTACCTTGGGCTCAACTTGCCCCGCTTTCTGAACCGAATGATACCTTTCCAAGGTGAGACTTTCAACATAACTCTATCACCCACCTGGAACTCAATCGGTCTTCGCCTTTTATCGGCATACGACTTCTGCCTATCTTTGGCTGCCTTCATATAGGCTTTGATCTTTTCAAGTTTCTCAGTCGTAGCCCCGATCACCTCTACACTCCCCACCTCTTTCTTACCGATATCACCCCAACAAATGGGTGTTCTATACCTCCTACTGTATAACATCTCATAAGGGGGCATACCAATGCAGGAATGATAACTATTGTTATATGAGAACTCAGCTAACGGTAAGTGGTCATCCCAACTTCCTCCAAAGTCAATGACGCATGCCCGAAGCATACCTTCTAGCGTCTGAATCGTCCTCTCCGACTGACCATCCGTCTTTGGATGATAAGTCGTGCTAATGTGTAACCTCGTCCCCATGTCATCATGGAACTTCTTCCAAAACTTAGATGTAAACCGGGTGTCACGGTCAGACACAATAGACACCGGCACACCATGACAAGTTACAATCTCCTTGATGAACAGATCCGCTAATCTTTCAGAGGAATACGTCTCGCGGATCGGTAGGAAATGAGCACTTTTCGTCAGACGATCAACTATCACCCATATAGCATCGTACCCTCTCGCGGTACGCAGTAACTTCGTAATAAAGTCCATGGTGATATGCTCCCACTTCCACTCGGGTATATCCAATGGTTGGATCCTCCCGTACGGCTTCTGATGCTCGGCCTTCACTTGTAAACATGTAAGGCACTTACTCACATACTTCGCTACATCGCGTTTCATACCCGACCACCAATAATCCTTCTTTATATCTTGATACATCTCTGTAGCACCGGGATGAATGGAGTATCGAGTCTTATGAGCTTCGTCCATGATCTTCCCACGTAGATCCCCATAACGAGGAATCCACATTCGTCCAAATCGGGTTCTAACACCGAGTGTGTTTTCACCCAACTCCGCGACTAGCCCTCTCATCCTTTCAGAATTAAGATTATCTTCTCTCAACGCTTCATCTTGAAAGTCCTTGACCTGCTTCATAACATCAAAGGTCATAATCAACTGATAAGCTTTCACCCGAATCGGCTCGGCTCTTTGTTTTCGGCTAAGGGCATCTGCCACCACATTGGCCTTGCCCGGATGGTAATGGATCTCGCAATCATAATCCTTTATGAGCTCCAACCATCTCCTTAGCCTCATATTCAAATTGTAACATCTCGTATTTTCGTTAAATTAAGAGTTAACTTTATTTACTCTTACAAAGGTTATTATTGTTAATTGTGGGATTCATGTGCTCATTCTTTCAATCATCATTAAGTTTTAATGTATGAAAATTTAAAATGATGTTAATTATATTAATACTTATAGTAGTAACATGATCAAAAGGTTATAATAATGGTAATGATACTAATAATTATAATAATGGTAATGATAAATAATAATAATAACAATTATAATAATAACATAAATAATAGAAAATGATAATCATAATAGTAATAATAATAATAAAAAAACTATTAACTTAAAAGTGTTTAAAAATTTAAGTTGAAGGGTTGTTTTTACTATTTTATAAACTTGAAAGGAAAGTTTAGCATAAAATAAAAGAAATGCAAAATTCGAGGGACTGAAGTTGTAATTAATCAAAATCCCAAACAATCCGCCCTTCCCCCCCCCCCCCCCCCCCCGTCTTTCCGGCACCGCACTCCGGCCACCTCCGGCCGAAGTCTGGCGAGTCCAAATACCACCGGAACTCTTCGTTTTTGACCTTCAAACTGTTTCAAATCTTTCTAGAGCATATTCCAAACTTAAATGCACATATTAATCTCGTTTAAACGCCAGTTACAAACCTCAATCGAACGAGTAACCGATATCTTTAATCATAGAACCGTTTGAGCATTAAACTCCAATCATAACCCAATTAACTGAACCAAATCGAACGTTTATTTGATTCTAATCGATTGCAAACATCAATTACACCTGAAAAACACACAAAACCTCTGTTCGATTGTCTTCTTCATCGTGAACCTGCAACTTGATCAAAATCGACTTTCCAAGCTTTATTAACTGCAATTGATCGAGGGCTTAGCATCAAGAGCTCCATCCGAATCTGTCCTTAGGTTTAATTCGATTGTTTTCAACGTTTGATCATCGATTGGGCTCCAGACATTCGCGGTTGTTCTTCGTGCTGATCATCTTTTGTTTTACATCAAATCGGGTAATTGAATACATCTATATGCTCGAAATTACATGGGGAACAAAAGCCCCATGATTCCAATCATTTACATAAACGAATTGATCCTCAATTTGGGGTTCGTTTGAATTAGGGTTTATGTGGAATTGGGGATAAGGTTTTTTAGATGTTATAAGGAATTGGAACCAAGCCTTAACAGGCATAGGCTACCCAGCCTAATGGTTCCACACTTGCATATCATATCCAAGGTCACGGGTTCGAACCCCGTGACCTGCACATTTTTTAAAAAAGGTTTTTCAGCCTTGTTTTAATCATGAAAAATTTTTAATAAATAAAAAATGATTTTTGCAAACTTCAAATATTTTTATAATCATCCACATTATTTTCTGTAAATTTATTATTATGAATATTTTAACATCATTCTTTTCTTTTTTTTTACATATTATCAAACATATATTAACACTTAGTTTATTTTCATAAAAAATAGACTTTAAATAATAGTTTAAATTACTTATTCATTATTTAGTCACTATATATTTTATAATGATGGATTAATCATGATAATTATAGGACTAAAAACGTTTATATATATTTTATAATCAAATTTCACAAATTATTATAAAGGATTTAATTCCTTTAAAAATTTTATAAATAGTGTTTTACTAAAGAGTTCACAAATCTTATTTATTTTTAAATCCCCAAATTTTAATACCCTAGTTCACGTTAACTCGTTAATCATATATTAACCTAAATCTTGTAATATTTATATATTTAGGTGCCTTGTGACGTGTTATCTTGGAACGACGCCTATTATTTATTTTATTAATCGTCATTTTTTATACTTATTGCCATGTGAGTTTTCCTTGTCCCCTTTTTATAATTTCACACTTATTTGGGGTGAAACATGATGCTTATATTACATACACGTTTAAACATTTGAGACTTGTAATGCACATGCAATTCTACTTATTATTTGGTCATGGTTGTTTGTGTATTGTAAGTGTTTATATGAGATACATAGTTTGTTTACAATCATTAACTATTGCTAGCCTGGCGACGTCTTAGATCTTTGGGCCTGACAAGCCTATTTGGTGCTAAAGTCGAGGTATTGCCTACTCCTAGGGGCCGTACGCTTGTGCACTAGGGAACCAAATACACTTAGCCAATCTTTTATACTTGTAATCAAGTCGAGGTTTGGTTGTAACGATATGTGTTCTATAACCTTACTAGCTTATAATCCATGACATGAATTGCTACTTGTAATCTTATTATGTATGAAAACCTGGAAACTCACCAACTATTTTTAGCTGACTCTTTATTTTCATCATGTTTCAGGAAATCCCCAAGTTTAAAGTGGACATTTGAAGCTTGCAATAAAACTAGGACTTGGACCTAGTTAAATAAACAAAACGTTATGTTATGTTTGAGTTATGTTGAACTTATTTCTTTTTGTGACTTATGGTTGTATTTCATTTTAATACTTATGATAATAATATTTGCAATTTAAATATAGCGTTATGTGGCTGTGAACAATCTTAACCCTCACATCTCGACGTTTCCGCCGTCAAGGTTGGGGTGTGACAGATTGGTATCAGAGCCCATAACTATAGGGATTTAAGTTATTAGAAATGGTGACCTAGACTATAGCTTATGCATGAACCTCTTAGAAAAATATTTATATTCTTGGAAATATATATATTGTTACATACTACATAATGCTATACCTTACTTATGTGCAACTTGATGCCTTAGCATAGGTTTGCCTTGTAAATGTTTAAACTTTGTTACTCGTCTCCCTAAACTTACCTTTGACACTTTGACTCTCCCCGAAAAATGAAACTTCCTAATCTTATTCTCGGCGACACGTGGAATTGTATACTTATGCTTATGACTTGAATCCTTAGACTTATGTCTAATCCATGTAGAATCTCATCAAGGTTTTGATTTCATAAACCTAAGATATTTGTGTGACACATAGACACCTGTATTCTGGATTTCCTGGCAAAAGGCCCTCGGGCTAAGGCAAGCATATCGCATAAATCCTACGGGACTAGTTATGCTTACCTGGGGATTTCTGGGATGAGTGATAAACTATGGTCAACATACACAAATTTCTAAGGCGAGTGGGTCAACTTACCTTGACGTGTCAACGTTTCCAAATGGTAATGCGTTACCAAATGGAACCATTCCATGTGCCTTACAACTTTTGCCTTATCCTTGTTGAATTATGATCCTTGTTATTCCAATTCTCGTATCTAACTCATTTTATATATTCCAGCATGTCTCGTCATCATGGAAAGCGTGGAATTTCCGATCGTAAGTTAGCCGCCATGATTGCTCGACAAATGGCTGCTGTCATCCCGACCATGGTTGCTGAACTTAATAGCACCTTAATGACCAACGCTAGCAACAATGGTAATGGTCAGGGAGAGAACAGCAACAACCAAAACGGGAACAACCAAAACGGGAACAATCAAACTTGCACCTTCAAACACTTTAGCTCTTGCAAGCCCACTAGTTTTAGTGGCAAGGAAGGAGCCACTGGTCTTCTTGAGTGGTTCGAAAGCATGGAGAATACCTTTATCAATTGTGAGTGTCCCGAGACGCTCAAGGTTCGTTATGCCACTAGTGTGCTCCAACAAAGGGCACTTACCTGGTGGAATAGCGAGAAGAGAAACCGTGGTCCTGAAGCGGTGCAAGCACTTACCTGGGAGGAGTTCAAGAACATCGCTATCGCGAAGTTCTGCCCAAGAAGTGAGTTGCAAAAGTTGGAGGAAGAGTTTTGGAACTTGAAGCAAAACGATGGTGACCATTTGGCCTACTCAACTAGGCATCATGAGTTGAGTATACTGCTGCCTCACATGGTCGACACTGTCCCCCGCAACATCGAGAAGTTCATTAAGGGTGTATCACCCCAAATTCAAGATGCTGTGGTGGGTAGCCGACCCACAACCTTGGAAGAAGCCATTACTATCACCGCTCAACTCACCGAGAACCATATACGAGCGGGCACCATATCTGTGAAGGGTGCAAAGAAGGTAGAGAAGACGGCTACCGAGGCTGTTAAGGAGACCAAAGCCGAACCGTCTTACAACAACAACAACAACAACAAGAAGCGCAAGTTCACACCGGCACAACTATGCCGTGGCTGCACCCAAACAACCTCAAAGACAACTTGTACCTGCGGCTGCACCTGTGGCTCAAGTGCCTGGGGCTAGGGCTTATGCTGGTCCTCAGCCTATGTGCAACATTTGTAGGTACCATCACCCGGGAAATCAACCATGCCGTATCTGTACTTTATACGGTAAATATGGTCACTTGGTGGCGACTTGTCACCGTGCACCTAACAATGCCGCCGTGGTCACAAACCGTGTTTGCTACAACTATGGGGAACCTGGTCATTTCCGCCCACAATGCCCTCGTCTTGTGGGTAATGTTCCACAAGCCCGAGGACGTGCTTTCAACATCAACGCGAATCAAGCACAAGCAAACAACGATGTGGTGAATGGTATGTTAACTTACCTTTAACTTTTGTGACCTAATTCTTATCATGTGTTACCTATGTCGTTAAATACCTTTAAAAATTGAACAGGTATGTTCCTTATTAATAAAACTTATGCCTATGTCCTATTTGATTCTGGAGCCGATAAGAGTTTTGTTTCGTTAGAGTTTGAACCCATACTTGCTAAGCCACATACGAAACTAGAAAGACCTCTTACCGTTGAAGTTGCCGATGGAGAACCGATCACCGTTGACGTCGTTATTCGTGATTGCATCTTAAGTCTTGACACGCATGATTTTCTTATCGATCTTATCCCTATGAAACTTGGAAGCTTTGACGTCATCATTGGTATGGATTGGTTAGCCAAACACCATGCCGAGATCATTTGTTTCGAGAAGTGCATTCGTATACCGTTACCCTCTGGAGATACTTTGAAAGTGTTCGGTGAGAAATCTTCCAAAGGGCTTAAACTCATGTCTTGCACTCAAGCCCGAAAGTGCTTAAGCAAGAAGTATATGGCCTTCTTGGCTTACGTGGTCAACACGAAAGTCAAAGGGAAAGAACTTAAGGATGTCCCTATTGTACGAGACTTTCCTGAGGTATTTCCCGATGACCTTAGTGGTCTACCTCCCGTGCGTGAGGTCGAGTTCAAAATCGACTTGATACCGGGAGCAAACCCCGTGGCTAAGTCACCATATCGACTTGCACCATCGGAAATGCAAGAACTCTCTAGTCAACTTCAAGAGCTATCCGAGAAGGGCTTCATCCGTCCTAGTTCTTCGCCTTGGGGTGCACCTGTTCTATTCGTGAAGAAGAAAGATGGAACGTTTCGTATGTGCATCGATTATCGTGAGCTTAACAAGCTTACCATCAAGAACCGCTATCCTCTTCCTCGTATCGATGATTTGTTTGACCAACTTCAAGGAGCTGCTATCTTCTCGAAGATCGATTTACGTTCTGGTTATCATCAATTGCGAGTCCATGATGATGATATCCCAAAGACCGCGTTCCGTACTCGTTATGGGCACTATGAGTTTATGGTGATGCCTTTTGGTTTAACCAATGCTCCTGC
The DNA here is from genome assembly GCA_025215565.1 of Flaveria ramosissima. Taxonomy (NCBI): domain Eukaryota; kingdom Viridiplantae; phylum Streptophyta; class Magnoliopsida; order Asterales; family Asteraceae; genus Flaveria; species Flaveria ramosissima. The sequence goes on along the minus strand of CM046035.1, from coordinate 53,067,584 downwards.
TGTCTTCATGGATCTCATGAACCGAGTATGCAAGCCTTATTTAGACAAGTTTGTGATCGTCTTCATTGATGACATACTTATCTATTCCAAGTCTAACACCGATCATGAACTGCATTTGAGATTGGTTCTTGAGTTGTTGAAGAAAGAGCAATTGTACGCGAAGTTCTCGAAGTGTGATTTCTGGCTCGAGGAAGTTCAATTTCTAGGACACGTGGTGAATAGCCAAGGAATTCACGTTGATCCTGCAAAGGTGGAAGCTGTGAAAAATTGGTGTGTTCCTACAACTCCTACCAAAGTTCGTTCTTTTCTTGGTCTTGCTGGTTATTATCGGCGATTCATTGCCAACTTCTCGAGGATCGCGAAACCGCTCACTACTTTGACACAAAAGAATAAACCATTCGAGTGGGGTCCCGAGCAAGAAGAAGCTTTTGAAGCGTTAAAGCATAAGTTGTGCAATGCTCCTATCTTGACCTTACCCGATGGAAACGACGATTTCACCGTGTATTGTGATGCATCTAAACAAGGCCTTGGTTGTGTTCTCATGCAACGAGGGAAGGTCATAGCTTATGCATCGAGACAATTGAAGGTTCACGAGGTGAATTATACAACACACGATCTCGAGCTTGGTGCTGTTGTCTTTGCTTTGAAGATTTGGAGACACTACCTGTATGGTACGCAATGTATAGTCTACACCGATCACAAAAGCCTTCAACACGTTTTCAATCAAAAATATCTCAATATGAGACAACGTCGTTGGGTGGAGTTGATTAGTGATTACGATTGTGACATTCGTTACCATCCTGGTAAAGCAAATGTTGTAGCCGATGCACTAAGCCGAAAGATTCACAACAAGATGATCTCATTCCAAGAAATTCGCGATCGACGTCAATGGTTTGATACTTTGGGTGAGTTCGATACTGAGATCCGACTAGATGTCAACGAGACCACCGTACTGCTACAAAACCTGCGAATAGATAGTGACATCGAGTCTAGTATCCTGGAGGCTCAACAAATGGTACAACGAGAAGGAAGAATGAAGGATGAGTTGGAGCATAATCTTCTAACCCAATTTGAAACGAAACCTAATGGATTGATGTACTTCGCCAATCGAATTTGGGTTCCAAATCGCGATAACCTTCGTACCTTCATTATGAACGAAGCACATCAAACTCGTTATTCTATTCATCCTGGTTCCGATAAGATGTACATGGACCTACGTGGTCAATATTGGTGGCCTGGGATGAAGAAAGACATAGCGACTTATGTAGCCAAGTGCCTCACATGTACGAAGGTTAAAGCCGAACATCAACGTCCAAGTGGATTGCTTGAGCAACCCGAGATTCCTATGTGGAAATGGGAACACATATCCATGGACTTCATAACTAAGCTACCCCTAACCTCTCGAGGACATGATAGCATATGGGTGATCGTTGACCGATTGACCAAGTCGGACATTTTATACCCATACGTGACACTTATAAGACTTCAAAGTTAGCTCGTATATACGTTGATGAGATTGTAAGTCGTCATGGGGTACCTCTGCATATCATATCCGACCGAGATGCTCGTTTCACTTCACATTTTTGGTCGTCTATGCAAGAACTCTTGGGTACACAACTAAATCTAAGCACGGCTTACCATCCTCAAACTGATGGTCAAACCGAGCGAACGATCCAAACCTTGGAGGATTTGCTACGCCTTTGTGTTCTTGACTTTGGTGGCGATTGGGATACGCATCTACCGCTCGCGGAATTTTCGTATAACAATAGTTACCACTCGAGTATCAAGATGGCACCGTTCGAAGCACTTTATGGTCGAAAATGTCGTTCACCGATCTGTTGGACCGACATTGGTGAAAACTTCATCACTGGTCCTGAACTTATACAAGAAACGACCGATAAAGTTTCTATAATTCACAAGAACCTTGAAGTGGCGAGAAGTCGTCAAAAGAGCTATGCTGACAAGCGACGTAAGCCATTGGAATTCCAAGTTGGGGAGATGGTTCTTCTTAAGGTTTCACCGTGGAAAGGCGTGGTTCGCTTTGGAAAGAAGGGCAAACTAGCTCCAAGATTTGTAGGACCTTTCAAAATCCTGAAAAGGATTGGGAAAGTGGCTTATAAACTAGAGCTACCTTCCGACCTTAGTGGAGTTCATCCTGTATTTCACGTCTCAAATTTGAGAAAGTGCTTGGCTGACGAAAGTCTGCATGTCCCGTTGGAAGACATCCAGATTGACGAGTCATTGCATTTTGTCGAGAAGCCTGTTGAGATCATGGATCGCATTATGAAGAAGACTAGAACCACAACAACCCCAATCGTCAAGGTTCGTTGGGAAAATAAACGTGGCGCCGAATTTACTTGGGAACGTGAGGAGCACATGAAGAAGAAATACCCGTTCTTATTTGTATAGTTTCATTTCTTTTAATTTCGGGACGAAATTCTTTTAAGTTGGGGAGACTGTAACATCTCGTATTTTCGTTAAATTAAGAGTTAACTTTATTTACTCTTACAAGGGTTATTATTGTTAATTGTGGGATTCATGTGCTCATTCTTTCAATCATCATTAAGTTTTAATGTATGAAAATTTAAAATGATGTTAATTATATTAATACTTATAGTAGTAACATGATCAAAAGGTTATAATAATGGTAATAATACTAATAATTATAATAATGGTAATGATAAATAATAATAATAACAATTATAATAATAACATAAATAATAGAAAATGATAATCATAATAGTAATAATAATAATAAAAAAAACTATTAACTTAAAAGTGTTTAAAAATTTAAGTTGAAGGGTTGTTTTTACTATTTTATAAACTTGAAAGGAAAGTTTAGCATAAAATAAAAGAAATGCAAAATTCGAGGGACTGAAGTTGTAATTAATCAAAATCCCAAACAATCCGCCCTTTCCCCCCCCCCCCGTCTTTCCGGCACCGCACTCCGGCCACCTCCGGCCGAAGTCTGGCGAGTCCAAATACCACCGGAACTCTTCGTTTTTGACCTTCAAACTGTTTCAAATCGTTCTAGAGCATATTCCGAACTTAAATGCACATATTAATCTCGTTTAAACGCCAGTTACAAACCTCAATCGAACGAGTAACCGATATCTTTAATCATAGAACCGTTTGAGCATTAAACTCCAATCATAACCCAATTAACTGAACCAAATCGAACGTTTATCTGATTCTAATCGATTGCAAACATCAATTACACCTGAAAAACACACAAAACCTCTGTTCGATTGTCTTCTTCATCGTGAACCTGCAACTTGATCAAAATCGACTTTCCAAGCTTTATTAACTGCAATTGATCGAGGGCTTAGCATCAAGAGCTCCATCCGAATCTGTCCTTAGGTTTAATTCGATTGTTTTCAACGTTTGATCATCGATTGGGCTCCAGACATTCGCGGTTGTTCTTCGTGTTGATCATCTTTTGTTTTACATCAAATCGGGTAATTGAATACATCTATATGCTCGAAATTACATGGGGAACAAAAGCCCCATGATTCCAATCATTTACATAAACGAATTGATCCTCAATTTGGGGTTCGTTTGAATTAGGGTTTATGTGGAATTGGGGTTAAGGTTTTTTAGATGTTATAAGGAATTGGTACCAAGCCTTAACAGGCATAGGCTACCCAGCCTAATGGTTCCATACTTGCATATCATATCCAAGGTCACGGGTTCGAACCCCGTGACCTGCATATTTTTTAAAAAAAGGTTTTTCAGCCTTGTTTTAATCATGAAAAATTTTTAATAAATAAAAAATGATTTTTGCAAACTTCAAATATTTTTATAATCATCCACATTATTTTCTGTAAATTTATTATTATGAATATTTTAACATCATTCTTTTCTTTTTTTTACATATTATCAAACATATATTAACACTTAGTTTATTTTCATAAAAAAATAGACTTTAAATAATAGTTTAAATTACTTATTCATTATTTAGTCACTATATATTTTATAATGATGGATTAATCATGATAATTATAGGACTAAAAACGTTTATATATATTTTATAATCAAATTTCACAAATTATTATAAAGGATTTAATTCCTTTAAAAATTTTATAAATAGTGTTTTACTAAAGAGTTCACAAATCTTATTTATTTTTAAATCCCCAAATTCTAATACCCTAGTTCACGTTAACTCGTTAATCATATATTAACCTAAATCTTGTAATATTTATATATTTAGGTGCCTTGTGACGTGTTATCTTGGAACGACGCCTATTATTTATTTTATTAATCGTCATTTTTTATACTCATTGCCATGTGAGTTTTCCTTGTCCCCTTTTTATAATTTCACACTTATTTGGGGTGAAACATGATGCTTATATTACATACACGTTTAAACATTTGAGACTTGTAATGCACATGCAATTCTACTTATTATTTGGTCATGGTTATTTTTGTATTGTAAGTGTTTATATGAGATACATAGTTTGTTTACAATCATTAACTATTGGTAGCCTGGCGATGTCTTAGATCTTTGGGCCTGACAAGCCTATTTGGTGCTAAAGTCGAGGTATTGCCGACTCCTAGGGGCCGTACGCTTGTGCACTAGGGAACCAAATACACTTAGCCAATCTTTTATACTTGTAATCAAATCGAGGTTTGGTTGTAACGATATGTATTCTATAACCTTACTAGCTTATAATCCATGACATGAATTGCTACTTGTAATCTTATTATGTATGAAAACCTGGAAACTCACCAACTATTTTTAGTTGACTCTTTATTTTCATCATGTTTCAGGAAATCCCCAAGTTTAAAGTGGACATTTGAAGCTTGCAATAAAACTAGGACTTGGACCTAGTTAAATAAACAAAACGTTATGTTATGTTTGAGTTATGTTGAACTTATTTCTTTTTGTGACTTATGGTTGTATTTCATTTTAATACTTATGATAATAATATTTGCAATTTAAATATAGCGTTATGTGGCTGTGAACAATCTTAACCCTCACATCTCGACGTTTCCGCCGTCAAGGTTGGGGTGTGACACAAATCTTTCTGCTCGAAGAAGTACTTCAAGCTCTTGTGGTCTATGAAGATTGTGCACTTTGTTCCGTACAAGTAGTGCCTCCAAATCTTTAACGCGAAGACCACGACTACTAGCTCTAAGTCATGAGTAGGATAATTAACCTCATGAACTTTCAACTGTCGGGATGCATAGGCTATAACCTTTCCTCTCTGCATTAACACACATCCCAACCCCGACTAGGAAGCATCTGAATAAACCACCAAATCCTCCCTTCCTACGGGTAATGACAAGACAGGAGCTTGAGTTAACCTCGTCTTTAACTCCTTAAAAGCCTTCTCCGGACCTGGACCCCATACAAACTTCACATCCTTGCGGGTCAACTTAGTCAATGGGGAAGCTATCTTAGAGAAGTCTTAAATAAATCTCCTATAATAGCCTGCCCCAAGAAATTACGAATCTCGGATGGTGTCTTTGGAGGCTTCCATTGCATCACCGCCTCCACCTTTGTCGGGTCCACCATAATCCCCTCGGGATTCACCACGTGACCCAAAAACTAAACCTCGCGCAACTAGAAGGCGCACTTGGAGAACTTAGCATATAATTTCTCCTTTCTCAATGTCTCCAACACTTCTCGAATGTGACCAACATGCTTCTCCTCGCTCTTCGAATAAATCAGGATATCATCAATAAACACAATCACTGATTTATCTAACATCGGCCGACACACTCAATTCATCAAGTCCATAAAAGCAGCTGGCGCGTTGGTCAATCCAAAAGACATAACAAGAAACTCATAATGTCCGTAACGCGTGCGAAAAGCTGTTTTAGGAATATCCTGCTCATGCACCTTTAACTGATGGTACCAGATCAAAGGTCTATCCTCGAGAACCAACTAGCACCCTCAAGCTGATCAAACAAATCATCAATTTGCGGTAAGGGATATCTATTCTTTACTGTCAACTTGTTCAGTTCACGGTAGTCTATACACATCCTCATGCTTCCGTCTTTCTTCTTCACAAACAGGACCGGAGCACCCCAAGGAGAGATACTCGGTATAATGAACCCCTTATCAAGCAACTCCTGTAGTTGCTCCATTAACTCCTTCATCTTAGTCGGAGCCAACCGATACGGTACCTTAGCTACTGGTTGGGCACCCGATATCAAGTCGATCTGGAACTCAATCTCATGGTCCGGTGTCACACCTGGTAAGTCTTCTGGAAACACGTCTGGAAAGTCGCACACGACCGGTATATCAGACAGTTGTGGTGTTGGCGTATCCACATCCTTCACGTAGGCCAAGTAGGCACTACATCCACGCCTCATGCACTTTCCCGCACCGCCATCGAAATCATTTTCGGGATCATCGTGACTCGATCACCATAAACCGTCACCGAACTCTCGTCAGGCGCTGTCAACTGAATTATCTTCTTGCGACACACAATGTTTGCCTCGTAGTCCGCTAACCAATCCATTCCTAGGACTACATCGAACCCGCCTAAGGTCATCACGAATGGTCTAACATGAAACTTGTGACCTTCTAATTCTACGTCACAACCTTTTATCACCTCAGAAATCCTGGTAGACTTACCTATGGCGGTTTCTACATCAAAGGGCGTATCTATACTCCTATACTAACATGCAGTTTAGCACAGAAAGCAGCAAAAATAAAACTTTTACTAGCACCAGAATCAAATAACACAGAAGCTAAAGTTTGGTTTACTAGAAACGTACCTGACACAACATCGGGGTCCGTCCTAACCCCTGCCTACTTCATCGTGAACGCCCTGGCGCTCGCCCTCTGCCCTTTAGTCCCGGCCGCCTTCTTCCCTGCACCGGAACTTTCAGCTTTCGGCTTCTTGCATTCTCTGGCCATATGGCCAGGCTTCCCACACTTGAAGCACACGTTCAGTCCCCATCTACACTCTCCGGTGTGCTCCTTTCCATACTTGCCACACCTCTTCATCCCCACACCAGATGTGACTACACGTCGGTCATCCACCCGTGCACCTTTGTTGGTTGGAGTGGCCCCGCCACATCCAACCCGCTTCCCATTCCAATTCCGGTTACCACCACTCTTCTTGTTGACTTTAGCCGCTACCATAGCTCATTCATCATACAACCTCCCCGCCATGTCAATCGCCGACCTAAATATGCTCGGCCGGGCAGCGATCATGTGCCTATGGATATCCACCGACGCTCTTAGATGTACCTCTTAATCTTTCATGACAGAGGCGTCACTTGATCCAGCACCAGCCGTGCCATCTCATTAAACTTGGTGGTGTATTGCTGATGCGTCATGGTTCCCGCCTCCAGCTGCAGGAACTTCCTCTCAACCTTGTCCATATCCCTATGAGGACAAAACTACTCAATCACCAACTTTTTCAACTCCAGCCACCTCATTCTTCCGATAGCCCTGCTACCCTCGGCTTGGAAAATATTGTCCCACCAACACAATGCCGAGTCCACGAATGAGTGGGGTGCACACTTTACTTTCTGATCTTCCCAGCACTCTCTGATGTCGAGAACAACTTCCATCTCTCTCACCCACCAGTGAGCCGCAACAGCAGTGCCATTACCATCAAAGGTTGGGGGCTTGCACCTTTGAAATGCCCCATAGTTACAGCCTCGAGTTGTTTCCAGCACAACCTCCCTATCCTCCTCATCATTGGAGACAACCGTCTTAGTCTCGTGTTGTCCCATTTCGCCCCTAGGCCTATTCCTTTCCTTCCTTTCTCCTTCCCTGACAGCCTTGATCACTTCGGTCACCACAGATGCTAGGATCGTCTGAATGACCTGGTGCACCTCTTCCACTACCGCCTCCTTCACTGAGGCCCTTAAGTTAGCACTCTCGTCACCGCCCTCGAGATGAGGGGTCTCGGGCTCTTCATGAGCCACCTTTTCAGCTCTAGGCCTTCCCCTCGTGGCCCGTGGTCCAGCACCACGTCCATCACGATCTCCACCTCGAGAAGCCTTCGAAGATCTACCACCGATCATCCTCTAACACGCTATAAGATTCAAACACTAACAAGGTCATTCAAGGGAATAGCTCAGTTTATGTCAAGTATAGTAATTTTCTAATTACAGTGGCCAGTTGTGATTAGCCACTTACTTTACTCTTCATACTCCAAGCATTTCCTATCCTGACTACATCATCATTTAAATCTACTAAAGGCACATAAATCACATAACATGCGCACATAATATAGGTTATCATTAAAGAAATACCTGATGGCACATAGATAGTCGAACTGGCATCCCTTCCCTTTGTCCCATTCTCAGTTTAAGTTTATGTTTCTTTTGAAAACATTTACCCGTTTCACTTAAACGTTGGCTCTGATACCAACTTGTAAGGCCCTGTTCCCGGGATGCTCACAGCTGGTCAATCATCGCACATAAAGCATATATTTACATTAACTTTAATAAAACGTTGCAGCGGAAACATTTAAACAACCATTTCATTTCATTATAATTCCTTTTGCAAAATAATACATCGTTGACTGATTACAAAATAACTTGTTGTATTACATCATAAAAACATTATACAAAATGGATGCCATCCAAAATGAGCCAAGTATCCGCCCTGTGCCATCCTCAACAACCATTACCTGCCAACTGGAAACACATAAACGTCAGCGTTGCTGAGTCAGTTCTAGTTTTAAAATAAAATATATTTTCTTCCTGTTAAAACCATTCTTTACTTTCGTATATGATCATTCATCATACGTACACATAGACAATATCATTATTATCTTCATCATTCGTTCGTTAACTTTCATTCATTCATCGTACATCATTATCATTCGTTTTCATTCGTAAACTTCCTTACTTTTCTTTTGTACTTTCATTACTTCCGATGACATGTACAGTACCCCAAACATTATGTACGAAGCTGGTTATTGGGCCTGAGGTCTATCAAAGACCTCGAACATTGTGCACGAAACTGACTCCAGTACCTAGGGCAAGTACACTCATCACTATCTTTTCTCTTTCATTCCGGACCAATGCCATATGCTATACCCCGAACATTGTGCACGAAGCTGTTTACTGGGCCTGAGGTCTATCAAAGACCTCGAACATTGTGCACGAAGCTGACTCTAGTACCTAGGACAAGTGGCAAGGGTCCCATACATATGGTCAATCACAAAGATTAGACCCAAGTGTGCATCCTTCCGGGGTAGCTAACCCGCACATAGTTGAACTAACACCCTTCATTGGGTGTGAACGTCCTTTTAGTGCTTGTAAGACTTTCTTACTTTCATTCATTCATTAATGCATGCATTCTTTCATTACGTTCCTCTTTTCATTATCTTTTACTTTACGTTACATTATACTTTCATTTCATTCATCAACGTTCAACGTAAAGCCATGGAAAATAAACATACACAACAAGGAACATAAACATAACCATACAAAACATCACTATGCAAGGCACCATCATACATGACATAACATACCCCATACATAATCAAAAGTCAACATACTTCGCCCCCGAGAACATCCCAATTCAAAGCCTACATTTCACGTTTTCCCCAAAATCTGAAAATAAATCTAAGTCTTAAACGCATGGGCACTATGCAGGCGCATGGCCTTTCAGGCGCATGGGGAACACTTAGGCGCATGAGGGACTTCTGGGCGCTTGGGCACTATTGGGGCGCATGGGCAACACTTAGCTAATTCTAGGCAAATCCTAGGCGCATGGGCACTATGCAGGCGCATGAGTGCCTAGGCGCATGGGCTTTCTAGGCGTCTGGACACGTAGTCAAATTCAACCTTTTCCAGGCGCATGGCTACTATTTGGGCACATGGGATTTTGGGCGCATGGGAACACTTAGGCAGTTATTTCTGTTGGGCGCATGGGCCACTGTTTAGGCGCATGTGCAGTCTAAATCACACTTAAACAACATAATTCAATCCCCAATCATCATCTAACATGTTCTAAGCTTAAATCTTATATTCTAAGCTATAGAAACACATTCATAACATCATCATAATCGTAATAACACCCAAATCAAACCCCACCCGTAAACACATACACAAATACATACGGGTAAAACCCATTTGAAAATAAAACGTTCATACATTCATTTCCAGCCCCAAATCAGTTTAAAACAAGTAAAAAGGGATTCTGTAACTCACCTTAGCAACCTCTTGGGCATGACTTTATTCGAAACCCGAATGCAATTGAGTTCTACCATCTAGAAACCCACCAAACACACACAACCGAACACACAAACACATATAAGCATACAACCGAGGCAAAGCCGGTTAAGAGCACTCAAAAACCATGAACTCTTACCTTGAATTCGAAATCTTCTTTTTTTCTTCAAAACCCGAGAGTTTCTTTTCTTTCTCTCTCTAAAATCCGAATGGAAAGGTGTGAGTAAGAAACATGGGCGGCCATGTTGCTTTATTCACCAACTTTTTCAAAGTTTTGTCCTTTTGGACACTTTTTACCTCTCAACTTGGGTTTTATAGCTTTTCTTTCTTCTCCTTGACTTTTATTCTTTCTTTCATAACTTTAAAAATAACCTGGTGTTACAGCTCCCCCATTTCTTAGTCCCAAATTCTCGATCAGCCCCTCCCCTTATTTTTCAGACCCAATTGACCACCAATCCCCCATTTCTCAGCCCCAAAATTCCCCCTGCCGCAGCCAGTCGAACACCACAGCACCGCTCCCCGGTATTGTGTAAACTGCCAGCTGACTACCGCAAATCCGCAAACTGCACCCAGCCCTTCGCGCGCGCAGGCCCTTTGCGCAGGCCAGCCGACCACAACTAATTGACCGCCGCCAATCGAACACCACCAACCGCCGCTAGTCGAACACTGCCAACCGCAGGTAGTAATTTTTGTGTTTTATTTGTTTTGGTTATTAAATTGTGATTGATTCCGGATGTGTTGTAATTAGGGTTTTAAGTAGAACTTCTTGAATCTGATATATGTTTTAGGGTAGTAATTTTTGTGGATTTTGTTTTGTGTTTGTTATTTAGGTTTTTTGAAGGTTAATTCATCTTGTTTAGGTTGTATAGAAACCAATGACATCTTGTTTAGGTTGTGTAGAACTTTGTGTGTCTTGTTTAGGTTGTGTAGAAATTTGTGTGTTCTGTTTAGGTTGTGTAGAAACTTATGAGTAATGACATCTTATTGTAATGTGGATACTTAAATCCTCAGATATAGGTGCACAAATTGAGTTGGATTTAAGAACGTTATGTGTCTTATTTAGGTTGTGTAGAAAACTAAATGACATCTTGATTTGACAGTTGTTTGTTTCGTTGGATTAGTTATTTTGTTTTAAGGGATAATTAGGCCATTAGTAAGTTTATTTTAGGAATTGTGATGCATATTTTAAGACCTAACTCCCGTCATTAAACTTGATTTTAGTTTCTATGATGGTGACAAACTAGAAACAAAGGTCATGGATAAATCAAGGATTTCAACTGATAGATTATCAAATGCATATGACAAAAGATGTGGAGGACTTTTTAGAGTTTGCGCAATAATCTAAATTAAGATGTTATTCCATGTCATTGTGTTGAATGTATCAATTTGTGTCATCACTTAATTGCTAATGTGCGTTATCATCTGTTTGCCTACGGTTTCAACGGAAATTATAAGGTCTGGTCTTTGCATAACTTTGTTTTTTTAGTTCTTCATAAACCCTAAAGTTAAAATGAACTTATATGATTTAGTCTTGATTCAATCTAATAATATTATTAATAATATCAAGAAACTAGAAACATAAAATTTAAAATTTCACATATATGAATGTGAGAAATCACTAGAAAATTGATTTTTACATATTAATATCAGAATCACGTATGAAAATAAAAACTAGGGTTACTTACATATTTCCTTGTTTTAATATCAATAAGTAAATATTCTTTCAAACCAAAAAAGCATTTACATAGTTGTCTTTATATATATTACATACTTATTTATTTTTTAAAATTACCTTATTGAATTACTATTTACTTTTTTTTACTAAGTGACTTTTACATATTTTAATTTCGAAGATCATCAATTATATATTTTCACATGCTCGAGTCTTGTGTATAAATAAAAATAAAAAAAACTATATCTAAAAATACAAAGTTATAAAACTTTTTTTAAAACAAAAATCACCGATAATCAGAGTTACATCTCTAGTTGCTAAAGTCTAAACAATTATAATATCAATATATAATATGTAAAAATCTCTTTATAAAAATAGTTATTTAATAAGTTAATATTAATGAAAAGAATAATTATTAAATATATGTTTTAAGAAGAAAAATATAATTGAGTTTTTAACTTGATTGTCTTAAGTTGGAGAAACATATAAAAGTATCTTAAAACTAAACTCAATTGTACGACGAAAAAAAATACGAACGTCATGGTTTTCACAATAAATCAACAACGGAAACATTTAAAATTAGAGCACAAAAGAATGAGACTTTCTATGAATTGTTGTTCTCAACGATTTATATGAAAGATTGAAAAATGTTTTTAAATTCTGAAGGTTCGTAACTCGAAGTCGGCAAGTCGCTCGCTGCCGTCCTTAGATTGTGATCGACTCCTCAAATTAATTTTGGATGATCTTCAAAGTGATATTTTAGATGTAATTATAAAATGTTAATTTTTTAGGTAAATACATAGGCTTACTACATGATACAAAATAAACATATTTGGTGATTATATTTCAGGTTATTATTTTTAATGAAAATAAACTCTTAATTTAACCTTTTAGTGTGTTAAAGATTTTTTTGTAAAAAAATTTACTTTAGGGGACGTTAAGTTTACTGTAGGTGTTGGCATTTAAAGAAAAACATAAGGTCAATCGAAAGTGATCAATACATTACACATAAAAGAATTATGCATGGTCGGACCCCCTAGCTTACTATCACTATTAGAAAACAAATAATAGATGACGTGTAAAATATGACGTGCAAAAAAAGATGACGCGTATTTACGCGTATCATAAAATATATATCGTATTCTAAAATATTTTAAGGAAGGATGACACGCATTTTTTTGTGTCATCTTGGTCCGTCATCTTTTAAAATTTCAAGCCCTTATGAATATCGACCGCTCCCCCCTTTTCTCTTATTTTGCGACTGCTCCCCCATTTCTTAGTCCCAAATTCTCGATCAGCCCCCTCCCCCATTTTTCAGCCCCAATCGACCACCAAGCCCCCTTTTCTCAGCCCCAAAATTCCCTCCGCCGCAGCCAGCCGACCACCACAGCACCGCTCTCCCGTATTGTGTAAACCGCCAGCTGACTACCGCAGGCCCGCCAACCGCAACCAGCCCTTCGCACGCGCAGGCTCTTTGCGCAGGCCAGCTGACCGAAGCCAGTCGACCGCCGCCAAATGAACACCACCAACCGCCGCTAGTCGAACACTGCCAACCGCAGGTAGTAATTTTTGTGTTCTATTTGTTTTGATTGTTAAATTGTGATTGATTCCGGATGTGTTGTAAATTAGGGTTTTAAGTAGAACTTCTTGGATCTGATATATGTTTTAGGGTAGTAATTTTTGTGGATTTTGTTTTGTGTTTGTTATTTAGGTTTTTTGAAGGTTTATTCATCTTGTTTAGGTTGTATAGAAACCAATGACATCTTGTTTAGGTTGTGTAGAACTTTGTGTGTCTTTTTTAGGTTGTGTAGAAATTTGTGTGTTCTGTTTAGGTTGTGTAGAAACTTATGAGTAATGACATCTTATTGTAATGTGGATACTTTGACCCACACATAGAGGTGCACAAATCGAGTTGGATTTAAGAACGTTATGTGTCTTATTTAGGTTGTGTAGAAAACTAAATGACATCTTGAGTTGACGGTTGTTTGTTTCGTTGGATTAGTTATTTTGTTTTAAGGGATAATTAGACCATTATTAAGTTTATTTTGTGAATTGTGATGTATATTAAGACCTAACTCCCGTCATTAAACTTGATTTAGTTTCTATGATGGTGACAAACTAGAAAAAAGGTCATGGATAAATCATGGATTTCAACTGATAGATTATCAAATGCATATGACAAAGGTGTGGATGACTTTTTAGAGTTTGCGCAATAATCTAAATTCAGATGTTATTCCATGTCATAGTGTTAAATGTATCAATTTGTGTCACCACTTAATTGCTAATGTGTGTTATCATCTGTTTGCCTACGGTTTCAAAGGAAATTATAAGGTTTGGTCTTTTCATGGAGAAAGACTTTCGAAGGTTGATTCTAGTTGCCCTAATACATCTAGACCTTCCGAATTTTATTATACAAAGGAAATGCTACATGATGCCTTCACACGTGTAGATAAAGATCCTGATTTGTTGAAATCGCTTCTTGAAGAATGTGATAAGCCACTTTATGTCGGTTCAAAGTATACGCACTTAGTGGATTATTGAAATTCCAACATTTGAAAAGCCAGTTTGATTGGTCTGATTCAAGTTACTGAAATGAGTTGGTCTAGAATATAAAAAGATTCATGCATGTGAAAATGATTGTGTCACCACAGTCTCCAATTCTACCTTCATTACATGCTCCATCATTCTTCTAAGCTCGGCTACTGACCTTCCTTTCAGCTAATGCATCTTGTAGTTATGACTTTAAAACCAACAAGTCATATTATATTTGCTGAGTTTGGCTGTATCACAGTAACCTAACTCTTTCTTGAAATTTCTGTATAGATTGAAATGTTAAGAAGGTTTCGTAGTTGCAGTTGGGAATCATGAATCTTGTAATCTCGAACTCTTTAAGCACATCCTTCATCTCATAGAAAGCCATGGTTGATCAATGTCATGGACATTGCTGATTGTGGCCTATCTTCCAATATATCTTTTGTTGTTAACATTTCATCATCTTTTGATTCCTTTTGTTCTTTTGGAGAGTCAACCTTTTTGAGTTCTTTCCATTCTTCATCACTTTCAGTATCATCATGTGAAATTGACTTCAAAGTTGATAAATCTACTAAAGGAGTGTGTTCTGGAGACATAGTTTTTGCTCTTTTTAGGGAATCTTTGACTTCTATCACCTCTTCTCAGTCTTTCCCAAATACTGTCTTTTCCTGTTGTATTGAATGATTGCCTTTGAAGCTTCAGAAGATAATTTTGTTGTTTTTGTGGTTGGAGCACTTGATTTAAGAGCACAGATTCTCATCTTAAGCTCATCAATTTCTTGATCTTTTCTTTTCAGAAGCTCAGATTGATTGCTCAGAGAGTTGTTTGCTTTTTCCACTTCCAATTGCAGCTTCTCCCTTTCATCCTTTTCATGTTTCACAGAATCTTTAAGCTCTCTGACTAGCTCATGAAGGGCATCTATTACTTCATTGTTTTCGTGATCATTTTCTCTCAACCTCTTCAGTGATGGTTCTTGTTTGTTCAACAGCTCCTCCTTCTCGCTTAACATTCCCTTCAACTCTCTTATCCTTTCCAACCTTTTGTTTGACTTAATAGTCAACTTGTTATACTAAGCCACCAAGTAACTTTTACTTACACAAAATGTCATTATCATTCAGATCATCTTCATGGTAGGCAATAACATCAACATAATTAGCTTTACCTTCACCTTCTTCATTAACTGATTGACCTTGTTCATTAATCACTTCCATACATACTTCTTCAGTTTTCTCAGCTTGCACAACATTATCATCTTTGTCAAGGTTTATCACTTCAGTGGGAACTGCACTTGCAGTGCTTGAGATTAATTCAGCTACTGGAGATACTGGCTTTTGATTAGGTTGTTGATGGAGTTGGTAATCAATGGTGGGTGAAAATGGTTCAGTATTATTGGAGTTAACAGGTGTTTGAGATTGAAAAATTAATAGTGGTTGGGTGCTGGCTTGTGACACTAGTTCAGTATCACCAGAATTGATTGATGCTTGAGAGTGAACAGGAGAAATAGGCAAAATGTGGTCACTTGCAGGTGATTGAATTGATGGTGATAGAAGGTGTTGATAAATGGGTGATTGTGGAGGAGAGTGGGATGCTAGTTCAGTTGCATTAGGAGAAATTTCTTCTTGATCTTCATATACCAACTCTTGTGGAATATCAACATTTGGATCAACCACATGTACAAACATTGGCATTTCTTCCCTTTCATATTTGCCACTTATCTTGTTAGGTACTGATCTGCCTAGGTGAGCTTGTACAAACACATCACCTTCTCTTTCAGTTGAAGGTAGCTCTACATTGATGATCAGTGAATGAACCTTGAAAACATGAACATCTTATCAGTCTTCTGGACTCTAATTTGGTCACACAAACATCCAAAGATGCACTTTGAGTAATTGTATGTTCTTCCCTCAAAATTCCAATGATGCCTGAAGAGATGTGCCTTGAGAATCTATCTAATCCTGATTTCATGTTTGAGATACACTTTAGGTAACTGTGACATAGAAACCGGTAAGGCTTGCACAATCTCCCTTTCTTGGATTTCTCCTCTTTCATAGTCACCATAATATCCCAACAGATTGAATATCTTTTCAATATAGTCATGTTCAAAGACATATGGGTGACCTAGCTCTTGTTCTCCCAACTCAAGAACTATCCTAATGATGTTTTCATCAATTCTCAGTCGTTCATTCCTAATCTCTGCATATATAACTTCATTCTCTCCTTCTTCTTCTATCTGAGCAGAATTCCAGAAATCGACAATGTGCGATTGATAAATAACTGGATCTGCTATCAGAGCATAAAACAACCTAGACTGTCTTAAGTGTCGAATAATTTCTTGACACCCTTCAGATATTGGGTCATCGGCATTTAGAAAAGCACAGACATTGTGTTCTCTAGCAAATCGATTTGCTATCTGCGCATAAGAATGAGAAAGATTAGGTTAAAGTAGAATTTTCAAGCATAAGAATGTGAAGAGTTTTGATGATAAAGATGAATCAAATAGTTCATTATTGATGATTATGATATGTTTTATCTTGTAAACAATGATCTAGAGTTGAATTAGAGATCAAGTTTAGTGTATGGTTTGATGTTTTGTTAAGGGTAGTTTGAATGTTGGCGGAAAGAGGGGTTAACTTTTTGTGAACGATTTTCTAGGTCTGAAAAAGTGTTTTGAAAAAGTACATAATAAATAACAAGTTATAAACATCATTTATACTTCCTCGAACTATTTAATTTCATTTATTAAATGATGTGGGACCATCTTTCCGTATTACCCTATTGATTCCGTAGATTCTTGTTCTTCCATAGATCATCTACGGATGCCTATAAAATATCAGCACATCCATAGGTTTCCAATCTACAGATGGTCATATTTTTCATATTTTAAGTTTCGCACTGTAGCATTTGTTGAAAAATAAAATGCATTGTAGCTTCTGCTGAAGTCCAAATTTTGCACTATAGCTTCTGCTGAGTTGTAAAGTTTGAAACTTATTTATTTGTATGATCCTATCAAACTGTTAGAATCATTTGTTGCTTTTCCACCTTGTTGACTTTGTTTTCCTGGCAAATGTGCAAGAAATTGATTTGACTTGACAAACCTCATGTATCTTGCAGCCAAGTTAGTGCTCAAGTCCCAATTCCTTCATTTTTGAAAATTCAGATTTCATGATTTCATGCATTAACTACTCCCCCTAAATTTGTGATTAATGATGAACTAATGCATTTATCATAAAACTTATCTAGAAGAATAGCATGAAAGGCACTAGTCTGTCTGACAGAACTGGAATTATCTTAACTTAAATTATAGATAAAAATGAATTAAAACATATGTACAAGCATACATAGACATATAATGGGATCATACTATGACACTAAGCATGTTTTGTATCAATTTGTTTGATGATTTGAGACATGAATCTAGTGCTGATTGCAAGTATAATGTTCCACATAAATTCAAACAGGAGTATTTGTTCAACTAGGCATGTTGTTTATCATGTTTTGATGTTGATTAAAGGTAGACAATTATGAGCTCCACATTCAATTCACATTAGAGTTTGTACTAGTTTGTGAGTCAATTCATCACTTTTTCACACTTAAAAGCTATGTGCTATAAGTTATAAGTTCTATCTTGAGATTTATTTGAAATCTCATTAATGCATTGATGCAAAAGCTCTTAAGTTAATAGACAGTTTATCACAATGGATATTTTTTAGAGCTTAGATATGATCATCATCAGGTCACAAGGTCTTTACTTCCATAAAACAAAGGCGCCTTTAACCTAGGTCTTTGTTTACACAAAACAGAGGGATGATGAGGATCATAATCTGTTCACCAGTTGGTTACAGGTGTATACCAAGGTGTTCATAAACCCAGGTCTTTTTTTACACAAAACAAAGGGAATTTGATTTGCAAAGTTAGAAGTTATAAAGTGTTGGTACATAGTGTGCTTGGGTGAGTGATTTGATCACATCAAGATAATACTTACTTGCTTGACCCTCAAAACGGAATTACCCACAAACAGTCACCTTTTCATTATGTGATGCATGCACTTAGTGTATTTTCCACTCAAGCTGAACCTACCCACATATCAAATCACTTTTGATCAGTCTTTAGTGAAAGTTAAAAACTCAGGCAAGTAGCAAAGACATAGTGTACTATCATTTCCCATATATATGGAATGCTGAAAAGAAGACAAATTAATGAAGACAATATTTTTTCTATTTTTGTATGATATTATAAATGTTTTTGGATTTTACTTATGAATATATACAGGGACAGACTCATGCTTTTCTTTGTTGATGTTGATTAATCTAAGTTGAGCATGCCAAAATACTCAATTAGTGAATAAATCAGCAAGCTGATTTGGTTGTATCCACTTTGATTAACTTGATTAAAACCTTCTTCTGAAAAGTCTCTTAGAAAATGGTATCTGATTTCTATATGTTTTGTTTTACTATGTTGCACTCGATTAGCAGTGATGAACATAGCAACTGAATTATCAATATAAATTGGTGTTTGAAGAAAAATTGTAACCATAATCAAGTAATTGATTTTGTAACCAAAGAACTTAAGAGCAACCAGCTGAAATAGCTATATACTCAGCCTCAGCTGTGGATATAGATACATTTGTTTGCTTTTTGCAATGCCAAGAAACAAGTCGTGATCCTATGAATTGACATCCACTAGTTGTGGATATTCTGTTATTGTTGCATCCTCCAAAGTCATTATCAGAGTATGAATAGAGATTGAAATCTCCATCTTTGGGATACCAAAGTCCAAGAGCTAGCTTCCCTTTGAGATATCTGAAGATCCTTTTAACAACATTCAGATGTGACTTTTTAGGATCTGAGTGGTACCTAGCACAAACACACACAATAAACATTATATCAGGTCTGCTGGCAGTTAAATACATTAAAGATCCTATCATTGATCTATATAATCTTTGATCAATTGATTTCCCTGTAGGATCAGGTACAATCTTGTCTATTGTGGATGCTAGTGTTTTGCATTAAGAAGTATCAGCAAGATTGTACTTCTTCAAGATTTGATAAATATACTTCTCTTGATTAATGAAGATGCCATCTGGTTTTTGATGAACTTGTAAACCAAGGAAGAAGGTTAGTTCTCCCATTGAACTCATCTAAAATTCAGATTTCATTAAACCTTCAAAGCTTTCACACAATCTTTTATTTGTTGAGTAAAAGATAATGTCATCTACATAAATTTAGACAACCAAGAGGTTTTGATGTTCTTGTTTGAGAAAGAGAGTCTGATCTATTGTGCCCTTTTTATATCCATGCTTGAGTAAGAATGATGATAATGATTCATAACAATTTCTTGGAGCCTGATGAAGACCATACAAAGCTTTTTCAAGCTTGTATACACTGTGTGGGTAATCAGGGTCCTCAAAGCCTGGAGGTTGAGCAACATAGACTTCTTCATCAATTTTCACATATAAAAAGGCACATTTTACATCCATTTGGTAAACTGTGAACTTCTTATGTGAAGCATAGGCTAGGAATACTCTTATGGCTTCAATTCTTGCAACTGGTGCAAACATTTCATCATAATCTATTCCTTCTTCTTGGTTATAGCTTTGTGCTATCAGCCTTGCTTTGTTTCTCACAATAATACCTCTGTCATCTAGTTTATTCTTGAAAACCTACCTTGTGCCAATTGAATATTGACCTTCAGGAAGATCAACTAGATTCCAGACTTTCTGCTTTCTGAATTGTTGAAGCTCTTCTTGCATAGCTTCAATCCAGCTGTTATCTTTCAATGTAGCGGTTTTGTTAGGAGGAACCACTTGTGAAAGAAAACAAGTGAAGAGACAATTGTTGGCAGCTCCCCCTTAGCTTCTTGTGGTTCTTTCATTAAGATCACCAATAATACTGTCTATTGGATGACTCTTATGAATTCTTGTTATGGGAATAGATGCAACTGGAATGGATGATTCAATATTAATGATAAACTCCGTTAATGTTTATGATGTTTTACTTTTCTGTTTTAAGAAAAATACCCATGTGAATCTAGTGAAATCATCAACAATCACCAAACAATATTGCCTTTTACCAATGCTCATAACATTGGTTGGACCAAATAGATCCATGTGAAGCAATTTGAGTGGTGTTGAGTTTGTGTTGATTGTTTTGGATTTATGTGACACTCTATGTTGTTTTCCTTTATAACATGATGAGCAATGATTGGAACAATAAAATTCTCTCTTTGGTAGTCCAATGACTAGGTCATTTTTCACCAATTTGTTCATGTTCTTCATGTTAGAATGAACAAGCCTTTTATGCCACAACAGATATTCATCTTCTGATGACTTAGACAACAAGCATTTTTCATTGCTTGTAAGTGCAGTATTGTTCATATCCAAAACATATGTGTTTTCTTTTCTTGATGCTTTAAGAAGGATCCAATCTTCTGGAAAGGGAAAACCTGGCTTAAAAATGTAACAGTTACTGTTATCAAATAAAGTGGTATAATTTTAACCATAAATTTGCGACACACTCAGTAAATTGTATTGTAAATTTTCATAATAATTTACTTTCTCAAACTTGAGCACACCATTAGTTACCATTCCTTCACCAACAATTTCACCTCCCCTCTTATCCCCACCAAATGCCACATAGGAGGCATTTTTTTGTTTAAAATCATGGAATAGAGAACAATTTCCTGTCATATGCTTGGAACAACCACTGTCAACATTCACTTGTTGACAGTCCTCCATGTTTGTTCCTGCATACATAAAGAAATCAATTAGAATTGGGAACCCAAACATTAATGATCTTGGGTACCACTAGTGTCTAAAATTGTTACTCTCTTATGAATGAGTCTTGATGATTCAGTGTTGATTTTAGACTCAATTGATTCATTATGTTTTGATTGTGGTGAGGATGATTTTGTTGAAGATGAGCTTGTGGTACTTTGTTCTTGTTTCTCAAGCCCTTCTTCTTTCACCTTTTCTTTGTTTGGCTTCTGCTTGAAGAAATTTTCACCATCCTTTGATTTTGATTGTGATATTTGAGTACCCTTTTCAAAATGATCAAAGAAAGTGTAATCAGCATTTGCTGCCTTCTCTATCAAATCCACCTTCTTGTGAGGTGTTTTAAGTTAAAGATGTGGTTTTTCTTTCTTCTTCAATGGCTTACCATCAGCAGATGGTTGCTTCTTTGCTTTTGACAACTTTTGCTTTTGATGCTGCTTCTTTGGCTTTGAGTCTTCTTGATTATCACTTGATTGTGAGTCTGATTCAGCCTTCTCAGATTGTTGCTTCTTTGTACTCTTTGTTTTTTTTCTTTTTGTTAAAATAACCTTCCTGAGTAGAATGGTTAATTTTGTTACAAATTGCACAATGTTTGTTGAAGTAACAATCAGAGGTCATATGATTGTTCATATTGCAAATGGAGTAGTAGCTGCTGAAGTAACAATGTTCAGTGTTGTGATTATTCATGTCAAACCATTTGCAATACTTCTCCTCTTCCTCACTTTCATGAACAATCACCTTCTTCTTCTTTTTATGTTCTGCCAATTCCTTCTCAAACTTGACAGCTGATGAATCCTTGTTTTTACCGAACCTAATATCAAAGGGTTCTTGTTTAGCAGCATATGACTTTTGTTGGTTAGGATTCATATCATTTTGTTGCTTCGTTTTCTTGATGGTGGTTGCTGCCTTTTGCTTCCGCAGATCTTCTACGGATTCAGTAGATTTGTGCTTCCGTAGATCTGCTGCTGATGAAGATGTTTTCTTCTTCCAAAGAAGTTCTGCTGATTATGCTTGCTTTGCTTTTTCTACGGAAGATATTTTAACTTCTTTCGTAGATGTGCACTTCACATCATCTTCGGTTGTTGAATATTTTTGTTGTTTGTTAAGCTCATGAAGTCCTTCACTTAACTGAGCTATCCTTTTGCATATTGTTTTCAATATATTGCTTTGCTTAGGAGGATAAGGGAGCTTGGTTTCTTCAAGAACTTTGAGAATGATGGGTTCAAATGAAACATTCTTACCAATACCCAAACAATCCACATTTTTCTCAATATGTTCATCAGAATAATCCAAGTCATCACATTAATCATAGTGAAATTCTGAGTCATTTTGTTTGACTTGTTCTGATTTAGAAGACTCAGTTTCACTTACCTCAGAATCATTACCATTTACCAATTGATTAATTTTTGTTTCAAAGTTTGTGCTTAGCACAAAATAGTTTGATAAACTGTTTGTCATTGACTCAGGTAAAGGTGTGTAATTATCATTTAGAGGGGGTGCAACAACATTGAATCCCAACCCATACCTGTTCTTTGATTCAATATGAGAATTTAACAATTTCTTATATTGATGAGATGATAATTAAAACTTCTAAAGTTTCACTTCAGTGGATTCATGATCAGACATGGATTTGGTTAAGGAAGTGGTCAGATGCTCAACTTGGGCTTTTAAGTTGTAATTTTCAGAAACATGTTTATCTAAATATTTTTGCAAAGAGTTGATCTTGATTTGATATAGTTGATGCTCTCTCATATGAGATTCATTTAAAACCACTGTTTCCTTTACTTTGTTAGCTAGTTGTTGAACATGGACTCTATATCTTTCAACTTCCTCAACACACATTGATGAACACAATCTATCCCTTACCTCTCTAGCCATAGGTGGGACTTGGTACTCCATGTTGGCCATTAGAGCTTGATTTTCTTCCAACACATCCTTCTCATACATGCTCCAGTCATATGTTCTATCTTGCAAAATGATCAGCCCAGTTTCTTTTGAGTTGCTTGGCTCTGCTAATGAACTTGTGGCTGGTGGGGATGAGTTAGTTAGTTGAGGCTTCTGAAGGATCTTTGAGTTGTTGATGGTTGATGGGATTGATGTTGATAAGACTGATGTTGCTGAGTTTGCCTCATGTCAGAAGTTGATTGTTGATTGCACTCCCTTGAAAAATGTCCATAGGGATTGCATTTGACACATCTCACCTTTGATCCCCAATCTTGGTTGTTCTACCTGCTGTAGCCAAGTTTTTGTTTCTCCTCAGATACTGCTTGGATCTGTATGCAATCATTGCCATTTGTCACTGGATATCCATTTCTTTTACTTCATCAAGATGAAGTTCTTCCAGATCTTGTTGACAAATGTTAGCAGGTGTTAGAGTGCTGCCGAAATTAGCTTGGAAGCTCGAGCTAAAAGCTGCAAATGTTGCTTTTTGTTCTTTAGAGTCCAGAATCATAATGATGGGCTCTGCTTGATTATTGTTGTTGGAGGAAGTCTTTGCTGATGATGCAGATAGATCTTTTCTTTCATCAGATTTTCCTTTCTCCTTTGCTGACTTACTTTGAGAGGTTGATCTTGTAGGCTTTGAGGCATAATAACTAAATTCTTCCTCTTCTTCACTCAAAGTACAAGAATAGTCGTTATCATGGTTATAAATAAAAGCACTTCCAGCACCTTTAGTTTTTTTAAATTGATAAGGAGCAACATATGATTTCAGACTCTTGTTTCTTGATTTTCCATCCAATTCAAGAGCTTCTACTTTAGCTACCAATGTATCTAAACCAATGGTTTTAAGATCAAGGGTATTCTTGAACATGGATACAGTCTGCTTCCAACTTTTAGGCAGAGTATGGAGCATCTATTTGTTTAACTCCTCATTGGTATACTTTAATTCCAAGATGTTCATCTCGGTCACCAATTGCATAAACATGTGGAGTTGTTAAAGAATTGATTTACCCTCAATATGATAGAATGTTTCATATTGGGAGCGGAGAGTATCCTTCTTTATGCTCCTGATTTCATCACTCCCTTCACAAAGAGTGTGAAGAATCTTCCATAAGGAATTTGTTGTTTTATAGTTCTCACACCTGATTAGTATATCTTCAGGTAAAGCCATACCTAGTAAGCTGTATGCTTTAATATCGACTTTAACCTTTTTAACATCCTCAGGTGATAGATCTTTTGTATTTATGGGTTGATTGTCGTCTTTATAATCTCGCCCAAGAGTTGGTGGAATATAAGGACCTTCAGTTATTGATACCCATAAATTTGAATCAGTATAGTTCACATGATCCATGGATTTGATTTTCCAGGATTTAAAAGCCACTTTGGTTTCCAACTTTGGAGGTTGGTATGATGATCCACCAAAAGAATTACTCATTTAGTTAATGTATTAATTTTCAACTAAAACATAATTCCTTTTCTAGATGAACTAATCAATGACAAACTCTTAATTATTGAATAATTAAGTTGTTGTGATCACAAATCAGTCAATCCTCTTAAAAAATATTAAAACTAATATGGATGTTTGTTGATATCCTTTGTTCAATTGAATTGAACAATTGTTGATTATCAATCAATAACATAGATCTACGTATCAAATCGATGAGAATGTAGATTAATGTTAACCGAGCAATGTAACAGTACTTGCTGAACAATAAATCGCGTTTGATTGTTTTTAAATTGATTTACACCAAATCGTTGAGTATAATGCCTTTGTTAGCTATCAATTAGCCTAACTCAACTTATATGTTGATTAGTTCATTCTATAACACCCTTTGAATCTGAGTTATGAACTCTCAAAACATTATGAACACTTAAAAGCAATTTTTACTCAAAATCAATAGAGCTGATCAGAAAACTGATAGATCTAATGATATAAACATTTAATCAAACAAATTTAACACTGATAGGTCAATCAATCTAAATCAATGAGCACTTGGCTCTGATACCACCTGTGAATCCAAGGATCTCAATCAGGAATTATCAGGTTAGATTAAATTCAAATAATGATAGCGGAGTCATCACTATTCGTTGTTCAATTCATTGAATACGAAATAACAACTGCAATATGAAGTAATAATGAAGAACAGAATAATTAAGTGAAATAAATGAACAATTACGATTTGATTCAAAAGTATTTCATTAAAAACAGATTAATGATTACGAAAGAAAAAATAAGAATAACTGATGATGATGGTTACTATGGTTCTATTGATGATTTTGGTGTAAATGTTGTTGCGGCTGCTAGTGTTTGATCGTAAGTTTAGGATCACTAGCAACTAGGGTTTTGTGATTGATTGATGTATTGATCGACGTATTGTTAGGTATTCGGCCATTCTAAACGTGTGAGCCTATGCCTTGTATTTATAGGCTCAGGAATTTATTGTTAGGGTAATAGTGAATTTCTTAGAAACAGTAACTTTCTTATTGTGATAAGAAAGTTACTCAGAGAATGTTATGATGTGACACATTCTTTGACTGAGTTAAAGTCGTCTGTAGGAGTTGACTTTATAACATCACTCAGTGTTTGACTTGTTGACTTGATGTACTCGGTGAAGTACATGCAAGTGTTGGTCTTCCGTAGATCATTGGTCTTCTATAGGAGATTTGCCTTATGTAGGAATCTTCTCTTGTTAGACTTATCCACAGCAAGTTGTTCATCCGCAACAGATTATCTACAGAAGAACAAAATGTTCATCCGTAGATGTTTCTTACACTTAGTCAATTTACAAAATTGACCAGGTATGATGTTAAGCCTACAATCACACATAAATCAACACAGTTATGGGTAAACTTATATATATACAAATCATACATTAAGATAATGATGCACAACAGTTTATTACAAAAGTTGATGAAAGTTCTAAGCCTATACAATGTATCTAGACCTATCAAGACTAGATCCAACATGTTTTATTTTGGAAAGAACATAAGGATGCTTCGCAATGTCCAACTTGTGGCACATCTCGTTGGAAGAAAAATACCAAGAACATACCTTCAAAATTTTTATCGTATTTTCCTGCTATTTCTAGATTTAGAAGAATGTTTTCGTCACCAGAAATTGCACATAACTTAACTTGGCATGCGCAAGGTCGGGTAAGCAATGGTATTACGTTAAGGAGACTATGCTATATTATAGTTTAAGTATTTTCATTTTTTTACATTATGTGCATACATATAATAGGTGAGAACGTTAAAGTTATGTTGGAAATATGTTTACAAGAAGACGCTTTACTGCCAATTCGAAAAAAAGACGATCCGTTCATTGAGAGCATAAAAAATGCAGTTGGGTTTCTACTAAATTGGCCAAGGCATCTATTCATACGATGCATTGACTTGGTAATACAATTTGTTGGGTAAGATAAGGCTGGTGCAACCAAAACAACACTTGGAATAATTTTAGTGCAACTGAAGAAAGACTTCCGAAGACAAAGCTGCACTTACGAAGCTCAAGCAGGAAGAACTTCCGAAGAGGAACTCAATCTTCTGACACTAAGTAAATCCTCTTCTGAAGTTAAACACTTAGAAGGAAGATTCAACAAAAACTTCCAAAGTACAAAGGTCTTGAAGACTTCCAAAGATCTCGAAAGATGTTGATTCTTCCGAAGTATAAATGGCTTCCGAAGAGTTTTTTCTTACGAAGCCAGTTAACCTTTGGAAGAAACAACTATGAACAAGTGGACATAAGTATGGTTTGTCTGACAACCGATGCCACCTCTACTATATTGCATGGCGCTTACCCTCGCCCATGTAGTTGACCATACTTTATTCCACTATTCACCTTTTATCGGTTAGTACAGTTACCACGTTTAGTTGGTGACAAAAGGTAAGTCATGGACCTGTCATGACTACCTAGTCTAGGATAGTATTTTATTCTAGACACTTTACTTCTAACAATGTAGTATTTGTTTAGTAGTAAGTTATAGCTGGTAATCTAAGTATAACCGGCTATAGATAGTAGTATATATAGTTTCTCATTGTAACTCAGTTAGTATGCTTGTTAGAGTCTTGTAAACTTTAAGTTAAGAAGTAATATATACAAGTATCTTGAAAACCATTTCTTGTGTTCATTAAATTAGTGTATTATCATCAACTCATTCAAAGATTCTGCTTCATCACCGAGTGTGTCTAAGTGAGTTTGCAAAATAAACCTTATCCACTACAGGTTGGGTTTGAGAGCCGTGTGATGGCAGTAAAGATAGATTACTGAGTTGAGGATGGGATAAGTGCCATAGAAAGCTTCCCTGACTTGATAAGTGACAAACGCCAATTAGTATCAGAGCATTTTAGGCTCTTGATTGTGAGATCTAACCATCCCAAATCACCTTGTTTCATCCCTCATTCATTCACTACACTCAAAAATGGCCATCAACCAAAAATTCTCTGAGTCAGATATGGTAACCATGACTAGGGCTCTAATTTTCACCCATGATAATTTTAGATCTTGGTGCAAAAGTATTGAAGGTTTCATCAAGAATCAGGACATCAAAATATGGAGATCTATCACACACGGTCCTTATAAGCCAAAGGTGGAGTCATCGGCTAGTAATGGTGCTATGATAGAGAAAGCTGTTGAAGACTACTCCGATGAAGACTTCAAGAAGATGGATATCGATAGTAAACCATGACATTACTGCTTACAACCATACAAAACTCCATAATGGTAGGATTTGAGAACTGTCAAACTGCCAAAGAACTCTTTGATGCTTTAGTATTGATGTACTCTGGTTCCACTGAATCCAAAGAGTCCAAGAGAGATACCCTGAAGCAGAAGTTTGAAAACTTCACTCATATTGCTCGAGAGTCCCTGAGCCAGCAATACTTCAGGTATATGGACCTATTCTCCTCACTTCAGTCTGTGGGAGTGACTCTTGAGAAGAGAGACATTGTAAGGAAGTTCATGATTGCACTTACACATGAATGGACTTTTTATTGTGTATCTATCAAGATAACCGAAAACCATAACATTCTCACAATGACTCAACTATGAATCCAAGGATCGCAATCAGGAATTATCGGTGTTAATAGGGAATCAAGTTAATGTTTGCGGAATCAACATTAACCTTTGTTTAATTCTTTAATAAAAATCAAATATAATGATTAATGATTATGACGAACACAATGATATGAACACAATTAATAATCAAAAATAAGTTTATTCAAATGTATTTCATTAAATTGATTAATGATTACAGATGAATAAATAATAAATAATAAATGCTTCGAATGTGTTGATGTTGATGTGACGGCTGCTAGGGTTTACGTTTGTGTGAATTGATGTAATGTTTGGGTTTTCCATTTGGTTGTTTGGGTGTTCATGTTCCGTCTCTTGATGTGAAACCTAGGATCCATATTTATAGGCACATGTGTTTCCGTTAAGGAAACACCGGATCTCTTAGGATTTGCACAACTGTCTTGTTGACTTGTTGACTTGTAACACTTGTATTATTTAAATACAAGTGTTTGGACTCCGCAGCTACATAGTCTTCCGTAGGTGTTTGTTCTTCCGAAGATACTTTGTTCTTCCGAAGGTACTTGATCTACTGAAGGTATTTTATTCTTCCGAAGGTGTTTGCTCCTCCGCAGGAGTGTGCTCATCCGTAGAAGTTTGCTCATCCGCAGAAGTCTTCACTTGAACTCTTTGATTGACTTCACTTGAACTCCAGAGTTGATTCTTCATCCGCAGATGATCTTCGGATGTATGTTACTTGTAAGAAACATATCTACGGAAGAACAAAATGTTCATCTGTAGATGTTTCTTACACTTAGTCAATTTCAGTAATTGACCAAGTATAATGGTTGTACCTGCAATCATACATAAATCAACACACATATGGGTTAACCTATATACATAATGCATACATCATAATAATGAATTATAATCATTCATTAAAAGTATTGATTAAAGTTCTAAGCCTATACAAAATGATCTAGATCTATTGTTCCTAGATCTAACATCAACTATATGGCATCCTTGATTGATAACGTATGGAGATGTAGACTTAGAGAGGCGTCCAGATGAGCAGAAATTCTAGCCTTCCTGCTAGCAATGCATTACTTGTTGCTAAAGGATCAAGAACTCATCAACACCAGCTGTACTTGAACTATCCCCAACAGCCATCATCCACCTCTAGGCCATACATCATTTTTCCTCAGACACCCAGGTCACAACAGACTCAACAAAGTCCCTTCCAGGATAGTTATGCCTTTGTTTCAGAAAGTGGGCACTCTGGAGATTTTCAACTCTTCTTTGATAATCTTAAGTGCTTCAGCCCAGATGATATGAAATATATAGACATTGTCCAACAAATGGCTCTTTTAACCTACATACCAAATAAGTTCTTTAAAAGGACTAGAAGGCAGTTCCCTCAAAACCCAACTAACAGCTAATTTGGGTTAGGTAAATTAAAAGCCAAGTGCTACAACTGTAACCAACTTGGTCATTGTGCAAGGGAATACAAGGCTCCAAAGTCGAACCCTTGAGCCACTCAAGCCTCCTAACATCCTGCCACTCCAAAAGCTATTACAAAGCCAACTGAATAGCAAATGGTTGTTGTTACTCAAGAAGTTGACTGGAGCTTTATGGTCTAAGATGTCACTCATGCTCAAGCTCTCATGGCTGGAACTAAAATCTGATTTTAAGAAAGCAGAATCTGACTACAAACTTAAAATTGAAGAGTTAGAGAAAAATGTTTCTTCTTTAAAACATGAACACTCAAACTACAGGGCTCAAATAATAGATTTTATTTCTAAGTTGAGTAAGGCTCAAGCCCAGCTAGTAATAGCTGAGGCTATAGCAAAGAGGTATGCTACTGAAAAGCATAACTTCAAAACCATTATTGCATCATCCTCCCACTCAAAGGTGTGTTATAAAAAAAGTGGGTTCGGAATCAATGAAATTGTTCCACCACATTTTTTTATATATGTAATACAACCAAGATGTGGTCTTGATGAGGAAGAGGTTCCAGCTGCTTACCTATGATGTGCTCCAAATTATACATAAAAATCCTATCAAAAGCACATCAATTATTCCTTAATATCTTCCTTAAAATGATGAAAATGTACTTAAAAGTGTTAAATTGTGTTTTCAGGTGTTTAGAAGGGCAAGATGGACAAAAGGAGCATATTTAACAAGAAATTGAAGTGATCCGAGCTTTGGACTCCAAGCATGGGGCCGTGCCTCTTTAAGCACGCCCCCATGCCTTGCCAGAAACACACCCCCGTGCTAAATTAACACACCCCCATGCTTGGACATCTGACAAGGACAAAAGTACTGTCCCCTAAAAGTAGACACGAGGCCGTGCCCCACCTCCAACACGGGGCCTTGCCCCATTTAGCACGGGGACGTGCCCGACACAACCTGCATGTAGGAGCCGACCAACTTTCATAAGCATTGTACTAGCACGGGGCCGTACAATGAGGAAAATGATGAAAATCCTATCAAAAGCACATCAATTATTCCTTAATATCTTCCTTAAAATGATGAAAATGTACATAAAAGTGTTAAATTGTGTTTTCAGGTGTTTAGAAGGGCAAGATGGACAAAAGAAGCATATTTAACAAGAAATTGAAGTGATTCGAGCTTTGGACTCCAAGCATGGGGCCGTGCCTCATTAAGCACGCCCCCATGCCTTGCTAGAAACACACCCCCGTGCTAAATTAACACACCCTCATGCTTGGACATCTGACAAGGACAAAAGTACTGTCCCCTAAAATTAGACACGAGGCCGTGCCCCACCTCCAACACGAGGCCGTGCCCCACCTCCAACACGGGGCCTTGCCCCACTCCGGAAAGCCTATAAATAGAAGCCTAAGTTCACCATTTTTGGCAAGCTTTGCTGGGAGAGTTACTCTGCAGAATTCTCTCGGGAATCAAGACTTCAAGATCATTTGGAGGCTCGGGAGGTGCATACAACACTTGGAAGACGCTTGGGATCGTCTAAACGTCATCCATTGTGGATTATCGGTTTGATTGTTCCATTTCATCGATGATTACATATCTATCTTCTTTGTTATCTGTTGTTATGTTCAAGCTCATTATGAGCTAAGCTCTATTTTTCATCCTAATCGGATGAAACTTATGTAATTTGTGATGAACTAATGGTGTGATAAATATTATGTTAATGTTATGGTGGTTTTGGGAAAACTATTGATGGGTAGCATCCACATTTGAACGGGAAGTTATAAATTTATGGTTTGTGATTGTGATTGTCATACAAGGTTGAAAACCGTATGATTAACTTTCATTCGCGAAACCGGTCTTCGTAATAAATCCATGGCTAATGAACTAGAAATGGTTATTAGAAATCATATCACTTTAACTTTCTGATCATCTGCGGGTTCCCTTTTATTAGTTTGAGAAATCTTCAGTAATTGTTACGGTTTTCTAAAATTAATGGTATGTTAGGAAGGAACCTGATCAACTCTCTTTTTAACATTAAGTTATGTTTTCAGAAATCGTATGTCAAATAGGTCACAAAAGATTTACCTACATTACTAGGGCTTTGATCTGAGCAGTAAACTCAGTCTGACAGGATCAAGTCACTACGGCAGCAGGATAGACGAGAAATCACGCCATCTCATCTTTATAAACATTAACATAATTACATTAATCCATATCTTTGTAAATAACATCACCAATTCATCACGATTACATAAGTGGAGTCTAATTAGGATGATAACTTTTATTCCCTGGTTTTAAATCCAAACGCTTCAAATCTTAGTTTACTTTCTTTCTATTATTGTTTATTTTGAAACCCTAAAAATCTTTCCAAATGCAAACTATCACTTTCTTTAACAAAAACCAAATCTGATAGTCAAACATCAAGTTTGTTGAGTAGGCTAGGTGTGTCCACGAGTTGATACTCGGTTCTTACCAACACTATATTACCACACGAAAGGTACACTGCCTTTTGTGTGTATGGTTTAGTATTAGTAATAACCAATTAAAACTAAATCTGTGCAATAAATTTTTATCAAAATATATATATTATCTGCACCCATCAAGTTTTTGGCGCCGTTGCCGGGGATACACGGCAGTTTGAAAGACAAACTAAATTTTTGACTATCTTGCATATAACTTGTTAATATATGTTTGTTTAAACTTCATTCTTATTTTTAGGTAGCTTGCTTTAGTTAGTTTAGTTATTTTTGCGTGATTCATTTAAAGCTTTAGTTAGTTTATGCTTCCTTAAGTTAGTGTATGTCCGACTCGTCTAGTTCTGAACTTGTTCCGTCTCTTCCGGAACCCGAACGACTTTTCCGTCAAAGATTGCGCAGAAGATCACAACAAGCAGCACCAGCCATTGAAGAAGACATTTTGGAAGATAAACCATCCGAAGAAGACATGGCTAACCAAGACGAGGAAATGAAGATGACACACTATGCCACACCGTCAATAGATGGTTATGAGTCTAGTGTTGTCCAACCAGCAATAGCGGCCAACAATTTCGAGATTAAGTCTAGAATTATCCAACTCGTAGAAAACTCTGTTCAGTTCCATAGGTTACAAGATGAAGATCCTAATGCTCACATCTCACGATTCCTTCGTATCTAGCGACCTTCAAAATCAATAACTGTTCAGACGACGCCATTCGACTAAGACTTTTTCCATTTCACTTCGAGGCCGAGCCATCGATTGGCTTGATTCACTTCCGCCTGGTTCCATCACCACATGGGCGGAAATGGCTGAACAATTCCTTTTGAAATACTTTTCACCCTATCGCACTGCCAAACTAAGAAGCATCATCACAAGTTTCCGCCAAGACGACGATGAATCATTACACACAGCATGGGAGAGATATAAAAGTCTCCATCGGAGATGCCCACATCACGGACTGGATTTGTGGCTGCAGTGTCAAACCTTTTACGATGCAATCAGTGGAGCCCACAAGCAAGCGGTAGACCAAAGTGCGGGAGGAGATTTCGGAAATGTCACGCCAACAGAAGCATATCAAGCCTTAGAAAGAGCAGCTAAGAAGAGCTTTACTTACAATCCTTTAAAAACCAAACCCAGTTCTAAAGGTATTCATCAAGTAGACTCAGAAACCCTAATTGCAGCCCAATTAGAAGCTCTAACTAAAAAATTTGAACAATTGCAAAGCCAGCTAAAGAAAACTCCAACACGATGCAACACATGTGGAAATTCACACAAGACCAACGAGTGCCCACAAGGCATTATGATGGTTGAAGATGCTGACTACGTAGGAGGCCCAAACAACTCATACAATTCAAATTGGAGAAGCAACTCGAATTACAGAGATGCTGGCAATAACCAACAATCATCTGGATTCAACCGAAGGCCACCTTACCAACAACAGAACCACCATACCAAGGTCCAAGCAGTAGTAACCAAGACTATGGAGCATCATCAATGGAAGACTTATTGCAGCAATTGTTGTTAACCACACAAGCCACAGATGAGTACATCCAGAAATCTGATCGAAGAAATGAGGAGAGGTTCCAAAGAAACGAAGCTGACATCAAAAGCAACAAAGCATCATTACAGACCATAGAGCACCAAGTAGGTCAAATAGCACAACAACTATCTGAAAGACCTCAAGGAGCTTTGCCTAGCAACACTGTGACAAACCCTAATGCTCAAGTCAAAGCCATCACCACCAGGAGTGGCAAAACCACTCAAGGTGATGCACCCGCATTACAACCCATCCTTGAAGAAGTAGAAACTGAAACTCCAAGTAATGCGAGTGATAAGCAAAAGCAACCTGTTGTTATTGAAGAACCAGCAAAGAAATACGTTCCACCACCACCTTATGTTCCACCAGCTCCATATCCAGGTCGTTTGAGACAACAAAGAATGGAGGCACAATATGGCAAATTCCTTGGGTTGTTCAAGCAACTCCATATCAATCTGCCCTTGGTGGAGGCCTTAGCACAAATGCCAAACTATGCTAAGTTTCTAAAAGGTGTCTTGTCAAACAAAAAGAAGCTGGAAGAGTTATCACACGTGGTTTTGAATGAGGAATGCTCTGTAGTTCTTCAAAACAAACTACCTCAAAAGATGACTGATCCAGGAAGTTTCACCATACCTTGCCTAATAGGAAATCTTTCTGTCAGTAATGCGTTAGCTGATTTAGGTGCAAGCATTAACCTTATGCCTTATGCGGTTTTTGAAAAATTAAACTTAGGTGAACCAAGACCTACCCGTATGAGCATCCAGCTAGCTGACCGTTCTGTCAAATATCCGAGGGGCATCGTTGAAAATCTCTTAGTTAAAATTGACAAATTCGTATTTCCCGTTGATTTTGTGATCCTAGACATGGATGAGGACAAAAATGTTCTTCTTATCCTAGGTCGACCTTTCTTAGCGACTGCTCGAGCCCTCATTGATGTTTGTACAGGCAAACTCACGCTTAGAGTAGACGAGGAGGAAGTAACTTTCGATATAGGCCAATCCATGAAACACCCTCAACATCATGATGACTCACTCTATTACGTTGATGCTTGCGATTCGATCATAAGCCGTCATTTGAAGGAAACCCTTCAAAATGAAGCTTGCAACACTCAATTAATAGAAGTCCAAATCACCGAACCCATCTGTGAGAACCAAATCATTTCAGAACTTGAAGTTTATGAAACATCATTTCATCAAGAAGCATTTGAGATCATTAAGCAACACTTAAAACCAAAAGCCAAACCTTCTATCGAAGACCTTCCAGTCTTAGAGCTCAAAGAACTTCCATCTCATCTCGAATACGCTTTTCTTGAAAACACATCTCAACTTCCTATCATAATCTCATCCGCCTTATCAATTGATGAGAAGAACAAGTTGCTCAATG
Source organism: Flaveria ramosissima (assembly GCA_025215565.1). NCBI lineage: Eukaryota > Viridiplantae > Streptophyta > Magnoliopsida > Asterales > Asteraceae > Flaveria > Flaveria ramosissima. The sequence goes on along the minus strand of CM046035.1, from coordinate 53,032,660 downwards.
TGCTTAAGGCACACAAACGAGCAATTGCATGGAAAATCATGGACATCAGGGGAATCAATCCATCCTTTTGCACTCATAAAATATTGATGGAGGAGAACTTTAAATCCGTCATTCAACCTGCTAGATGCCGGTTTGATTTACCCTATTTCTGATTCGCCGTGGGTCAGTCCCGTCCAAGTTGTTCCAAACAAAGGAGGGATGACTGTTGTAACTAACGAGAAGAATGAGCTTATTCCCACTCGTACGGTTTCTCAGGTTATTTTCAAGGAAAGATCACTTCCCTCTCCCTTTCATCGACCAAATGCTTGAGAGATTGTCTAGAAAAATGTTCTATTGTTTCCTCGATGGTTTCTCAGGTTATTTTCAAATCCCTATTGCTCCCGAAGATCAAGAGAAGACGACATTCACCTGTCCATATAGCACATTTGCTTATCGGCGAATGCCCTTTGGATTGTGTAATGCTCCTGCTACATTTCAAAGATGCATGGTAGCAATTTTTCATGACAGATTGAACACTCAATGGAAGTTTTCATGGATGATTTCTCCATCTTTGGAAACTCATTCGAGCAATGCCTTGAAAATCTGGAAAAGATGTTGGTTAGATGTGAAGACTCCAACCTTGTTTTAAATTGGGAAAAGTGCCACTCCATGGTTACAGAAGGAATAGTGTTAGGACATAAAATCTCTCGAGCGGGGCTTGAAGTCGATCAAGCCAAAGTCGACACTATTTCTAAACTTCCGCATCCCACAACCGTGAAAGACATCAGAAGTTTCCTAGGACACGCATGATTCTACCGCCGTTTCATCAAAGATTTCAAAAATCGCTCGACCAATGACTCAACTTCTGGAGAAAGATGTGCGATTCGTATTTTCTGATGAATTCATTAGTGCATTCAAATTGCTTAAAGAGAAACCGGTAACCGCTCCAATCATGGTTTCCCCAGATTGGACGCTACCATTTGAAATCATGTGCGACGCAAGTGATTTCGCGGTAGGAGCTGTATTAGGACGGAGGAAAGACAAGCAATTTCACCCAATTCATTATGCGAGGAAAACCCTAAACAACGCACAAGAAAACTACACTACCACCGAAAAAGAACTTCTTGCGATAGTTTTTGCATTCGACAAATTCCGCTCGTATCTCATCCTTTCAAAGACAATTGTTTACACCGATCATGCAACCCTTCGTTATTTGTTCAACAAACAAGATGCAAAGCCGAGATTGATTCGTTGGATTCTTCTGCTTCAAGAAGCCGAGATCGAAATTCGTGATAAGGAAGGAGCGGAAAATCTAGCGGCTGATCATCTCTCGCGTCTTGAGGATTCAAGTCCTTTACAAACTGAGGAAGCCAAAATTATATCCTCAATTGATGAACATCCTTGGTTTGCCGATTTTGCAAATTACTTAGCAAGCGGAATCCTTCTCAAAGGAGTGACTTATCAGCAAAAGAAGAAGTTCTTTACTGATATCAAACATTATTATTGGGAGGACCCGTATTTGTTTAGAATCGGTGCAGACCAACTCATTCGAAGATGCGTATACAGAAGTGAAGCAAAACAAATTCTAAGGCACTGTCATGAAGGACCCATAGGAGGACACCATAAAGCAACCTTAACAGCCAAGAAAGAATTCGACTCTGGATCTTACTGGCCCACGATCTTCAAAGATGCTCACAACATGGTACGCACCTGTGACGCATGTCAAAGAGCAACCAATATCTCAACACGGGATGAGATGCCTCAGAAACCAGTTCAAGTATGCGAGGTATTTGATATATGGGGTGTTGATTTCATAGGGTCATTCCCGGTGTCATTTGGCAATCGTTACATCTTGGTAGCAGTTGATTACGTTTCAAAATGGGCTGAAGCTCAAGCCCTGCCTACTAATGTTGCCAGGAACGTTGTCAAATTCCTTAAGAAACTATTTTCTCGTTTTGGTGCCCCCAAAGCTCTGATTAGTGATCGAGGAACTCATTTTTGTAATAATCAGCTTGAAAGAGCAATGACACGTTATGGAGTTCACCATCGCTTTACAACTGCTTACCATCCATAAGCGAATGGGCAAGCCGAAGTCACTAACCGAGGTATCAAACGAATCCTTGAGAAAACTGTAGGTCAAAATCACAAGGACTGGTCTACCAAGTTAGATGATGCATTATGGGCTTTTCGAACAGCCTATAAGACTCCCATCGGCACAACACCGTTCAAACTAGTTTATGGGAAGTTGTGTCATATACCTGTGGAACTAGTGCACAAGGCCTTTTGGGCACTTAAAGCAGCAAACCTGGACCAAGACCTTGCAGGAAAGAATCGATTCCTACAAATTCACGAATTGGAAAAATTGAGGGAACAAGCGTACGAAAACGCTAGGGTTTACAAAGAAAAGACAAGAAAATTCCACGACGCTTGATTAAAGAGCACAAAACGATTTCATGTGGGAAAACGTGTCTTACTGTATAACTCTCGTTTACGTTTATTTCCCAGAAAACTGAAATCAAGTTGGTCTGGACCTTATACGATCAAGAACGTGTTTCTGAATGGTGCCATTGAGATTTATAACCACACAGGTTTAAGTTTCAAAGTAAATGGTCATCGTTTGAAACCATATAATGATGGACCAACCAAGATTCCTTCGGAGGAATTAGACCTCCGCCCCGACGAAAACTAAGTATGGGGAAGGGTGATGCCGAAGACCCGAAACTTAAACGCGACACCTGTACATAAATTTTTCTTACTTTTTAACGATTTTTAGGACTTCACAAGCACAAGCACGGGGCCGTTCCTCATCAAGCACGCCCCCATGTATCTGACAAATTTTTTCCACGATCTCCGCTGACGACTCTGGAACGTTGCAGGTCGAATTTAAGACAAATTCTGACAAGCACGGGACCGTGCCTAGCCAAGCACGCCCCCGTGTTCACTTTCCACGACCTGTGTATAAATACCAAACTTGTTCCATTCTTTCATCACACCCATTCCTGCTTAAAAACGTTTGAAAAAATGAAAGAATCAAGTCACGGAAGTTCAAACTGGAATCCTGCGAAGAAACCGCGTTCTGAAACGCGAGAGCCAACGACTCAAGAATATTTCTTCAAGCTACATGAACTAATCAAGCAACTGACTGAAATGAACCTCGTTGCATCCCAACGCTTAGCTGAACTTATCCAAAAAGTTCAACAGATGAGAGAGGAACTCATTTCCATTAACCGGCAGCTTGCGGAATTGAGCAACCGCACTTCTCACTATCCCATCCCTAACCTTCCACACGAAATGTGTGGAGGTTTCTTTTAGAAGCATTCCGTGGTGTGTTAAGTGCGCTGTTGCGCGTTAAAGAGTCTGGTTTTGCTGTTTCAGATTCTCGGCTTTTAACGTATCGTGTAACCGTAGGACCTTAGGAAATGTAATTTTCAGTTTGGTTTGGGTTATTTAACTCTAGGATTATTTTCGTATCTTTTCTGATGATTTGGAAGTGATAAAACTTAACCTGGAAAATTACATAATGCGCGAAACTGAAAAACGGAACAACAAAAGACTGAAACCAAACAACAACACATGAACACGGCCCCGTGCTTAAAGAGGCACGCCCCCGTGTTCGACAAAAATGACACAAGCTGACATATTTTAGCCTTTTGTCTTGTTCCTCTTCAATTTGCATGATAAATACCGACCTCAATTGCCTGCAAAGTCGTATCCACCTTCAATTTCATCTTGTTTTCCATTTTTCTTTAATCTTTTCAAGAGTTCTTTCAAGAGTAATTGATCAAGAGGTTAGTATGCTAATTCCTATGATTATGAAAGTCATTTACATGTAGTTAGGTGATTAGGTCTCTAATCAACCGAAATCCTAGCAGTTATAAACACTTGTTCTTAAACGTGTTATGGAATGATGAATGCTTTTAACCTACTTGTTCATGTATATTATTGTAGTAGATTAGTGTTAATTAGTATGTTTAGTTGGATATTAGCATGTTTAGTTAGTTAATTAGTTGTTTTCTTTTATTGTTAACAAGACTATCTTCATAAATCGTGGTGAAATCTTTGTTAATCATGTTCAAGTTACAAGAATTCTCAAGTGGTGTAAAACAATATATATATTTTGAGTATCTTGAATTATTAACAAATGATTTAAATGTTAAACATATAATCTTTGATTTTTAAAGAAAGAAAATGTTAAACCCATGCTTAATCAATGACTTACAGACAAAACCACGATTGCTCGAGTCAAGATTTCATGCCTAAACATGTTAACCGCACCCCCATGTTTTACAAAGCGCAGCCCCATGTTCAAAATTTTTTTCTTGGATGATAAATTTTTAACTATTTTTGAACATGAATTAAATCATTATTATGTTATGTCTTGAAAACACATGGTTTTCACTAATATCATGAAATTGCTCAAGAAATTCATCTTGCTTAGATTAACTTATTTTTAAAATTTCAGGATCATGGATCATCCCTACTTACATTTTGAAGGGAGCCGCGAGAGATGGTGTCATGATATACTTCAAAGACTGCTACAAAGGGTCGAAAGATCCCACTTACAAGCAAATGAAGAAACACTAACGGCAGTCGGACAGCTAGAAAGATATAATAATTTATTGAGTGTTCAGTGGAAGCGTTTATTCTCACAAAATGGACCTTTCGTTTATGAACTAACTCTTGAATTTTTAGCATCTTTCAAATTTAGCATGAAAGACTCTGACCCTTGGGATGATAGTGCGGTTTCATTCAGACTAGCTAGGCATTGGCATAAAACATACATTGCCTTGTTTGGTGTCTATCTTGGAATCTACACGGAACAAGAAATGGAGGAGGAGGCAATATCTGGAATGCCGGCGTACCATACCTTCCCGGACGAGGAAAGTAAAGACGCGGAAAGTGGTGCAATGAGGAAAGCATTTTGGGAGCGGATTGAAACCGGAGGGTTCAACTCGAGTAAAACAAAAAGCAGTCAGATACGAGACCCGCTGCTGCGATACATTCATCGATTACTTAGTCATTCCATAACAACTCGTGGTCAAAGCGAGGGAGTTGTTAATTTGAGGGATTTGTTTATTTTATATTGTATGGTTAATCAGTTGCCATGTAATATTGGGTATTTGTTTTGTAATCTTTTTGCTAGGAATGCGATTGCAGGTGCTCCAACACCATGTTTGGAGGAAGCTGGATTTTGAACTTATACGAAAGCTATGGTTATAACACTGACGGAACCGTAGGAGTGATGCCGGGACTGTTAGACTTGAGCATTTGTACAAGTATGTACATGGTGACAAGCCTACCAAATGGACAGCCGAGATTCATGGATAAGAAGGGACAAATCTGGTATCCGGCGGATCCCGAAGAAATAATCATGGACCTCGACATGCCGATACAGCCGGAAGGAGCTGGAGCTGGATCTTCAAGTTCACATACAAGGGAATTCCCAACCATGTTAGACCTCTATGAGTCAATCCAAACCACTAGCGACCATGCAAGGCGATCATTTGAATATGCCCAACGAGCCTTCAACCGAGTCGAAAATCTACATTCCCGAATAGATTACCTAAGCAATGATGTCACGTACATCAGGAACCGAATGTGCCATGAGTGGGGGGATATCCCACCACAAAGCCCTTGAAAACCGTATCATTTTTGGGGCCCCAACACAGTTGTTTCGTGCCAATCTATTTTTTAATTTATGTTGTTTTGTTTTTATTTTGTGTGTTTAGGATTTTAATGCTTTAATAAATTGGTGACATTTCAGGTGATACCAAGGATTCTAACAACGCGAGAGCAATCAAACACAAGTGAAAAATTCATCATTTTTAGGGGAGTTATTTCATTACCCTTTCTCGATCTTGAATATGTTAATCACATTGAGGACAATGTGAATTTTAAGTGTGGGGATGGGAGTAATGCATTTGACTTTGCTAAAAAGGTCGAAATTTAAAACTTTTAAGAAAAGATCACTTACCAAGTAATTTTTATGACAAGAAACCAAAAATTTAATATAATTTTTGATAAACCAAATTATAAATATACGTTTTCGGGAAATAAAGAAGTAATCCATGACGTCCAAATAAAATTGAAAATGTTTTTTGTGATATCCTTAAAAGCAATAATCTAGTAAAATATTTAATCATGTAAAATGAAACACTTTTACCCAATTCCATCCTTATGTGAGTTTATTTTTGAGCCTTAAACAAGCTTTTGCAAATTGCAATTCTACTTTCATTCTGGATTTAATTGAGGGTGCCATATGATACGTGTGATTAGAATTTGCTTTGGGTATACATTTCAAGACCTTAATTAATATTTGTTGCATAAAAATGAGTTAGGCACTAGGAAACCTTAACCATTCGAGCCCCAACCATTGTCTTTAATTTTCCTTACCCGAACGTCAAGCCTAGTTAGCCCCGTTGAGCTTAAATGTTTTTATCTTTCAATCACCGAGTCACCAAGTCACTTAGCCAAAAAGCCTTCAACAAACCCTTTTTTCGTTAAAGACACGGTTTTGGCTTAAAAAAAATTATTTGGTCTTTTGCCGGCAGACCTTAAAGAACTGGAATGCATTCTTTTGATTTCAATTTGCTTTGTTGCCTTCATCACGCAAAACCGGGACTTCCCCAGGAAATCCGCGAACAAATTTTCAATCTCACGTTTGATGCAAGAAAGAAATGGCGAAAAAAGGAACAAGTTCCGCCATTTTGTGGGATTTCAAAAAGTGCTATAAAGAGACGGGCAAAAAGATATGAAAGATGCCCGAATCGTGGAAATTGGTCCAATAATGAAAAATGCAAAAAGAATCAAACTGAATCTCAATACGAATATACAGAACTAATCCGATTGGGTGCTATTAGGCTTCAAGCCGAACTATCCCCGAGACAGGAAAGTTTTGTGTATCTTCGGGTAAAAGATGAAGTACGGTTCTTGAAAGCAAAATACTGTCTTGACAATCCGACCTTAAACGAGTCCTCAAGCTAGCATATTCATTCTAGTTTGAAGTATTGTATAGGGAACCTTTATTGCTTTCCTTGTAGTTTATGTTAGAAAAATAAGCCAAGACCGTCGTGTTTAGCAATTAGCCACTTTTTCCAAATATTCCATACCCGAGCCCAAGCCAAGTTACAACCCATCAAAGACCTAATGATTTATGCAAGTAAATATCTAAGTAGGTGGAGATTAGATCCCTTAACAAGCATATGATTTCACACGTATTCATACTAGGCAATTGAGTGTATTAGTCATACTTTATCTTTATTATGACTCCATATATTTAGCCGAGTGTGAGTGCATCTTGTGAGAAGTGTGGATTTTTACATGATAATAATCTTTACTAACCAACTTATTGCTTGCTAGGATATCATTTTACATATGTTTAGAATATTTATATTTGGATGAAAATAATGTTTACTTGTGTATTTCTCGAAAGACATGTTTATATTTGATTTATTTGGTTTTTGGTGGAATTGTTATTTTAAGTGATTTTTGCTTGAGGACAAGCAAAGTTCAAGTGTGGGGATGTTTGATGTGCTCCAAATTATACATAAAAATTCTATCAAAAGCACATCAATTATTCCTTAATATCTTCCTTAAAATGATGAAAATGTACTTAAAAGTGTTAAATTGTGTTTTCAGGTGTTTAGAAGGGCAAGATGGACAAAAGGAGCATATTTAACAAGAAATTGAAGTGATCCGAGCTTTGGACTCCAAGCATGGGGCCGTGCCTCATTAAGCACGCCCCCATGCCTTGCCAGAAACACACCCCCGTGCTAAATTAACACACCCCCGTGCTTGGACATCTGACAAGGACAAAAGTACTGTCCCCTAATAGTAGACACGGGGCCGTGCCCCACCTCCAACACGGGGCCGTGCCCCATTTAGCACAGGGCCGTGCCGGACACAACCTGCATGTACGAGCCGACCAACTTTCGTAAGCATTGTACTAGCACCGGGCTGTGCCTTTTAGGAACGGGGTCGTGCTTAAACACTCCGGAAAGCCTAGAAATATAAGCCTAAGTTCACCATTTTTGGCAAGCTTTGGTGGGAGAGTTACTCTGCAGAATTCTCTCGGGAATCAAGACTTCAAGATCATTTGGAGGCTCGGGAGGTGCATACAACAATTGGAAGAAGCTTGGGATCGTCTAAACGTCATCCATTGGGGATTATCGGTTTGATTGTTCCATTTCACCGATGATTACATATCTATCTTCTTTGTTATCTGTTGTTATGTTCAAGCTCATTATGAGCTAAACTCTATTTATCATCCTAATCGGATGAAACTTATGTAATTTGTGATGAACTAATGGTGTGATAAATATTATGTTAATGTTATGGTGGTCTTGGGAAAACTATTGATGGGTAGCATCTACCTTTGAACGGGAAGTTATAAATTTATGGTTTGTGATTGTGATTGTCATACAAGGTTGAAAACCGTATGATTAACTTTCATTCGTGAAACCGGTCTTCATAATAAATCCTTGGCTAATGAACTAGAAATGGTTATTAGAAATCATATCACTTTAACTTTCTGATCATTTGCGGGTTCCCTTTTATTAGTTTCAGAAATCCTTCAGTAATTGTTATGATTTTCTAAAATTAATGGTATGTTAGAAAAGAACCTGATCAACTCTCTTTTTAACATTAAGTTATGTTTTCAGAAATCGTATGTCACACAAAAGATTTACCTACATTACTAGGGCTTTGATCTGAGCAGTAAACTCACCATGACAGGATCAAGTCACTACGAAAGCAGGATAGACGAGAAATCACGCCAGCTCATCTTTATAAACATTAACATAATTACATTAATCCATATCTTTAAATCACATCACCAATTCATCACGATTACATAAGTGGAGTCTAATTAGGATGATAACTTTTATTCCCTGGTTTTAAATCCAAACGCTTCAAATCTTAGTTTACTTTCTTTCTATTATTGTTTATTTTTAAACCCTAAAAATCTTTCCAAATGCAAACCATCACTTTCTTTAACAAAAACCAAATCTGATAGTCAAACATCAAGTTTGTTGAGTAGGCTAGGTGTGTCCATGGATTGATACTCGGTTCTTACCAACACTATATTACCACACGACAGGTACACTGCCTTTTGTGTGTGTGGTTTAGTATTATTAATAACCAATTAAAACTGAATCTGTACAATAAATCTTTATCAAAATATATATATATATACTATCTGCACCCATCAACCCACTACCCAATGAGCAGAAGAATGGTGTAATAATGTAGACCACCACAAAGAAGGAAAAGAAAGAAAACTTCATCCACACTGCTGATGTTCAACCTTTGACCACCAAAGCTAAAAGAAATAAAATCAAGGCAGCAAGAAAAACTGTTAAGAAAGTGGCTGAATCAAAGTTGAATATAGACCCAAAGCAAAATTGTGTATTCATCTCAGCAGGATTCCAAGTGGTTGGAAGTTCTGATCTAGGAAAGAAGTGTAGTACCAGCACTATCCAACTAAAGGATTAGAAATCAAAGGGGAAGGCTATTGAAGAGGAGATGAAGTGCAAGAAACAATAGTCCACAAGCCCCATGAAGAAAAACATTGAGTGCATAATGTGTGGTTTGCATAACCAAATGGCTAAAGATTGTTATTACAATCCAGCAAGCACACACTGTACAAACAATGTTAAGAAAGAAGGAGTCAAGGAGGGTTTCACATTTGGACCTTATCATATGATTTATGTGTTAAAGAAAGAAAAGCTTGTTTTCGAAACCAAGTTGCTTTCGGAAGAAACTCATTCTTCCGAAAGGAAAATAGCATCGGAAGACAAGCCAAGGCACAAACAGAAAAACAAAAAGAAACCTTCTGAGAAGAAAACTACTTCAGAAGAAAAGGTGGTGATAGCTTCTTTCGAAGAGAGAGAAGCATCGGAAGCAAGTCATGCTGCTCAAGCTGCTACAAGCTCATCTACTCTAATCAACCAAAGGATGGAATGGAATATTAGAGAAGATGTTGCAGCCCGTTTCTCTTCTTCACAAAACATAATTGAACCCCCATGCATACATTTTTATTCAATTACCTTATCTACATTGGAAGAACCCAAAACCAATAAGGCTTGGGTTTCCAATAGCAACTAATCATTTCACCTTATGTGCAGGGACATCCACATGAAAAATAAAAATGGCAATGTGTGGATTGTAGATAGTGGATGCTCCAGGCGCATGACAAGGAACAACTCTCTTTTCAACAATTTGAACATTTTGATGGAGGTCATGTTCAATTTGGAGGTGAAGCCGGAGGATACATTTTAGGTAGAGGTAGCGTATCTAATGGTAAGTTAAAGGTTGACAAAGTAAACTTTGTCAAACAGCTTGAATACATTCTTTTAAGTGTTTCTCAATTCTATGATCAAAAGCACCAAATGCTTTTCACAGAACATGAGCGTATTATCCTCAAACCCGGAATGACAATTCCTCAGGAATTGGTGCTTCTCAGATCTCAAGTAGAGATGATATGTACAAGCTGGATATGAACAATGCTTCCCCACTAGGTGAAGTGTCATGCTTTCTTTCCAAAGCTAATAGTGATAAGTCAACTCTATGGCATAAAAGAATGTATCATGTTAATTTTTAAACCATGAACAATTTGGTTAAAAATAACTTGGTATATGGTGTGCCTAGAAAGGAATTTTTCTGCAAAGATAACTATGTTGCTTGTCTGTAAGGAAAGCAACACATGGCATCTCATAAATCCAAAGAAGTTAACTCTATCACTACTCCATTACACTTATTGCACATTGATCTATTTGGTCCCACAAGTATAATGAGAATTGGAAGGAAATCATATTGCTTTGTGATTGTTGATGATTTCACAAGATTTACATGGGTATTTGTTTTAAGAACTAAAGATAAAATAACTGAAACTTTAAAATCTTTTATTCTTAAAATAGAAAATGAAATTGATCACAAGGTAAAAATCATTAGAAGTGATCAAGGGACTGAGTTTAAGAACCAAGTTCTTAACTCATTTTGTAACTCAAAAGGGATTGCCAGACAATATAGTGCCCCTAGAACTCCTCAACAAAATGGTGTTGCTGAGAGGAGGAATATGACACTTATTGAGGCTGCTTGAACCATGTTGGTGACTCAAAGTTGCCTTTAACATTCTGGGCAGAGGCAGTCAGCATTGCATGCTATGTGCATAACAGATTTCTTATAGTCAAGCCCCATGGAAAAACCCCTTATGAGCTATGGAACAAGAGGCCACCTTTCATTGGCTTTCTTAGGTCCTCTAGCAGCAGGTGTACCATACTTAACACAAAGGTCAATTTGGCCAAATTTGCTGAAAAGTTGGACGATGCTATCTTGTTGGATATTCCTGTAACTCTATTGCATATAGAGTTTATAATACCAAAAATCAACAATTTGAGAAATCTTCCAACATTGTTGTAAATGAGCACACTCCTTGTGTTAGGAGAAATAGTCCTGACCATATCTTTAACTTAGAATTGTTTCCATACTATTCTAAACCTTCTTGTGAGAATGTTTCAGCTGGAACAGGAACTCAAAATGATTGAGATGATGATCAGTTGTTTGAGTTACCCAGACCTTTTCTAAGTTCTCCAAGAATTGCTGAAAACCAAGCTCCCACAAATAGAAGACCTGAAAGCATGACTATCTCAGGACAAGTGGAGCTTCAACAAGTTTTCAACAAAGTGAACCTCAAAACTCATCAAGTGACAACTCAAACTCTAAACAACACCTAGTTGATGGATGTAGCAACCAGGAGGAGCAGGCAACTGCCCATGCTGCTCCATAAAAAAATGCTACTGATGTTGTCTTTCCTTCATTCAATCAGTCCTCATTGAATGAATGTGAGACATCAGCTGGTCCAAGTGTCCAAAATCTTGAGCAGAACTTTTCCAATCTAGATCTTTCCATGTAATTGGATGTGATCCCTAGGCTTAGGATTCACAACACTCACCCAGCTGAAAACATCATTAGAGATGTTTCTGAGGGTATGAGAAAAAGAGGACAAACCCACAATGGGAATGTATGCTGTACTCATGATTCCTTTCACAGATGCAACCAAGGAAGGTAGAAGAAGCACTAAAGGATAGTAGTTGGGTTGAACCAATGCAAGAGGAGTTGCTTCAATTCAAAAGATAAAAGGTTTGGAACCTATGTCCACTACCATCTATTCAAGTACCCATTGGCACAAAGTGGGTATTTAGAAACAATAAAGATGATAGAGGCTTGATTATCAAGAACAAGGCAAGACTGGTAGTTCAAGGATACACACAAGAGGTGAGAATTGATTATATTATTGTCTTTGCACCAGTTGCAAGACTTGAGGCTGTAAGAATCTTCCTTGCTTATGTAGCATCCAAGAATTTTACAGTTTACCAGCTTGATGTCAAGTGTGCATTTCTATATGGGATATAGGCAGAGAAGTTTCATGTGCCAGCCTCCAGGATTTGAAGACCCACAGCATCCCAACTATGTCTGAAAATTGGATAAAGCTCTCTTTGGGCTGCACCAAGCACCTAGGTTGTGGTATGAGACTTTGTTTCAGTTTCACCTAAAGAATGGTTACATTAGATGTAGCGTTAACAAGACTTTATTCATAAAGAAGTCTGGAAAAGATATTTTGCTAGTAGAAGTCTACGTTGATGGCATCATATTTGGCTCCTCAAATGACCAAATGTGCAAAGACTTTGAAAGCATTATGAAGAAGAAGTTTGAGATGAGTTCCATGAAAAAAATGGATTTTTTCCTTGGAATTCAGGTAAAGCAGATGAAAGATGGGTTCTTTATCAATCAATCTAAATATGTCAATGACATTTTAGAAAGATTTGAAATGATGGATTGTAAGCAAGTAAAGACACCTATACCCAAAATCACAATCTTTGTCTTGACTCTGAGGGGGAGGATACTAATCAACATCAGTATAGGGTAATTATTAGATCTCTGATGTATCTCACAGCAAGTAGACCTGATATTATATTTGCAACCTGTATTTATGCAAGATATCAGGCTGCCTCAAATGTCTCACCTAGTTGTTGTCAAGAGAATTCTTAGATACCTCAAAGGAGCTTCCAAGCTGGGTCTCTAGTATCATAGGAATCAAAATTTCAATCTCTATGGCTAGACTGATAGTGACTATGATGGCTGCAATATCAACAAGAAATCAACAATAGGAGGATGTTAGTTTCTTGATGGAAGCATAATCTCCTGGCAATGCAAAAAGCAATCCTGTGACTCAAGATCAACTGCTGAAGCTGAATACATTGCCGCTACTCGTTGTTGTGCTCAACTGCTATGGATTAAAAATCAGATGTTAGATTATGGCTACAAATTCAAGGAGACTCCTATCCATATTGACAACAAGAGTGACATTTCCATTACAGAATATACAGTCAAGCACTCCAAGACAAAGCACATTGACATCAGGTATCATTTCATTCGAGACATTCATGAGAAAAACCTGATCGAACTAGTCAAAGTTGACTCAAATGAATAGTATGCTGATCTATTCACTAAAGCATTTGATGAACAAAGATTTAAGTATCTTATCACAACTATTGGGATGATAAACATTGACTAGTATATCCCCTTTAAAAACCTTTTCAAAATGTGTCTTGTTTTTGTCATAAAATCTAAGCCCTGTTACAAAAGGTATTTCTCCCAAATCTACTAAGTATGAGTTCTTTTGAAGAGAAATTTATCCTCGGAAGATATCTTACTTGTCTTCTGAAAGAAAATTCTTTCAAATTAGTATTATCTTCTAAAGAGTTTTTAGCTTCGGAGGAAAATTTAATATCATATCAAATACATTTCCAAAGCTTGAAAACTTCTTTACACGGAAGACTTGCTTACTCTTGGAAGCAAATTTCTCTTATGACGAAATTTACCTTCGAAAGTAATTTTGGCTTCGGAAGATATTTCATTCGAAAAACTCATACTCTCGGAAGAAAGCTTTACTGTGTAACGGAAATCTTTGGGCCTCACTCTGTAAAAAGGTAAAGATTTTCTTAATAATGTCAGAATATTTAAATGACTTATCCTTACCCCCTGTCAAATCATACCCCAACTGTCATTTCACCTTACCATCTGCCATTTTACACCATTTAAATACTTCTGACATCTCTCCTTAATCTTTTTACCCATTTGCAAAGCCCTAAGTCTTCCGCATCTTCAATTTTACTCTCAAATTATCTTTCTTTTCCTACACTTTTTCAACAATGGCTCTAAATCCCTGGCACAACCAAGTCGCACTCCTTGATTCTTCAAAGGATGTCGACTTCTCTGAAATCATCCAGTTTTTTATCTAGTCCACTTACTACATAGCCCTTACTGCTAACCCCACTATTTACTCCAACCATATGGCTGAATATTGGGCAAATGGTCAGATTGACACCCTGACGGAGTTAGTTTATCAAGTGTAAAATCTGTGGCCAAGAAGATTAATCATATTTGAACAAAACAATTAAGGAGCACTTAGAGTTTTATGATGAAGGCTCTCCTACTGAATTACCTAAACTGATTTGAAGGGCACATATGCCCAAATGGGATATGGTGGAGATATAAGCAGATCAACCGTCTACAAATTCAATTTTTCCTATCACTGGAAATTCCTGCTTCACATTGTGTTCCACTGTCTATCAAACAAATCATGGGGATGGGATCAAATTTCCTGTGATCTAGGATTCCTAGTTCATGGGTAGATAAAGGGCCTCCGGTTAGCTACTCAAGGTTTGTGTTGAACAACCTCAGAGGAAACCTTCAAAGGGAGACATTCTACATGTATCTCAGATTTATTCAGCATATAATCAACTGTGAGCGGGATCACGACAAGCTTATCTATGAAGCTACTCTTCCTGTCCCTCACATGAGGCCGGGCATCTTCAAGATTCCGAAGAGGGTGTCTACCAACTTCACTGGAAGACACACTGAACTTCTTCCAGGTATGATTAAGCAAATAGCTCCTTGTGACATCTCTGTAACCCCACAGGTGATAAACCCACACCAAAAACAACCATTGCAATGCCAATTCTTCCTACCCGTACCATCAGGTATACTTATCAGAGATGTACTAAGTGAACCCTTGTTCAATCTACTTTGATTGAACAAGTTCCCCGTGTTCAATCCAAAAAGGCTAGAGTGGAAAAATAGGCTCCCACTCAGTCTAAGTCCCACCATCCTTCACACTTGACCTCAATATGGGTATTGAGTCTCCTCAATCTCATTCCCATGAACCCCAAAAACAAACTTTAAGCCCTCACGGTGAGTCATTATACTCTCCTGAGTAGCCAAAAAAGGATAGCCAAATCATAGGCTAAATGCCTCTAGACATTGATCAAGGTCTTGGTCATTAGGCATAACCTCCATATCCTTTACTGACCTCCTAACCAGTTCTGATGAAGATTTCATGTTCCTTCGAGGCCATGATGTTGATCTACAACACAACTCTAAAGATCAACTGAGCCTAGAGAAACCTTTGACTTCTAGCCCCCATTAGAAAAGCCAAACTGAGGTGAGGCCCATTGATATGGAGGGGACTCGTCTAGATTCAGTTACCACTACTGAGAGTGTCTTATTGGGCTCTCGGGAGAGTGGTAACATCTCTAAGACCGAATCTATGGCAACTCTGTCTGTTGATGACTCTGAAAGAGACATCACCTTGTAGAGGAAACCAGGGTGCCAAGTAACCAAATCTGGTGGTGAAGATGAACATACAAGGTATGTTATCTCATCTCCCCGTGATTCTTCTAATGATGATGAGGGAAGTATGCAACTCATCATAAGAGACCTACTCTCTAAAGTCTCAAACCTTGAATCAAAGGTTTAGACTTTAAAGATAGGTCTGCCACTCTGCAACTTAAGGTTTAGACTTTAATTGAGACACAGACTGAAAGATCTGTCAGGCATGTACCAATTCAAGTCTCTCTGACTTCTTCCTCTAGCTTATCTCCCTTTCAAGATGATGCTACCAAAAAAGGGAGAAATTGTACAGAGTGAAGCAGCAAACATGGAGCAAAGCCTTGCCCTTTCAACTTTATCTTCTAAGTACCCTACTCCAATCACCTTTCAAGTGGACCCAAGGATGATACTTGATCTAAATAGGTTCTTAACTAAGTTCTTAATAAGCTCCTCACTTGAACAACCTTCACCAAATGTTGTTGTGGCATACTTTGGAGCTGAAGAGCTTCAAAGGTTGAATGCACCACCTACCATTGAGGAAGGAGTTGGTCAACCTAAGGCTCATATTGAACCTGAGATTAATTTCGAAGGGGATATAGGGACTGATGGCCTAGCAACTGAATCAGTTGGAACAGGTAGTGCAGAACCACTATCTTTCGAATCAATGATCCAATCTTCCGAAGTAGAGCATCCAAGTTGCGAAAGGCATTATTGGGTTATCTTCTTTGTCTGATGATCTTATTATCACAGAGACTATTCTTGAATTAGCCTCTGAGATTAATAGTGAAGACTTTCTCATGACCCCACTCACTCAAATACCATCATCACCACAAGCTCAAATCTCCACTCACCAACCTGAATCCTCTAAACCAGAGGCTCGAAAGGCTCAAGCTTTCGAAGACATCAAGGGTAAAATGAAGCTGACTGTGGAAGGACTATTAGAGGAGGAAAGGATGGAGAAGCTCAAAAAGAAGGTAGACTCACCACTGGGAAGCTATTAGCTGCAAGTAGCAAAGCAGCTGTAGCAACCCAGGAGGCTATCAACAACAAAAAAGAGGGTGGAAATTATTGACAAAATTCTTGATCTTGGAGCTGCAAGTGAAGGCGTGCTCCTCTTACCACTTGAGGAGCTGGTGGAGTTAGAAAAGGCAACCCTACTGTAGAAAGAACAAGAGGAAGCAACAAGGTTGGCCTTAGAAAAGGAAGAGAAAAGAAAGAAAAAGTAAGCTGAGCAACAGCTGAGGAGTGAGAGGAGAACTTTCTTATGTTCTAAGGACTACTCTCTTGAAGAACTAACTCCTCATGACAATGACACGATCTTGTGGCTTTTCCACTAAGAATAAGATCAAATGGATAAGGAGAGGAAGAAGGCAGTCAGGGAAAAGCTTAGGGAGAAGAAAAAGAAAGAGGAAGAAGCACAACTTGTGGCAGCGAAGAAGATGGGAAACAAAGCATGGGTAAAGGCATATCTCAGAGCCCATGGCTTCTCAGGCAGGCAAGTTGGCCCCATGGTTGAAAAGACCCTGCAGCGACATGTCCATGACATCAAGGCTGATATTCGCTCAGGAAGAATGAAGGAGGTTTACCCAAGTACTTAGAGGATAACACCTAAACCTGCACCTCAACCTCAACCCCAACCAAAACCTGAGCCAACTCCATTTCCCTTCCCTTTCAAAACTAAACCAACCATTAAACCTTACACACCTGAACCTACACCATCAACCATACCTTCACCCTCACCCATTGTATCATAACAACCACCACCACTACCTATCCTTAAACCCAAAACACTTCCCAGAACCCAACCATCATCTACCCATCAACCATCCAATTCATCCTCTTAATCATCCAAATCTCTAAACTTGGAGGAATTCAAGGCAATCAAGAAAAAGCTCATTAACTATACTACTCTTAGCGAAATCTCTTGTGAAAATGAGTCCATCAAATTAACATTCATTGATGGCTCTTCCAGTTCTCTCACAAGAAAAGCATTTCTTGATTTGCCTAGGGAACCCTGGACCAGGCACTTCAACTTTTGGCAACCAACTCTGATTCACTCAATGAAAAAGAGAAGAAGCTGATAAGAAGACTGGTGACTCTCTTGGGCACCAGGAAGGGGAACAAGCTGGCCAATTCAACCCCTCATTCCTAGAAAGAAAACTATCCAATGGAGGTTCGAAGACTCTTCTCACAACTTTGTTGTGGAAAGAGAGAATGGCGAGGTCAATAAACTCAACACTTCATCTCTGCTACACTCTAGCAGATTTGACATTGCTGAGTTAGCAGATAAGCCATTCTCAAACACCTCCAACTCTCAAACAGCTACTCATATTTGGAATCATCTAAGCAGCCTTCACCTTGCTGAGTTATCTACAAGAGCAAGAATTGAAGAAGAGTTGAAACAAAGAGAGCAGGTGGAAAGGAAGGGTCAATCAAGGGAAAGACTCTCCTACAAATGGTTGAAGGCCCTAACTTGGAATCTATAGTTAGATGGGAGTATGACTAGAACTCTCATCAATTAACTCTCTATAGAGGGACACAACAAAGGGTGCATGTCATTCAGAGTTATAGACTATATCTATTGTCTACCAATGACTTGTACAAACTTTTCAGCACCACGTTTGGAAAGAATAGAGAAACAGATAAGTATCTTCTCTCATTGGTGCTGAGAGTTTTGAGAAGCAGAGTCAAGTAAGGTTTTTGTAGCATCGGCCTAGGGGGAGTTTGTTGGATCAAGTAAGGTTGCTGCAACCAAAACAACACTTAGAACATTTTTGGGTGCAACTGTGAAAGACTTTCGAAGGGAAAAAGTTGCACTTCCAAAGATTAAAGTTAAAAGAACTTCCGAAGAGGAATCCTTTCTTCCGAAGACATAATCATCCCTCTTCCGAAGATCAACATTTAGAAGATTTCAAGACAATGACTTTCAAAGCATAAAGTCTTGAAGATCAGCACTAGTCTTGGAAGAAGTAGACTCTTCCGAAGTATAAGTGGCTTCGGAAGAACTTCTTCTTCCAAAGCCAGTTAACCTTCAAAAGAACCCACTATGAACTAATGGATATAAGTATGGCCCTTCTGAAAAAGTCGCTGCAACCGCTAAATACTACATGGCGCTTTCCCACACCCATGTAGTTGACCATACTTTATTCTATTGTTCATCCTCTATCAATTAGTACAGTTACCAACTTTAGTTGGTGACAAAAGCTAAGTCACGGACATGTCGTGACTACATAATCTAGGATGGTATTTTATCTTAAATATCTTACTTCTGGCAATGTAGTATTTGTTTAGTTGTAATTTCCAGCTGGTAATCTTTTGTATAACCTGTTGTAGATAGTGTATATATAGTTCTCATTGTAAACTCAGTTAATATGCTTGTAAGAGTCTTGTACACCTTGAATTGAGAAGTAATATATATAAGTATCTTGAAAACCATTTCTTGTGTGTTGTCTACTTAGTATATTATTATTAACTCTTAAAGGATTTTGCATCATCATCATTTGAGTGTAAATTAGTGAGTTAAAGAGAGGATACTTGTGTTGAATGACCAATATTGATCCTGCAACATACTCTTGACCTTGAGTAAAGTCTAGATCTCGCATACTCTATTAACAAGATGGGCCTATACAATTAGATAAAGCACCCAGCCGACCAGCCCCATCCGATCAATCTCTATGTTGTTTCTCGAATGGGCCTTTAGCCTAATGAAAATATGTATTTTAGGGCCAGCTATGTAGGTATTTAATGATTTGTTTAAAAAGCTACATTTAAATAGATTAGAGGGCAAATGTGTTTGATTCAACTAGAAAACACCTTTTAATTATTTTTGAAACTTTTTAATAAGTATGTTTTATATACATTTTGATCGATTCAGAAAGTACCCCTTTCTTCGATCAGGTCTTATAATAACTCAGCAAAAGGTTGTGACTTAGCCCCTTAGAGCTTGAATTATAGCAACAATACAACATATTAGTTTATTACTATGATACTATCACGAATCTGTATATGCAATCATAAAATATCTTATCTTCAACGTCCTACTATCTTTAGAAATTAATTGCAATATAAAAAACTTATAGAAGTTGCATATCACATGACACACCGATGATATTAATTATTTAGAAAAATAATAACATATTTTAAATTTCATTTATGTACGCAGTGGCAGATCTAGAAGAAAGGTTCAGGGGTAACGTATTTTTTTTACCGTATATTTATATAAATAAAAGAAAAAACATGATTATAAAGAAAGTTAAATAAATATCTAATAGTTATCATAACTCGCCTCTTTGGTTTTTCATAGCTTGAAAACGAATCATTACATTCTCATCTGTTACTTCGTTAAACTTTCCTTTTAACCACACATACTAAAGTATTGTGCAAATATTCCTCTTCTATTTGATTCAGTAAATCCGTCTCGATAAACTTCAGTTTAAAAAATCATCTTTCAACGGTTGCGTTTTCAACCGGTAAAATCAATGCTAACTTTAATATTCAAAAAAAGAAAGATATTTTTTGGTTTTCACCGTTAGCCAAGCAAGGTGATACATTCCATTCAATTTTGCAAAATCCATCATCTTTTTTCACGAGTGATAAAAGAACTTAAACTCACCCAAAATACACCTCTTTCATTCAGATTCAAATCCATAATTTTATAACAATTAACACAAAAGAACTACAAATTGCACTTAGAAATAACACAAGTCAAATCACTAATTTCAAATCAAATCCCTAATTCATCTTTCAAATTCCTATTTTATAACCCAAATTTCAAATACCTAATTTTTATAAACAAATAACACAAAAATATTAAAAATTGAACATCGTAAACCTCCCCAATTTCATAGTTTAGTAGCATAAAAATCTAAAAATTGTTACCTTGAGTAAATGAGTGGCGTTGGTAGGTGGTCTGGACTTCAGTGGGTGGTGGCGCAAGGGAGTGGCGGCGCAGTGCATAAGGGCATCCGGCTGGCGGGCGGTGGCATCTGACATGTTAAGATAAATATATATATATATATATATATATATATATATATATATATATATATATATATATATATATACATATACATATATATATATATATATATATATATATATATACATATACATATATATATGCATATATGTATATATATATATATATATATATATATATATACACATATGTCTGCCCCTGTATGTACGTACATATATATAGACATATTTTGCTAGTAAATTGTGTATTACACAATATGAATAAAGAAAATATTAAATAGTTACTAATCAAAATTAAATATTATAAACCGATATTTTGAATTAATTATGACTGAAATTATGCTTAAGTAAATACCTTAATTAATAACATAACAAAATCATTTTTAACTTTTGTTTACTAAATAGTTTGTTTTTATAAACAATATGTTTTAAGGACTACTTTTAAAAAAGTATATAAATTTTAAAAAAAATCTAAGTTAGTATCCCATATATTACACGTGTTAAATAACAAAATCATAATTAGTTAGTAAATAAAATTTAAAAATTATTAAACGACATGTTAAGATAAAATATAATTAAACTTATGTATAAGCATGTATGATAAGTAATAAAACACAAATATCAATATTAACTTTCATTCTCTTTAAAAAATATTTAAACATTTTGTTTTAAAAAATAGATTTTTGAATTATATCATTGTTTACAAAGCTCTAGGCTATTATATTGTATATAACACTGCTTAAATTAATAAAAAAAATTATATAGTTTGTTGTTTTTAAACATTTCATTATTGAAAAATTATTTTTTGAAATTTGTTAGGATCTGGTATTTGAACGTAACACCAACTGATTAACGTGTAAACCAAACCAAATAGTGCAGAATCCTATTTGATTGGCGATCCAATCGGTGAGAACGCACGTAGAAACAATAAGGTATTGAATCTAACGTTAAGAATCGATTAGGAATCGATCTACAACGTTCTATGAACTTGGAGTATGAACTTGGAGGCTTCTGGATGGCTAGGGTACGTCTGGAGTCGAATTGGAATCAATGCTTCCGTTTTTCCACGAATGAGGTGGTATTTATAGGTTAGGGTTGCTCATTCGGGCGACTGAACCATTAGTATGGTTTAGTCATGCGATTGAGCCATGCGGTTGATCCATTCGCACGACTGAGTGTTCAGTCATGCGACTGAGTCAATCTCATGTTATAATCATACGACTGATCCAGTCTCCTGGTTCAGTCGTGCGACTGAGTCATTCGCCTGAAGTTGTTCATGCGTATGGTCCATTCGCATGGGCCATTCGCATGAGAACTTCAAATTGCTAAGTTTGAATGTATTCATTAATATAACATTATGTGTATCAATTCAAACAATCACAAACCTATATAACCAATTCAATATCAACTCATTAATGAAATATTAAACATTATAAATCATAATCAAATATTCTCATTTCATTAATATCCCAACCATTACATAAGTGTAAGACAAACAAGACATATTACATTCATATCAGGATCTAGGTACATATGTATCAACAAACTCCCCCTTGGACCTAGATCTATCTAATGTCTTACCTTCTGCATCACCTCTTCATACTTCTTGTACTTTTCCTCTCTTGTGACTCCTGCGTGTATCTCAAACGCAAAGCAGAATCTTATGACATTTTGGAATTGGAGGGCTTGTACAATATCTTGTGTGTCATAGAATAGTGGCCACTTGTATAATGTGTAGACATCATTAGCAGACAAGTTAGTGAGCCACATCGGGTCAAACACCCTGATGGTATCCATTTTTCCCTCTTTATTTAGAACTATGACCGCCTCCCCGGTTCTCCAATCATAGTACCACCACTTAAAGTGTGGAGTGAAGTCCTGTGGCATCTCCCTGAGAGGGATTCTTGACATTGTTCTTGGGGGACTCCACTTTAGCACTATCTTGGACATACCAGTGATGGGATCAACTTCAGAACGTCTGATATACCTCGTAGGTTGTTAAGGTTTGAAGTTGACCCACCTGGTGTGGTATTCTTTCTTCAGGGCAGCCTCAAACCAGCCTGACATTTTCCTTGGGTCAGCATATAGTAGCTTCAATTTCGCCAGCTGGTTGAGCTCAAAACCAGGTAGAGTCTTTAGATCATGTGGAAATCTAAAGTACTCTATGCCCTTCTCCCTCTTTATGGCATAAATATTAAGATCCTCAAAATGTGCCCACGCAATAATCCTGCCTCACACCTTATGATGTTTCTTCACTCTGTAGAGTTTGGTGTAGACATTCGGTTTAGGAGCGGCGCGTTGGGCTCGGATTTCCTCGAAACATGCAGCCCATTCTGCCTTTTTGATATTAACATCGTCGTTTGAAGCTTGGGCTTTTCCTTCAGTCTTCTCAGACTCCTGCTCCATCTGATCCAATACCTCAAATGTATCACTGACTAGGGATTCACCCAAATTGGGGACCACATTTCCCTCGTTGTCAGCGTACTGAGGATAATGCTCTGCTGTGACGTCTTCGATTTCAATCTCATCAATGTCGTTCAGCTCTTCGTCACTGGTAGACTAACAAGTTGGAGCATCCTTAATGATCTCATCTGGGTTCAGCTTGAACATCTCAGCCAGTTGCTCATTTGAAAGATCATGAATTATTTCCCCTTCTTCAGGGGTATAACTCACAGATCTCCTGATGATCCCTTGCAGATCAAGAATCATAGTCAATTGAGTCTTGACCTGCTGAAGGGGAGCAACATCAAATTCGTCCCTTTGAAAGTTTGGATCTGCTTGATTTAAACATGTAACACATCAAACATTAGTTAATAATCAAGACAGAAATACATTAATCTTATATAAACATTAAATACATAAGTTTAATACATGATTCAGTACAAAAGCTATCAAATACATAAACGTCTAAGCATTACTTTTGTCCTGAATAGCTGGATCATCACTAGGTGAGTCAGAAGAAGAAGCTCGTTGGTCTTGATTTCTCTTTGATCGTCTTTCTTGACCCTGAGCTAAGGCAGATGCAGCTGTATCTCCTCCTTCATCATCATCATCCTCCTGCCTCTCCTCTGTCTTTTCTTCATCATTCTCTTCATCATCATCACTCTCTTCATCTTCATCCTCATCCTCATCCTCATCATCATCATCACCATCATCACCATCTCCTTCCATTATCTTCAGTTGCTCATCTTGAGTTCCTTTGAGCTTGAGCATAATAGTCTTTTTGGCATCCTCCAACTCCTCAATCTTCTTTGCTGATATGACTTTATACTCTTGGAGTTGGGCAATCTCTTGGCTCTGAGCAGCCATTTGCTGGGCCTGCTGCTCAATCAGCTGAGCCTGCTGAGAGATCTACTGGGACTGTGCAGCTGTGAGATCTACCAGCTGACGAATCTGTGCAGTCTTCTCGTCATCGGCTGCTAACAGACGCATCACCATACGGTTCAGTGCTGAAATCTATTCCTCTATCCCAATGGGAGGTAGAGGTGATCCATATAGATGGGTGGGATGTGATGATGGCCCGGCTTGGTGGCTAGTGGTGGTGGTGGTGGTGGCAGTGGTGAAGATTGGGTTAGGTCTAGATGATAGTGGTGGTGATGTAGGTGTGAATGATATGGTGGTGGATGGGATATGTGTAGTGGTGGGTGGTGTGGTGACAGTAGTAGGGGGTGTGATAGTGGTAGTGGTAGCTGTGGTGGTGGCTGTGGTAATGGATGGTGTGGCTGTAGAGGTGGTAGCGGTGGTGGCTGAGGTGGTGATGAAGGTGAGTCTGCGCTTCTTCTTCTTCATGCCGTGGGGCTAAGCCATCCTTTTCTTCCTCGATCCTGTCGAGGAGGATGCTCCCCCTAGAACACGGCTTGACGGCTCTGGAGCATAGGTCGGGTCAGCAGCAGTGTCTCCCGATCCACTGGGGCGTTCACCAACCGCCCGGAGCCCATGTTCTGTGGGAACGACTTTGCTTCCGACAGTCCTAGTCAGTGGCTCCTCATCTGACTCTTCTTCTTCCTCACCAGGTATAAAATCCTGGTGGAACACAGCCAACTCTGCTATATCTCCAGTGGGGGCAGATACTGGAGATGTACTATCAGTAGTTGTGCCCCTTGGTCGAGTGGGCATGGTATCTCCAGCATCCCCGCTATCATCATCATCAGAGTCATGCTCTGGGAGTAGTAGCCGCTCATCATCTGAGTCGCTGTCATCATGACGCCACTGACGTCTACCCGGTGCCACATACCTCTCATTGGCCAGATGGCCTATCAATCTCTTTACCTGGGGCTTTACCTGCTTACCCCGGTACACTCTCATACGACCCAGAGTCGTATCGTCCATGATCTCTGATGCCACAACATCGTGGCGCTCCTTAGGAAGTGATGGCAGCTTCTCATTGAAGATCAGTTGCAAGAATCTGGGGTACATGCAAAAACCCTCCTTCCCATTTGCCTCCAGATTCTCCACAAGATAAGAGAAAGAGAAGATCATGCTCGAGAAGCTGAAGGGGTGGTTCAGCACCAGTGCCACATAGGCATTCTGAATCTGGTCTGAAAGATCATCAAACCCACCCCTCCTAGAAGCAATGCACTTCAGAATAACATGTGCTAAGTACTTACTGGGGACACAGGTTGCTCTTGTTGAGCACACCTGAGTTGATGTCCCCAGCGTACTTAATCCTCAGGAAGCATCCTCTCACCAAAAGCGGATGAAGTCTGGTGGGGTGATCAGTATCTTCCCCCAAATCAAGTACTCTCTGAATGTTAGCAGCTGTAATCTCAATATCCATACCACAAATGGAGCTCCGTATGCTGTATGGCTCACGTGAACGATCAACAGAAGCATTCTCCCAGAAGGCCTGATGTAAAGACCTGTAGGGAGTACATGGAGTAGAGATGGCCTTGTGGATCCTTGAACGCCGAAGAAAAGCAATGATCTCTGTAAACTCGGCACCATTCCGAGTAGTATGGTCTAGATGAGCACATATATTGTGCTTAGGGTTGATAGACCATCTATCAGCCATTGATCTGAAACACAAGACACAGAACCAGTAGAAAGTCACACATCACAATTCAGTTCTAAGTATCTTGTTTAAATTCATTCTGATTCATTCATGCGAATGAATCATGCGATTGAGGTCAGTCGGTTGTCCTATCATGCGACTGAACTCATTCGGGTGAATGAAACATGCAATTGAGTTCAATCTGTTGGCTGAGCCTGCGATTGGTTCAGTCGGCCGACTGAGCTCATTCGTATAGTGCATTCGGCCGATTGACCCAATCGCAAGATTCAATCGTGCGATTGGAGTTCATCCGGACGACCAGTCGCTTGACCCACTGTTCGGTCGACTGAGGTTCGAATCTTGACCAAATCAAGTAATTAATCGTGGTTTAATGGTTCGTTAGACTCGCAGTCTCATAACTAATAACCTATTAGACTTATTTTTAACATGTTACTTAGTTTCAGTAGGTTATTAGGTCGTTTAAGGTCCGGTTCTTGTTTCAATCAAACATCACAAACTAGGGCTCGATTTCTTCTGACTTCTGTGAGATTTCACTTTAATATACCTGTATAAATGTAAACGCACGTCAGATCAATAAGAGTGTATAAACAAGGTCTAAAGAAATTTGGGCAGCGTAATGGTACTATGTGCGAAATAGGGGCGATTGAGAGTGATGAGGAGAATGCGATCGACTATGGCCCTTTAAATACTGAAACTGAGTTCAATCGGCCGACTGGCCTCATTCCCTCAGTTCATTCGAGCGACTGAAGCTCAGTCGGCGACTAGCTCAGTCGATCACATTCAGTTTGCCGACTGAGGCTCAGTCGGTCGACTTGAAGGATTCTGTGTGCCCAAGACACTTAGAATATTGATGTGGTTAGTACGTTATGATCCAAGTCGGGTTATACCCAATAACAAGCTTAGCAAACACCAATTAATGTTTAATTGATGATATGATCATGCAATTAAATATTTACATCAATTTAGAAAATGGGTTTTCTAAACAATTTGCAGAAGAGGTGGAACAAATTATAAGGATAATTTGTTGATGAATTGTTATTATTCTTGTCATTTAAAAGGGGTTTAAATAACACTAATAATATATGAGTGTACTTTAATTAAAGTGTTTAATTAAAGAATACATATGTCACATTTATAAATCTAGTCTAGAAGGTGACTTTTTATTGTGTGACATGTGACTAGTTAATTTTGTATTGTGATCATTTTAAAGGAGGGAAAACTCTTTTATTTTAAAATCTTTTGGCCGCCCCCCCTTAAGGTGATTGGACCAACTTTGTGTCTTGAAAACACACACACTCTTAACTAGTCAAACACTCAATTCATTCATCTATTCCAATACATGCAAAACACAAAAAAACTCTCCTCTCTCTCCCTCTCTTGTTACGGAACAAGGCAGCAGCATTGAAGCTCTTGGAGAACGATTTTTGTGTTCTTTTTGGTGGTGTTCTTCCTAACAAGAAGGTGTCTTGCAAGGAGCTTGGGGGTAAACACACTTGAGGGCTTCTTCCTTGGAGTCTTGGCCAAAATTTGAGCATCCAAACCTTTCTTCCTTGGTCGTTTTTGCTGCTGGAAGAAGGTAGATATCACAGCTCATTGAAGCTGTGATTTTATGTAGTTTTACATATGCTAATAGCTTGTTCATTCACATATTAAAGATCCTATTGATTTGGGTTTGTTTTCCATCTTAAAACATAACTAAGAACATGAAATTTTCAGCTTTAAAATCGGTTTTAAAAGCTACATATCCGCTGCGTTTTCTGAAAGTTTAAAAGGTTAAACTATGTTTTAGTGTTCTAACAAACCCTTCAATGGCATCAAGAGCCGGTTATGTGGATGACTTGCTTGTTTTGTCTTTAAAATTGGTTTTAAAGAATGATAATAAACTTAGTATAGGCTGATTTTGGGCTGCTAAGTTCATATGATATGAAACCCCAATCTTTCAAAGTCATATCACACATGCTTGTGATTAAACTTTGAAAGATATACATGTTTGTTATTTGTTTTGTTTGGACAAAATAAAACCCGAAATTTCAGTTTATGTTGGCTGAAATTTCGTGGTTTTAAATGGGGTTTTCATTATATTTTGGATGATTTGATAGATGCTTGTTTTAGTGCATAACCTAGCCATTGACCTTGTGATTGTTTGGATGTTTGAGATGGTTGTATTCATTCATTCAATTGGGTTGTATTATTTGTTGTTTGTGCTTTGTTTCAAATGTAATTTATTTATTATTGGGTTGTAATAAATAGATTAGGTGTATTTTCATTTTACTAGATATCTTGTATTAGGACTTTATATCTTGTAATATGAAGACATACATATTGGAAGCACAAAGGAAGGTCATGAAAGAAACATGGAGCATTTTGGATGCGGTTTCAAGTGGGAGGCTTTTGGAAGTTTTCTATATGCTTTGTTTGTGACCCTTAGGAATGTCCTATGGACCACACTTGTGATGGCAAACAAGTGTGGACCACTTTAGATGCTATGGTTATGCACATATGCACATATGGTTGTTTATGTTTATGCTTGGTTGATTGTTTGTTGATTGATTGTTTGGTTGATATTTGGATATTCATAACAAACTCATTAACAAACTTAACAAGCTGAAAATGATGGTTCTTAAAAGTTTATATAAAGTTATTAAAATGGTTTAATGATTTTAAAGATTAAAATAGGTTTTAATCAAAGAACCATAGGGTACCTTGTATTTGAAAGCATGCAAATACAAGTACATAGAGTTTTCTAAACTAGAATTTTGAAACCTCTTTTTTTTTACCAACAAGATCAACACCGTCCTTTTACACAACACTTGAGTCACTTGGGAACTCTTAGTGGGATAAAGGTCACCTAACCATTTTGAGGGAACTTGTGACTTGAGGTGAGAATGCCTTATTTGTGGGATAAAGGTCACCTAACCACTTGTTTTGGCAAACTCACACGTGGGTGTAAGTAGGGTGTCTTGATTTGCAAATCATGTCAAATGGATCACCTACGATGTGGTTTCCAAATGGTGTTGATGGGATTAACATGCCGACTTTACATATGATGTTTCAAGTCGATCCCATATTTCTAGAAGTTGCAAATGGTTGCAATCGTCAAACGTTGACCACCTTATTAATTTAAAACGTGGGATAAAGGTCACCTAATCACAATTTAAATGTAATGTTGGGTTCTAGATTTTAATATGAAATGACCTTAAAAGGCATTTATTATTAAAATTACAATATCGAAAATACTAAAATAAAACTTTGTTAAATTTTGTAGATGGCCTCAAATAATGATAATTCCGATAACTCATCCGCGTCCAACCAATCTCTACGAGCGATCCTCCAAAAGGAACGTCTAAATCATAACAACTTCATCGATTGGTATCGGAACTTGAGAATCGTTCTCAAGCAAGAGAGAAGATCGTATGTTTTAGACGACCCTATCCCCGATCAACCTAGCGAGGATGATGAGGAGGCCTACAACGATTGGCTGAAATACACTGAGGACTCCGTCCAAGTGTCTTGTCTCATGCTAGCGAGCATGACTCCGGATCTCCAAAAGGAGTATGAACATCACGGAGCTTACGACATGATAACCCAAATTAAGGAAACGTTCCAACAGCAAGCAAGGGTTGAGCGCTTCGAAACGGTTCGAGCACTCCATGCATGTCGTATGGACGACAACCAATCTGTTTCATCTTATGTACTTAAGATGAAAAGTCATATTGACCGCCTCGAGAGACTAAATTGTCCCGTCTCGAAGGAATTGGCAACGGATTTGATCCTAAATGGCCTTACCAAGAAGTTCGAGACATTCGTGTTGAACTACAACATGAATGCTTGGGACAAAAGCATTGGTGAGCTTCACTCAATGCTCAAAACGGCCGAGGCGGCCATGGGTAAAAGGGTTTTACCCGTTCTCACCATCAATGAAGGTGGGAACAATAAAAGGCCTCGTCCCGCACCCAAGGCAAAGGTTGCTAAGGGTAAGGGACCCGCTTGGGGAAAAGGGAAAGGGGTGGTAAGGGTACCACCCAAACCACAAGAGAAAAAGCAAAAGGTTGCTACTAACGACCCATGCTTCAAGTGTGGGGAGATTGGACATTGGGCAAGGAATTGTCCTGTCCATCTCCAAGAGTTGAAAGCAAAGAGGGATGCCGGGCAGACCTCAGGTACAATATACATGATCCATATTGATTTAAACATGATATCCTCTAACACATGGGTATTAGATACCGGATGTGGAACTCACATTTGCAATTTGTTGCAGGGGTTCAAAAGAAGTAGTGACTTCAAGAAAGGGGATGTAAGCCTCTACATGGGCAATGGGGCTAAAGTTCAAGTTGAAGCCCGTGGTGACTACATCTTGAAACTTCCAAATGGTTTGGAAGTAATTTTGAACAATGTTTTGTATGCTCCTAGTTTGACTAGGAATATTATCTCTGTAGCCCTGTTAAAACAATTTGGATATGTATTATCATTTGTTGAAAAAGATATTCATGTTTCTTTTAATGGTATGTTCTATTTTAAAGCTATTTCCATTAATGGTATTTATGAATTGGTTCATGAAAATACTTTAAATAGCTCATTGTACCAAACTAACACCAAGAAACTCAAGTTGGACTTGAGTGATACCTATCTTTGGCATTGTCGTCTTGGCCATATAAACAAGAAACGTTTACAAACACTTCAAAAGAATGGTCTTTTAAAAACAAAGGAATGTGATTCATTTGATGTTTGTGAATCTTGTTTACAAGGAAAGATGACTAAGGCACCCTTTAGTGGTACTAACGAAAGGGCAAAAGATTTATTAGGAATCATACATTCGGATGTATGTGGTCCTTTTAAGCCAATGACTAGGAATGGTGAAAGATACTTCATTACCTTTACCGACGATTATAGTCGCTATGGGTATGTGTACTTATTAAGACACAAAGATGAAGCTTTTGAAATGTTCAAAATCTTCAAGAATGAAGTAGAAAATCAACTCAACAAGTCAATTAAAGTTCTTCGTACCGATAGAGGAGGTGAATACCTAAGTGATGCTTTTCAAGATCATCTTAGGAGTTGTGGGATTGTCTCACAACTCACTCCACCTGGAACACCACAACATAATGGTGTGTCTGAGAGGAGGAATCGAACCTTATTGGATATGGTCCGATCTATGATGGCTAGAAGCTCATTACCTCTATCATTTTGGGGTTTCGCTCTGCTCTCCGCGGCCCGTATTCTAAATATGGCCCCAACCCAAAAGGTGGAAAGGACACCTTTTGAGATATGGCATGGAAGAGTTCCATCCTTATCATACTTAAGGGTCTGGGGTTGTGAGGCTTATGTTAAGACTCCCACCCCAAACAAATTGGAAGTCCGATCCACCAAGTGTATCTTTATTGGATATCCTAGAGATTCTATGGGATATTATTTCTATGATCCACTGGAACAAAAGGTGTTTGTTGCCAGAAAGGGTGAGTTCTTAGAAGCAAAGTTCCTTATGCAAGGAGCTGGCAGTAGAACAGTGGACCTTGAAGAGGATCAAGAACCACAACCCAATGCACGTTTGGTTGAAACTAGCACTCAACATGAGGATGTTGAGGATGATCAAGGGGTTGATCAATACACAGAAAACGTTCGTAGAAGTGGTAGAATTAGTAATCCACCTGAAAGATACGGATTTTTCATGGATGGATGCTATGTGGTAGATTCAGATGAGCCAACCACATACCATGATGCAGTGTCCAATTTGGATTGTGACAAATGGCTTGAGGCCATGAACGTTGAGATGCAATCCATGTATGACAATCAAGTTTGGGAACTTGTTGTACCACCTCTTAATTCCAAGGTAGTTGGAAGTAAGTGGGTTTTCAAGAAGAAAACCGATATGCATGGAAACTTGGATACTTATAAAGCTAGACTTGTAGCGAAGGGTTTCACTCAAACTCAAGGGGTTGATTATGATGAAACCTTCTCACCTGTTGCGATGCTAAAGTCTATAAGGATATTGTTTGCCATAGCTGCTCATTATGATTATGAGATTTGGCAAATGGATGTCAAAACCGCCTTCCTAAATGGATATCTTGAGGAAGATGTTTATATGGTTCAGCCTGAAGGTTTTGTCGATCCAAAACATCCTAATAAAGTATGCAAGTTAAAGAAATCAATCTATGGATTGAAACAAGCATCGAGAAGCTGGAATCATCGTTTTGATGAGGAGGTAAAGAAATTTGGCTTCATCAAAACGCTGATGAGGCTTGTGTGTATAAGAAGGCTAGTGGGAGCACAATAACTTTCCTAGTATTGTATGTTGATGACATACTACTATTTGGAATGACATTCCAACCCTGGAAGGTGTAAAAACCTGGCTTGGAAGTTGTTTTTCCATTAAGGATCTTGGTGAAGCCGCCTACATTCTGGGAATAAAGATCTATAGGGATAGATCAAGGCGGTTGATTGGTTTGAATCAAAGTGCATACATTGATAAGATCTTGAAAAGGTTCAAGATGGAAAACTCTAAGAAAGGTACCGTACCTATTCAAAGAGGAACGATATTGAGTACGACTCAATGTCCAAGCTCAAAGGATGAGCAAGATAAAATGAAGGCAATCCCATATGCATCTGCTATTGGATCCATCATGTATGCAATGATATGCACTCGACCGGACGTGTCATGCGCCTTGAGCATGACAAGCCGTTACCAGCAAAATCCTGGAAACAGTCATTGGATGGCTGTTAAGAACATACTTAAGTACCTAAGGAGGACAAGAGATATGTTCCTGATCTATGGATCTGGTGACGAGGAGCTCGTTGTAAAGGGTTACACGGATGCGAGTTTCCAAACCGATCGTGATGATTCTCGGTCGCAATCCGGATATATTTTCATTCTGAATGGAGGAGCGGTCTCTTGGAAAAGCTCCAAACAGGATGTAGTGGCTCTATCAACTACAGAATCAGAATACGTCGCCGCCTCATTGGCAGCTCAAGAAGCTGCATGGTTGAAGAAATTCATTGCCGATCTAGGGGTTGTCCCTTCCATTCAGGACCCCTAGAGATCTTTTGTGATAACGAGGGTGCGATTGCTCAAATCAAGGAACCCCGTGCTCATCAAAAGACTAGGCACATTGAGCGGAGATTCAACTACATACGAGATGAAGTTGAAAAGGGAAAGATATGTATTCGCAAAGTTCACACGGATCAAAATATTGCGGATCCTCTCACGAAGCTCCTTGAAAAGGCAAAGCATGAATGTCACACTTGTGCCATGGGACTTCGATATTCTAGTGATTGGATTTGATCTGTACATTTTGTATTTGGATATGTGGAACTCTTTATTATTTGAATAAAATTATTTGGTTATAATGTTTCAATTAATGTTCCAAATTAGCATGTTTTATCCATGAGTAAAATGTTTACTCTAAAATGTCCGTAGTCGCTCATACTTGTGGGAACAAGTGTGAAAGTAAGATTATTATGAACTTGGATTGGTTGATATTCATAAGGATGAATATAGAGCAATGGTTGCTACCAAGGTTCATAGATATTTGTGGGATACAAATATTGGACTAACCCGCACCTCAAATTTTACTACATAGAATCTTATCGATTGATCATAAGTAAGTTTGAGTAAAAGGCGAATATCATTTGGTATCCTCAGACCTGAGATACATATTGGGTTTTGATATTCACCAAGTTTTATACCTTGAGCTTATTCTTCACTGTCCTGAAATAGTGGACAGTACATAAGGGTATGTTCAGGTATAACACAAGGTGTTTGTGAGAAACGTATGTAGTCAAGATGGAATTTGTTCCTCTTATTCGTTGAGAGTTAGATGTCTAAGGCCTGATTAAGTTAAATCAACAAGGAATGATCATTCTGTGTCCTTGGATTTAACATGATATCTGTAACAAAAGGATTGATGATTGATTCACCTAAGTCATTTCAAGTAGGGTACTTGAAAGAGATGATGTTATTGAATGGCTATAAGTCATGCGTATTAAGGGTAGTAAACCGTTGTTAGGCGGTATTTACTGCTTGCATCAATCTTCTATGAATCTTGGGCAAGTGGGAGATTGAAGGATTCTGTGTGCCCAAGACACTTAGAATATTGATGTGGTTAGTACGTTATGATCCAAGTCGGGTTATACCCAATAACAAGCTTAGCAAACACCAATTAATGTTTAATTGATGATATGATCATGCAATTAAATATTTACACCAATTTAGAAAATGGGTTTTCTAAACAAATTGCATAAGAGGTGGAACAAATTATAAGGATAATTTGTTGATGAATTGTTATTATTCTTGTCATTTAAAAGGGGTTTAAATAACACTAAAAATATATGAGTGTACTTTAATTAAAGTGTTTAATTAAAGAATACATATGTCACATTTATAAATCAAGTCTAGAAGGTGACTTTTTATTGTGTGACATGTGACTAGTTAATTTTGTATTGTGATCATTTTAAAGGAGGGAAAACTCTTTTATTTTAAATCTTTTGGCCGCCCCCCCTTAAGGTGATTGGACCAACTTTGTGTCTTGAAAACACACACACTCTTAACTAGTCAAACACTCAATTCATTCATCTATTCCAATACATGCAAAACACAAAAAAACTCTCCTCTCTCTCCCTCTCTTGTTACGGAACAAGGCAGCAGCATTGAAGCTCTTGGAGAACGATTTTTGTGTTCTTTTTGGTGGTGTTCTTCCTAACAAGAAGGTGTCTTGCAAGGAGCTTGGGGGTAAACACACTTGAGGGCTTCTTCCTTGGAGTCTTGGCCAAGATTTGAGCATCCAAACCTTTCTTCCTTGGTCGTTTTTGCTGCTGGAAGAAGGTAGATATCACAGCTCATTGAAGCTGTGATTTTATGTAGTTTTACATATGCTAATAGCTTGTTCATTCACATATTAAAGATCCTATTGATTTGGGTTTGTTTTCCATCTTAAAACATAACTAAGAACATGAAATTTTCAGCTTTAAAATCGGTTTTAAAAGCTACATATCCGCTGCGTTTTCTGAAAGTTTAAAAGGTTAAACTATGTTTTAGTGTTCTAACAAACCCTTCACGACTGACTCATTCGCACACTTTCATTCACACCTTCAGTTGGCCGACTGAAGCTTAGTCGGTCGATTGACTCATTCGCACACTCTCATTCGGTCGAATGGATCAGTCTGATAAGCCATTCGGGTGAATGGTTCATACTCATGTCCAGTCGTGCGAATGGGACCCATTCGCATGATTGGTCCATACTCATGGTCCAGTCGTGCGAATGGGTCATACTTATGAAATTTTCTGCCTTTGACCATTTAACATTTAAACCCTTTTAACTGTTGAAATAACATTATGAACATTTGATCATCTCAGACATGATCCTTTTAACTTGAAAAACTTTTGATCACCTCAGACATGATCCTTTTAAACACTTTGTCACCTCAGACGTGACCCATTTATCTTTTGAAAACACATGTGGTCATCTCAGACATGACCCTTTTAGGTGATTTAATCCCTTACTGAATTCCATGATGTAGTCCAACAACAAACAAACTGAAATGACTGAATAAATAGAAAATTAAACTGAAGTACAAAAAATTAAACCTGTTTTTGACATTTTGTGAGAGGTAAATCCTAAGATAGTAATCTATTGGATTCGGTTCCGGAATAGGCAGCTTCTATTTAGTTTGACCATACCTGGACCAATTCAATTTTGGAATCATACAGGCAAGTCAAATCATTTGGGACTTGTTATCAAAACCTTTTGATGCTTACTTCTTGGTGTTCATCCAGAGTCGTTAGCAAATTTAGGAAATCATACTGGTACTATTAGATTCCCACATTGCTTTGGACTTTTAAGAATTGTAACCACGATGATTGTCAGTATATTTGTCCTCTTAAATCCATACATAGACTTTTGACACAGATTGGAGATAGTTTAAGGTTTAATTATTTCAACCAACTTTTGTGGATCCCACACTTATATGGTAATCAACATTCCTCAAGAGATTTTGAGCGGTCTACGGGTATTATGACAAGAAGAGACTATTCTTAGAGCTTTCAAAGAGAAGCCAATCCTCAGGTCAGTGCCATCGCACAGCAGAGAGGCGGCAAACAACAATGATATATAGAATATCTAGGTTATGCTTATCCTCAGGTCAGTGTCATCGCACAGCAGAGAGGCACACAACCTATCTTCTTGTTAGAGCATATTTAATTTTCTTTTGCACATAATGCACCAATAACATAAGTTATTAGCTTGATAGCATTTGCTTTTCATTTTTTTCCGTGCTTTGCTCTATTTATGGTCATCCGCACACATTTGTGGCGTTTACATGCGCGTTACCCCTTATTGGAATATTGTTGATTGTGTTAACCAGTGATAATATGGGAGCCCACAGTCAGTTGAACAACTTAATTGATCTTGAGATCACCAGTCAGGTCTAATCATCTATTGTGTTGAATCTACCGACATATCATCTGTGGTCTAGCAACCTCTAGGTCTACTTTCATTGTGTTACCTTAGTAGTTACCAGTTTTTCTATCATATTTCCTTTTATATTGCTCACACTACACAGACTTAGACTTTGAATTTTGCATCTTGTCTAAATTATATTTTTAAAGTCCCTCTTGATTTGTTCCTCTGTACTATCATTTTCCAAAGTATTTGAATCGGTATCACTGATACGATCTACCTTCTATCAGCTAGCGTCTCCTTCTCCCTCGTTTTTTTTACTTTAATTTTTTTTAATGTTACTGGCTGACCTATTCTCCCCCTAAAATTCTAAAATCATAACCGACTTACGTATTTTAGGATTTTAATAGACAGCTAAATAACATGAACTAAATTTAAACAGAAAATAGAATAAATAAAGAAAAAAAAAGGAAAAAATTAAAAAATAGACTAAACTGCATCGGACTACACATGGTCATCATTGGAATGACATCACTTTTCTTTTTAACGCCGTTGACCTCTAACAGATATAGAAAACGTGGTTTGTCAAAAGCTATTGTATAGAGGTCAGCGCGTTGAAAATCAGTATTTTTCTTTACCACATCGATTAAATTCTTTTCAAAATAGTCCCGTATAAAATGATATTTAATACCGATGTGTTTGGTCTTAGGATGTTGTACTGGATTTTTAGTTACTGCAATTGCAGCAGAGTTATCAACAAAAATAGGAGTAGAAGAGAAATTTAAACCGTAGTCCCGCATTTGCTGTTGAATCCAAATGATTTGTGAACAGCAACTTACAGCAGCAACGTATTCGGCTTCACAGGTTGGCAATGCAACCGAGGTCTGCTTCTTACACTGCCAGGTCACTAATCTCCTCCCAAAGAATTGACACCCTGCTGATGTAGACTTGTAATTCATCTTGCAGCCCCCGTAATCCGAGTCACTATACGCCGTGAGCTCAAAGTCATCATCATGAGGGTACCACAACCCAAGTGTGGGTGTGCCCTTCAGATAACGAAATATCCTTTTGACCATGATCAGATGGTTAACTTTTGGCTTAGCCTGATATCTAGAACATAGACATGTAGCATACATGATATCAGGTCTTGAGGAAGTGAGGTACATGAGAGATCCAATCATTCCTCGGTACATTGTGGCATCTACCAGATCTCCATTTTCATCGGGTGCTATATCATGGTTTGTAGCCAGTGGAGTCCCAGCTGCAGAAGCATTTTCCATATCAAACCGACTGAGAATGTCTCCCATACTTGGTCTGATGTAGAAAAATCCCTTTGGGTGTCTGATCCACCTGTAATCCGAGAAAGAATTTCATCTCCCCCATGGCACTCATCTCAAACTCCGCCTTCATTACTGCCTCAAACTCTTTGCATAATTCTTCGTTCTTTGAACCGAAGATTATGTCATCGACATAGATCTGTACTAGCAGTAAGTCTCCATCTTTTTCTTTGATAAACAGTGTGCAGTCAATGACTCCCCTGCGAAAGCCGTGTTTCACAAGATGAGTCGAGAGTTTCTCATACCAGGCCCTTGGAGCTTGATGAAGCCCGTATAAGGCCTTGTCGAGTTTGTAAACTCTGTCCCGATGATAAGGATCTTCAAATCCCTCGGGTTGACTGACATAAACTGTCTCTCGGATTTCTCCATGAAGGATGCACTCTTCACATCTAATTGATAGACTTTGATCTTCATATACGATGCATAAGCAAGGAAGATGCGGATGGCTTCCATCCTTGCCACGGGTGCAAACACTTCATTGTAATCAATCCCCTCGACTTGTCGAAATCCCTGAACTACCAGTCGAGCCTTGTTCCTGATAATTACGCCTTGATCATCCTTCTTGCATTTCAAGACCCATTTTGTGCCAATGACTTTAGCACCTTTAGGTCTATCTACCAGAGTCCATACACCTAACTTCTTGAACTGAAGAAGTTCTTCTTGCATGGCACTCACCCATGCCTCATCATTCAATGCTTCACTGACGTATTTTGGCTCAAATTGCGAGACAAAACACCGATAAGCACCATCGTGAATGTATCCTTTTTCTATAACCTAGGCATAATCAGTTGAGTACAGCTGATTTTTAGTCTGCACTCTTGATCTGACATCCCCAATGACATTGTCTAGGGGATGATAGACATTTAGACGTGATCCTGGAGTGGTAGGAACAACTACCTCAGAGCCAAGATTATGAACATTTGGTTCTGCATCTAAGGTAGATGGAGTTTGAGGTTCCGAAGTCGAAGAGGCATCACTGTTAGATGCTTGTGGACTTGCAGGAATTGGAACCTGTCCCTCCTGATTGTTCTGGTCATCTTTTTCAGCTTCATCTTCTGAGGAGGAGTCACTGTCTTCGACTCCTCCCCCTGAGTGGTGAGATGATTCTCCCTGTGAGCTCGATGATGTTGAATCAAGTGATGGTGTATTCAAGATATCATACATCATCCGTGTAGCTAACTCGTCATCAGAAGGGGAGATAGGTATGTTGAAGGACTTGAAGAATCCATCATAGTCGAAAAAGTAAGCGGGTCCTTTTCCAGTAGGTGGTGTGGTATATCTCTGAACATCAACATTACACCACACTTCTACTAAACCCGTTGAGTTGTTGTAAACACTCTTGTTCGGTATGTTGTATCCTAGGAAGATCCCTTCATTAGCCTTCTCGCTAAATTTTCCTTCTTGAGTCTTCTTCAGAAGTGTGCACGGCGCGCCAAATGGTTTGAGATACTCCAAATTAGGTTTACGTCGTTGTAGTAACTCGTAACATGTCTTGCCATGGCGCTTGACTACAAGAACTCGATTTAATGTATAACATGCATTTGCCACTGCCTCATTCTAGAATTGGATAGGCAGTTTCGAGTCTGCTAGCATTGTCCGTGCTGTCTCTATCAAGCTTCGATTCTTTCTCTCAGCAACACCATTCATCTGAGACGTGTAGGCAAAAGTGAACTGGTGCACAATTCCCTTTTCCTTGCAGTAAGCCTCCATCCACTGATTCTTGAATTCAGTCCCGTTGTCTGAGCGTACTTGTCTCACCTTCAGCTTGTAGAGAGATTCCAGTGTGGTTACTAATTCCTTGAATGACTCAAATGTTTCTGATTTGGACTTCAGAAACATTACCCAAGAGAATCTTGAGTAGTCATCAGTAACTACATAACAGTACAAGTCACCTGCAATGCTTTTTGTACTGACTGGACCAAACAGATTGATGTGAAGAAGTTCAAGAGGAAGCTCGATAGAATGAACTTTCTTTTCCTTATGAGACTTCTTCGTCTGTTTGCTTTTCTTGCATGCTACACAGAAATCCGGAAGTTGGAAATTTTGACGTTAACTCCTCTCACGAGATCCTTCTGGATCAAGTGATTCATCTTCCGTTGATTAATGTGTCCCATTCTCCTATGCCAGGAAATGGAATCTTTCTCAGTAGCTTTTGATAGGAAGCACTAAACTTCATGATCCGTTGTAGAAGCCGTTGAGAGATCCAAAACATAAAGGTCTTTATATCTTGAAGCTGTCATCAAAACTTGGTCCTCCGGAATCACGTAGTCTTTCTTTAGGACGTAACACTTCTTGTTGTCGAATATGACTTTAAATCCTTTGTCACATATTTGAATCCTGAAGTTCAATTTTCTTCCTAGGTGTCTGATATTAAGGACAAAAGGAAGCAATGTGTCCACACTCTCCATAGTTGTAGCATGACCTGCTATCAACTTTATGATTAAACTGTCTATGTGGAGATGTGTGTGACACCCTAGTGACATCAATATGTTTGGGTTTTGACTCTGCTTCTTTTGATGTTTTCTCTTGTTTAACAAACTTAATTGTTTTAACATTTTTAACATCTTTTCCTTTTTGGTTAACTGGACTTTGCATGATACTTGTGAAAGGTTAACATTCACAGTCTTTTTAGATTCAGATTTGACTTTGTTTGACCCTGACTTTATATTAACCTTTTCAAATTTTTTTTCCAGATTAACACAAGGCATTTTACCCTTTGCCTTTGAAGTGGCCTCCTTTTGTTTTGTTCCAGATTCAATTGAAGAACGTGAGGAATCTGGATCACTTACAAGAGGAGTAGACACCACATGATCCTGGATGGGATTGTTATTTATTGGTCTACTCTTAGTGTTCATCAAGGTCTCAGGTGGTGGTGGAACCACTTTATAACCCAAACCCTCCCCATTGTTACGCTCTCTCACTAATTGTTGGACAATATGTGATGAACTTGTCCAACTGTGCAGTTTTTGCTTTAATGAGTTGACTTCTACTTCTAAAACTGCTTTTTGTTTCTTAGTGTCTTCTAGGGAGTTAAGATAATACCTAATGTCATTAGCTTGGTTGAAGGCTACTACTTCAGTTTCCCTAAGCTGTTTATTCAAAAGGTCTATCTTTTCTTTGTAACTATGCTCATTTTGTTTTAAAACCCTATTTGCCTCAGTGCACTGTTGCAAATCCTTTAGTAAGCTATCATTATGATCTAATAACCTAGCAAATTTCTGATCTATGCTTTCTTTAAATTTATTACAATCAGAACAAGCATGATTTTGGAAAAGTTGGTCAGTGGTACTTACCTGAGGAGGTTCTGATGAATCAGCCATCAACGCAGCATCTGATGTCTCTGGTTCTGGTGATTCTGTCTTTGTTGTAGACGTCCTTTCTTCAGGCTTGTAGCTAACCTCAGTTGCAGTCTCTTCACTGTTTGACATCGCTAGCTCAACTGCAATATCTCCTTCACTCGCGGAATCATCATCTAAGTCTTCCACGCTCGCAATATTGGATTCTCCCGGAGAGACAAACCGAAAGCTCTAGTCCTGTCCTTCATCATCATGGGCAGTCAAGGCTTTTGGATCCTTGCTTGATGAAGTAGAACTGCTAGCTTGCTTGTCTTGACGAGTGAAGGACGAGAATGGATTCCCGTTTCCAGTCTTCTTTGGCTTCACATATTCTCTTTTGAAGTGCCCCTTTTCTCCACAGTTGAAGCAGGTCACCTTGCTCTTGTCAAAGCCAAAAGTAGTGTCCTTAGTAGCAACCAAGTTTTGTCCGGTCTTCTTCACAAACTTCTTTGCCCTCCGAACAGCACTTGCTAAGGCCCACATAATATCCATCCTCTCCAGTTCAGTCTCATCCACCTGCTCGTAGTCCTCATCTGCCAGATGGCAGTTTCCAATTTTCCCAGCAACAAGTCCATCATAGGAATGGACCACTGCTGCCAAGAGATCCATGTGCTCTCGTGCTACTTCTACTGTCAGGTTTTCAGAGATTCTCGGTGTTCAGTCTTGTAGCATTTGCTTCAGATCCAATGTAATGGGTACTAGAAGACCCTGACGTTTCTGATCCTGAAGGAGAGGCTTGTGAAGGACCAGATGAGCTTGATACAAAGGCGGTCTGAAGAGGTGTTCCAGACGTCTTAACTTGAGGAGTGGCATTGTACAAAGCTAGATTCTGAGTGTATGAAGACTTCTGAGCTCGGTACTTCATCCTAAGTGCTTCTTCTCGCAGCTTTAGAATGAAATCATTAATGTCCAAACTTGCTAGCAATCCATTCTGTCTCAAATTTGACACAAAAGAAGCCTATTTTTCTGGCAGTCCGTCTGCAAAATTTGACACTTTATCTTCCATGTTAGTTTTGACACCATGTGTGTGCAGCTCGCTCATCAAATGGTAGAATCTATCAATGACATCGTCTAAACTCTCATTTCCTATCGATGAAAAGTTGTCAAATTCTTTCTTCAACTCATTAGCTTTAATGGCCTTCAATGAAGCATTCCCGTCATATCTTTTCTCTAGCTCATCCCATAACTTCTTGGCTTGCTTATTCTCAGAGTACTAGTGAAAAATATCCTTAGGGATAGACTGTGTTAGCAATGCATATACTCTCTTTTCTGCATTATATTTAACTTTCTGTGCATCAGTCATTCCTCCTAAAGTAAGTTTCATCCCATCAGCTCCCACCAGCATACTGTAACCCGTCTCAATAGCTTCCCACATATTTGGATCCACTCTATTGAGGTAGATCTCAAAACATTGTTTCCAGTGGGGAAACTCATCTAACGTTATAAGCTTCGGGGTTTATTATGATTCCCCACCTCACTCTCCAGTAGCAGTATGTTCTGAATCCGTGAGTCCTTTCCGGCTGTAAACGCTGAAAACTGATCCTTTATCTCGATTAACTTTAAGACTCTTAAACAATCTGTTAACTGGTGTGAATGGAGTGATGCGAATGGGCTACCCGTGCGAATGAACTATGCGACTGGTTCAATCGTGCGACTGAACTAAGCGATTGGTCCAGTCGGGTGAATAAAACTGATGCGTATGAACAATGCGACCGGTAGGCTTAGTCGTACGAATGAAGATGCGACTGAAGCCAATCGTACGTCTGGGGGATGCGAATGAAGTCCAGTTGTGCGATTGGGTCAATCGTGCGACTGAAGCTGCTGTTTTTCGAAAACGTGTTTTGGCCGTAAAAACCCAATTTTCACCAACCCTAATCGCCTTATGCCGGAGAAACCAAAACTTGATGAGCAGGGGACGTCCAAGACAACTTTTGACACAAAAAGATTGCGTTTTTAGTGAAAAAAAACACAACCTTTGTATCAAAATTGATTGAATCACACGTAATCAAGAGCCAAGGCTCTGATACCACTTGTTAGGATCTGGTATTTGAACGAAACACCAACTGATTAACGTGTAAACCAAACCAAATAGTGCAGAATCCTATTTTATTGGCGATCCAATCAGTGAGAACACACGTAGAAACAATAAGGTATTGAATCTAACGTTAAGAATCGATTAGGAATCGATCTACAGCGTTCGATGAACTTGGAGTATGAACTTGAAGGCTTCTGGACGGCTAGGGTACGTCTGGAGTCGAATTGGAATCAATGCTTCCGTTTTTCCACGAATTAGGTGGTATTTATATGTTAGGGTTGCTCATTCGGGCGACTGAACCATTAGTATGGTTCAGTCGTGCGATTGTGCCATGCGGTTGATCCATTCGCACGACTGAGTGTTCAGTCATGCGACTGAGTCAATTTCATGTTACCATCATACGACTGATCCAGTCTCCTGGTTCAGTCGTGCGACTGAGTCATTCGCCTGAAGTTGTTCATGTGTATGGTCCATTCGCATGGGCCATTCGCATGAGAACTTCATATTGCTAAGTTTGAATGTATTCATTAATATAAACATTATGTGTATCAATTCAACAATCACAAACCTATATAACCAATTCAATATCAACTCATTAATGAAATATTTAAACATTATAAATCACAATCAAACATTCTCATTTCATTAATATCCCAACCATTACATAAGTGTAAGACAAACAAGACATATTACATTCATATCAGGATCTAGGTACATATGTATCAACAAAATTGTCATTTGTAAGTGAAGTAAAATACCACATGTATTACATGTGTTAAAAATAAATAAAATGTTAATAGTTACTAATGAATAGTTAGGAAGTATAAAACAATATTTTGAGATAGAATAGTTTTGAAATTACGGATACATAAATAATTTAACTAATAGTTTCTCTCTCTCTCTCTAATATGTGAATAAATATACATTTAACAATACATATTATCCCTCATTTGCAGTATATTTGTTACAAATTCATCATTTATACACTTATTTCTATTGTATTTGAATGTTGTAATCTCTGGTGGTCACTTGATGATTTTTTATTGAAAACTTGAAGAAAAACTAAAGTTTTGCGAAGAAAATCTCTCTGACACGGGCATGTTGTCATGCCTACATGGCCATGTGGCTATAAAGCATGTTCAATGGGAAACTGCAGCCTACACGACCTACTCACTTATTCCACACATCCATGTACAGACTATAATCAAGTTTTTAACTTAAATTCACTCCTATATCAACATAACTTTCATTTTATCTCAAACCCTAGCCTCTCAAGAGTTTTTAGGTCAAGATGGAAGATTTCATACTGTTAAGAAGGATCTAATACCATCCACCTCATTCCCACTCAATTTGGTTTGAATTTCTCTATATCTACTATGAGTTTTTTCATGTTTTTAGGTTTGGGTGTGTTTTTTGTAAGCTTCATGGGCTAAACTCTTATTATCACTTGGATTAGATAAAGCTTAACATGATTTAACAACTAGTATATGTTGTTTATGTTTATGTAACAATGGAACTTGATTATTCTTCAATGATTGTGTGTGCTTGTTCTAGTTTGATGGAATGTTCAACCTTGTGATTGTTGTAAGCATGTTATGTTGAAAAACCTCATGCCTTTATAACACTTATGCATATTGTTGTATCTTTTGA
Source organism: Flaveria ramosissima (assembly GCA_025215565.1). Lineage (NCBI taxonomy): Eukaryota > Viridiplantae > Streptophyta > Magnoliopsida > Asterales > Asteraceae > Flaveria > Flaveria ramosissima. The sequence goes on along the minus strand of CM046035.1, from coordinate 52,988,279 downwards.
ATGTAATTTGTGACATTTGACTAAGAATGGTAATTGAAGGTTGAATGTTTAGTAAAATTGGTCAGATATACATCCTTATGCTTATTTTTGAGGAAACTATGTTTTGTGTCATGAATCTCTCTTGTCAGTGGTTATTAATTATTTTGTAATCGTGGTATGATGTTTATGAGTTGAAGATTAATTGTAGTTTTGTCTATTTTACGCAATTGTAATCGTGTTGACTTTCCAAAAATTTGTGGAGTTAGATAACCATGACAGAAGTTTAATTCATCTATAATATTAATATAGTTATATCATTTGTGTTTCATTGCATGACTTTAAGTTGCTATTGTGTGTTTATCGTTCTAGCATTCTTAAGAGTTATATGTTTAGATACCCTAACGGGAGTTTAAGCTACTTTCATATATTATGTGTAAAAAATGATCTTAGCTCGAGTTTGTGCTAGATTTTATTGCTATGCTAAGTGGAGTCTAAGTCCAAGTGGTACTTTTATTGATCGTGTATCTTCATCATTATTTTCTTGCTTTGTTAGTTTAATTTTCAAATTTCTTTACTTAATCTTAATATTCACAAATCCAAACTCAAGTCTGTTGATGCATCATGTTTCTAGTTTATGTTCTTAATGTAAAAGTCTTTCAGTTCTTACACATATGTAATGTGAATTCTTAATGAAATATGATAAGCTTCTTGATGTTTATTTGTCTTTAAATATTTCATATTATTGGTGGTTATTCATGCTGATGGACCATACTTATGGACCATACGCACGAATGAATCATACTTATAGATCAGTCGCACGACTAAACCAGGAGACTGGATCAGTCGTATGACTGAGACATAAGATTGAGTCAGTCACACGACTGAAGATTCAATCGTGCGTATGAATCAATCGCATGAGTCAGTCGCACGACTGAACCATGCTAATGGTTCAGTCGTACGAATGAAAAACTAAATACCTATAAATACCACATAATTCGTGGAAAAACAAAGACTTCGAAGATTTACAACCCTAGCCGTCCAAAGCGTCCTAACACCCTATCCAACTTCATAGTTCGTTTTTGATCGATTTCTAATCAATTCTTAACGTTTGTTTCATCGTTAGATCGATTAGGTTGTCGTTATTACTGATTGGATCGCCAATCAAATAGGATTCCGCACTACTTGATCTGGTCTCACGTAGAATCCGTTAGTACTCCGTACGAAAACGGTCCTAACAAGTGGTATCAGAGCTTTGGCTCGTGATTTTGCGTGGATTCAATTGGTTTTGGTGTTAAAACATACGTTTTCAATCAAAAGAGTCACCGTTTTGCTCCAAAAAGTGTTTTTGACTTTTGCATGTGTTAAAGTTTCGATTGTTCATCAAACGGCAGATTATGGTTTCTGGAAAATTTGTATTTTGTGTCAAAGTGTTCAAAATATTCGATTTTCAAACACATCAGCCTTCAGTCGCACGATTGGACTATTCGTACGACTGAACCCATACGTATACTCTCATTCGTATGACTGAACTCAGTCGTATCACTCATTCGCACGGTTAAGCAACTCCTGTCGGTTGACTACAATCACCCTGCTCATTCGCACGACTGAATCCAATCGCCCGATTGAATTCATTCGTATCTTTCATTCGCACGAGTGACCCATTCGCATAGCTCATTCGCACGAGTGAATCTGTCCTGTTCTAAGTTTACCAAGTCTATAGCAATGGAAGACCAATTTGCTGCATTCACTACTGGAAAATACTCTCGTATCCAGAACCTTCTACTTCTGGAGAATGAGATTGGAAACCACAACAAACCGCCAAAGCTGTTATCTTTGGATGAATACCCACAGTGGAAACAGCGGTTTGAAATCTACTTGAATGGAGTTTACCCAAACCTTTGGACATCCATTCAGACTGGTTACACGGTACAAGTCAGTGCAAATGGAGTTAAATTGACTTTGGGAGGAATGAGTGAATCCTAGAAGACTGTAAGGCCCCGTTCCCAGAGACCTCACAGTTGGTCATTCACAGCATTAAATACATTAAACATTATAAATTTACAAACTTAAGCAGCGGAATCATTTTAACAAAAACCATTCATTGCATTTCATTAAACATTGTTGTTAAGCAATACACTATTGTTTGATCGAATACAAAAAAGAACAGTTTACATGCATTACAAAACAACAACAATAATAGGTATGAATGGATGTCAGTCTTTCCCTGCCGAGTAGCTTCACCCTCGTGCAATCCTCAGCAATAATTACCTGCAAACTGAAAATGCATAAAAGTCAGCGTTGCTGAGTGAGTTCTAGTTTTATAAGTAATAAAATACTTTCTGTACGGTATACATATGAAAATACCCTTTTCTGTAAAATACAACTCTTTACTGTATATGCGAACACGCATTAACTATATGAACAAATACTGATCGTTCTCTTTATTGTATGCCTTGTTTACTCTGTTTTATTTTATTTTTATCTTTCACTGTCTGTATGGACCAATGAGCAATACCCCAACTATATGCGCGGTGGAAAATGGGTGATGGGCCATCTATATCCCTCGAAAGGGTAAACTATATCCCTTGAAAGGGTCAACTGTATCCCTCGAAAGGGTGCTGTGTACTGTATACAAGGCCGACCCAATCACCCTGGTTACGCTACAAGGGTCCTGCCAATCTCCGAGACTTGCCCTGTGTGCATAATAGGGTAGCTAACCCGCAGCATAGTTGAGCTAACGACAACACGGTCGTGTACCTCCTATAAGCTTGCAAGACTTGTTAACATTTTATTAATGTTCCTATTCTTTTCTTTATTGCTCTTTCTCTTTATTATTACAATATACTTTACATTACGATAATATACATACCACGTAAAGTCACATTCTATAGGTAATAATAATAATAGCAATAATGATAATAAGGAATAATCGTAAGACAATCATAATCAATCATAATCATGCATGAAACCCATCATTAATATGCCCTAGTCAACCCTCGGTCAAGACCCTAAGGACACAGACTCCCAAAACATTCTGTAATAAATTCTAAGGGTTAGGTGCTTTGACACTATTTAGGCGCATGAGTCCTGTTTGGGCGTTTCATCACTATATAGGCGCATCAGCCAACACTTAACCATTTTTACTCTTAGGCGCATGAACCATTCAGGCGCATGGAAATTCTTAGGCGCATGGAAATTCTTAGGCGCATGGGCCACTTGGGCGCATGAGACACTTTAGGCGCATGGGCCACATTGGGCGCATTGGCTATACTTAGACATTTCTAAGGCAATCTCAGACGCATGGGCTACTGTTTAGGCGCATGGATTACACTTACATTTTTCTAAGGCAATTTCAGGCGCATGGGCTACTGTTCAGGCGCATGGGGTTATACTTAAATTCGTCTAAGGCATTTTTCAGGCGCATGGACCTTATTTAGGCGCATGAACCTTCTATTCAACTTGTTTCTAGCATGATTTCGAATCCATACATCAAACCTATCTGTTTTAAGCTTAACATGGCTATTCTAAACATGAACAACCTATAAGCATCTAAGAACCAACATTCAACATACATAATACATACGGGTAAACATATATAAACTTGTAAAAATGTTTTAAATACATTTTCAGCCCCAAAGATGTTTAAAACAAGTAGAAACCGGGGTCTAGAAACTCACTTGATGCAACTTGGGTGTTTTTTCCTTCTAACCCTTTTGCAACTGAGTTCAAGCACCTCAAAACACCACCAAACACACACACCCGAGCACATACACAAACACAAAAGCACATAAACATGCAACCGGGATAAAACCCATCATAAACACTTAAAAACCATGAATACTTACCTTGAATTCGATTTCTTCTTTTTCAAAACCCGAAGTTCTGCTCTCTTCCTTTCTCTCTCTCTCCCTAAAACCGAATGAAAAGGTGTGAGTAGCAACATGGATGACCATGTTGCTTTTGTTCACCAACTTTTTAAAGATTTGTCCTTTTGGACACTTTTAGTCCCTCCATTTAGACTTTATTGTTTTTCTTTCTTTTATCCTTCATTTCTTGTCTTTTTAAAATAACCGAGTGTTACAAGTCCACCCCCCTTATATAGGTTTCGTCCCCGAAACCTGTTATTCCTCAAACAAACGATGATAATGCTGCTTCATCTCCTCCTCAGTCTCCCACGTAGATTCGGATCCCTTCCTGTGCTTCCACTGTACACGCACAAGAGGAACCACTTTATTCCTCAGCCTCTTCTTTTTTCTATCGATGATTGCCACTGGTTGCTCCACATAATTGAGCCTTTCGTCTACCTCGATATCTTCCAGTGGAACAATCATGTCTTCATCAGCTAAGCACTTTCTCAGATGAGATACATGGAATGTCGGGTGAATTCCACTTAACTCTTCTGGTAACTCCAATCTATAGGCCACCTCTCCTACTCGCGCAATGATTCGGAAAGGTCCTATGTATCTCGGGCTTAGCTTACCTCGTTTCCTGAATCGTATGATACCCTTCCAAGGTGAGACCTTCAAAATAACCCGGTCACCACCCTGGAACTCGATCGGCCTGCGTCGTTTATCGGCATACGACTTCTGTCTATCATTGGCTGCTTTCATAAAGGCCTTAACCTTTTCCAGCTTCTCGGTCGTAGCCTCGATCACCTCGACACCTCCCAATTCTTTCTACCCAATGTCTCCCAACATACAGGCGTCCTACATCTTCTACCGTATAACATCTCGTATGGTGGCATGCCAATGCTGGCATGATAGCTGTTGTTGTACGAGAATTCGGCTAATGGTAGGTGGTCATCCCAACTTCCCCCAAAATCAATCACACATGCCCGAAGCATGTCTTCTAGTGTCTGAATGGTCCTTTCTGACTGACCATCAGTTAGGGGATGATAAGCCGTGCTAATATGTAACCTCGTCCCCATGGCATCGTGGAATTTCTTCCAGAATTTAGAGGTAAACCGGGTGTCACGATCAGACACAATGGAAACCGGCACACCATGACGGGTTACAATCTCCTTGATGAATAGATCTGCCAACCTCTCAGATGAATATGTCTCGCGAATCGGTAGGAAGTGAGCACTCTTCGTCAAACAGTCTACAATCACCCATATGGCATCGTACCCTTTCGGCGTACGCGGCAGTTTCGTAATGAAATCCATGGTGATGTGCTCCCACTTCCATTCCGGTATATCCAAAGATTGAATCTTCCCATACGGCTTTTGGTGCTCGGCCTTCACTTGTAAACAAGTAAGGCACTTACTCACATACTCCACCACATCACGCTTCATACCCGCCCACCAATAATCTTTCTTCATATCCTGATACATCTTCGTGGCACCAGTTTGAATGGAGTATCGAGTCTTGTGAGCTTCATCCATAATCTTCGCCCGTAGATCCCCAAAACGAGGAATCCACACTCGTCCAAATCGAGTTTTAACACCAAGTGTGTTTTCACCAAGTTCCCCAACCAGACCTCTCATTCTTTCCGAATTAAGATGATCTTCTTTCAGTGCCTCATCTTGAAACTTTTTAACTTGCTTCATCACATCAGAGGTCATGATCAGTTGATATTTCTTTCACCCGAATCGACTCGGGCCTCCCTTTTCGGCTAAGGGCATCGGCCACCACGTTGGCTTTGCCCGGATGGTAATGGATTTCGCAATCATAATCCTTTATAAGCTCCAACCATCGTCTCTGCCTCATGTTCAGATCCTTCTGCTCGAAGAAGTACTTCAAGCTCTTGTGGTCAGTGAAAATGGTGCACTTCGTCCCGTACAGATAGTGCCTCCAAATCTTTAGTGCGAAGACCACTGCTGCTAACTCCAGGTCATGAGTAGGATAATTAACCTCATGCACCTTCAGTTGTTAGGATGCGTAAGCTATCACCTTACCTCGCTGCATCAACACGCAACCCAACCTCGAGTAGGAAGCATCTGAATAAACCACCAAGTCCTCGCTTCCTTCGGGTAATGACAAGACAGGGGCTTGGGTCAGTCTTGCCTTCAACTCCTCAAAAGCCCTTTTTTGCTCTTGACCCCACACGAACTTTACATCCTTACGGGTCAACTTGGTTAGTGGAGAAGCGATCTTGGAAAAGTCTTGGATGAATCTTCTGTAATAGCCCGCCAAACCCAAGAAACTACGAATCTCGGATGGCGTCTTTGGTGACTTCCATTGCATTACTGCCTCCACCTTTGCGGGGTCTACCATAATCCCCTCGGGATTTATCACATGACCTAAGAATTGAACTTCGCGCAACCAGAACGCGCACTTGGAGAATTTAGCATACAACTTCTCCCTCCTTAATGTCTCCAACACCTCCCGAATGTGACCGGCATGTTCTTCCTCGCTCTTCGAGTAGATCAAGATATGATCAATGAACACAATCACTGATCTATCCAACATCGGTCGGCACACTCAATTCATCAAATCCATAAAGGCAGCTCGTGCGTTAGTTAGACCAAAAGACATACCGAGGAACTCGTAGTGTCCATAACGCGTACGGAAGGCTGTCTTAGGAATGTCTTTCTCCCTTACCTTCAATTGATGGTAGCCAGATCGTAGATCTATTCTCGAAAACCAACTGGCACCCTAGAGCTGATCAAACAGATCATCAATTCTTGGTAAGGGGTACCGATTCTTCACTGTCAGCCTATTCAAATCATGGTAGTCTATACACATCCTCATGCTACCGTCTTTCTTTTTCACACATAAACCGGAGCACCCCAAGGAGAGATACTCGGTCTAGTGAATCCTCTATCCATCAACTCCTGTAATTGGCTCATGAGTTCCTTCATCTCAGTAGGAGCTAATCGATATGGTGCTTTAGCTACGGGTTGAGCACCGGGTATCAAATCAATTTGGAACTCAATCTCGCGGTCCAGTGGCACGCCGGGTAAGTCTTCAGGGGAATACGTCCGGAAAGTCTCACACCACTAGCACTTCGGATAATTGAGGTACCGACACATCCACATCTTTTACATAGGCCTAGTAGGCGCTACATCCACGTCTTATGCATTTCCCCGCCACCGCCAACGAAATCATCTTCGAGATCGTAGTAACGCGATCTCCATGAATCGTAACTAAACTCCCATCGGATGCAACCAATCGAATCATCTTCTTTCGACATACGATGTTTGCTTCATAGGTTCCTAACCAGTCCATCCCTGGTACTACATCAAATCCACCTAGGGGTATCACGTGCACCCTAGCAGCGAACCTATGACCTTCTAGCTCTATGGCACAGTTCTCTATCACATCAGTAATTCTAGTGGACTTACCAATAGAAGTTTCTACATTGAATGGTTCACTAATCTTTCTACTACTAACAGGCAACTTAGCACAGAAAGTAGTGGAAACAAAACTCCTGCTAGCACCGGAATCAAACAATACAGAGGCATAAATTTGGTTTACTAGAAACATACCTGACACAACATCGGGATCAGCTCTGACTTCCTCCCGGGTCATAGTGTAAGCTCTAGCACTTGCCCTCTGCCCTCCTTCCTCCTGCTTCTTATTCCCCACTCCCGAGCTCTCCGCCCTCAGCTTTTGCAGTCTCTAGCGATGTGGCCAGGCTGGCCACACCTGAAGCATACGTTCATCTCCATCCTGCACTCACCAGTATGCTCCCTTCCACATTTGCCACACTTCTTCCGTCCTGCACCAGTTGTGACCACACGTCGGTCACCCACCTTCGCCACCTTATTGTTTGGAGCGGCTCCACCACGTCCAAACCGTTTCCCATTCTAGTTACGGTCACCTCCACCCTTCTTGTTCACCTCAGCCACCACCACCGCGCGCTCATCATATAATCTACCAGCCAAATCAACCGCCGATCTAAAAGTGCTCGGCCCGGCGGCGATCATATGCCTACGGATATCCGCCGGCAGCCCCTGGATGTATCTCTTAATCTTTCGTGACAGTGGTGTCACTTGATCGGGCACCAGTCGCGCCATTTCATTAAATTTCGTGGTGTACTTCTGGTGTGTCATCGTTCCTGCCTCCAGCTGCAGGAACTCTCTTTCCACCTTATCCATCTCTCTGTGGGGACAAAATTCCTTGATCACTAACTTCTTCAGTTCAGGCCATCTCATTCTCCCAATGGCCCTGCTACCCTCGGCTTGGACAATGTTGTCCCACCAGCACAAAGCCGAGTCTACAAAATAGTGGGTAGCGAATTTCACCTTCTGATCCTCACGGCACTCACCGATATCGAGAACGGCCTCCATATCCCTCACCCACCGGTGAGCAGCAGCCGCAGTGCTGTTTCCGTCGAAGGTAGGGGGCTTGCATCTCATAAACGCCACGTAGTTACAGCCCTGGTCGCCTCCGGCGCAGGCTCTTCTTCTTCCTCCTCCTCGTCATTAGAGAGAACCGTTTCCGGCTCTGGTTGCTCCCGTCCTCCCGAGGACCGGTTTCTTTCCCCTTCCTTTAATGCCTAGATCACTTTGGTCATCACAAACGGTAGAATCGTCTGCATAACCTGATGAACCTCTTCCCCCACAGCCTCCTTTACTGAGGCTCTCAGATTGGCGCTCTAGTCGCCACCCCCGGATGAGGGGTCTCTGGTCCCTCATGAACCACCTTCTCGACTCTGGGTCTCCCTCTCTTAGGTCGCGGCGCAGCACCGTGACCTCCACCACGAGAGGCCTTTGAAGATCTACCGCCAGCCATCCTCTAAAGCACACTATAAGATTCAAACACTAACATGGTCATTCAAGGTAATAGCTCAGTTTATGTTAAGTATAGTAAGTCCCTAATTACAGTGGCCAGTTGTGATAGGCACTTACTTTACTCTTCATATTCCAATCATTTCCTATCCTGACTTACTCAGTATCTAAATCTACTAAGAGCACATAAATCAAATAGCATGCGCACATAATACCGATTAACATTAAGAAAAGACATTCCTGATGGCACGTAGCTACTCGGGCTGACATCTCTCCATTTGTCCCATTTTCAGTTTAAGTTTTGGTTTTAAAATTTTATTTAACCCAATTCTCTTAAACTTTGGCTCTGATACCAACTTGTAAGGCCCCGTTCCCGGAGACCTCACAGTTGGTCATTCACAGCATTAAATACATTAAACATTATAAATTTACAAACTTAAGCAGCGGAATCATTTTAACAAAAACCATTCATTGCATTTCATTAAACACTGTTGTTAAGCAATACACTATTGTTTGATCGAATACACAAAAGAACTGTTTACTTGCATTACAAAACAACAACAATAATAGGTATGAATGGATGTCAGTCTTTCCCTGCCGAGTAGCTTCACCCTCGTGTCATCTCAGCAATAATTACCTGCCAACTAAAAATGCATAAAAGTCAGCGTTGCTGAGTGAGTTCTAGTTTTATAAGTAATAAAATACTTTCTGTACGGTATACATATGAAAATACCCTTTTCTGTAAAATACAACTCTTTACTGTATATGCGAGCATGCATTAACTATATGAACAAATACTGATCGTTCTCTTTACTGTATGCCTTCTTTACTCTGTTTTCTTTTATCTTTATCTTTCACTGTCTGTATGGACCAATGAGCAATACCCCAACTATATGCGCGATGTAAAACGGGTGATGGGCCATCTATATCCCTCGAAAGGGTAAACTATATCCCTCGAAAGGGCCAACTGTATCCCTCGAAAGGGTGCTGTGTATTGTATACAAGGCCGACCCAATCACCCAGGGTACCCTACAAGGGTCCTGCCAATCTCCAAGACTGGCCCTGTGTGCATAATAGGGTAGCTAACCTGCAGCACAATTGAGCTAACGACAACACGGTCGTGTACCTTCTATAAGCTTGCAAGACTTGTTAACATTTTATTAATGTTACTCTTCTTTTCTTTATTACTCTTTCTCTTTATTATTACAATATACTTTACGTTACGATAATATACATACCACGTAAAGTCACATTCTATAGGTAATAATAATAATAATAGCAATAATAATAATAAGGAACAATCATAAGACAATCATAATCAATCATAATCATGCATCAAACCCATCATTAATATGCCCTAGTCAACCCTCGGTCAAGACCCTAAGGACACAGACTCCCAAAACATTCTGTAATAAATTCTAAGGGTTAGGCGCTTTGACACTATTTAGGCGCATGAGCCCTGTTTGGGCGTTTCATCACTATATAGGCGCATTAGCCAACACTTAACCATTTTTACTCTTAGGCGCATGAACTATTCAGGCGCATGGAAATTCTTAGGCGCATGAGACACTTTAGGCGCATGGGCCACATTGGGCGCATGGGCTATACTTAGACATTTCTAAGGCAATCTCAGACGCATGGGCTACTGTTCAGGCGCATGGATTACACTTACATTTTTCTAAGGCAATTTCAGGCGCATGGGCTACTGTTCAGGCGCATGGGCTTATACTTAAATTCGTCTAAGGCATTTTTCAAGCGCATGGACCTTATTTAGGCACATGAACCTTCTGTTCAACTTGTTTCTAGCATGATTTTGAATCCAAACATCAAACCTATCTGTTCTAAGCTTAACATGGCTATTCTAAATATGAACAACCTATAAGCATCTAAGAACCAACATTCAACATACATAATACATACGGGTAAACATACATAAACATGTAAAAATGTTTTAAATACATTTTCAGCCCCAAAGATGTTTAAAACAAGTAGAAACCGAGGTCTAGAAACTCACCTGATGCAACTTGGGTGTTTCTTCCTTCTAACCCATTTGCAACTGAGTTCAAGCACCTAAAAACACCACCAAACACACACACCGAAGCACATACCCAAACACATAAGCACATAAACATGCAACTGGGATAAAACCCGTCATAAACACTTAAAAACCATGAATTCTTACCTTGAATTCGATTTCTTCTTCTTCAAAACCTGAAGTTCTGCTCTCTTCGTTTCTCTCTCTCTCTAAAACCGAATGAAAAGGTGTGAGTAGCAACATGGGCGGCCATGTTGCTTTATTCACCAACTTTTTAAAGATTTGTCCATTTGGACACTTTTAGTCCCTCCATTTTATCCTTCATTTGTTGTCTTTTTAAAATAACCGGATGTTACAAAGACTCTGCATAATGCTGAAAAGAAAGCTTATGCCTTGTTGACTCAGTCTATACCTAAGGACATATTTCATCAGTTCTCTGAGAACAAGCAGTCTAAGAAATTATGGGATGCCTAGGAAAAGAGATACGAAGGAAATACAGCGCTGAAAGCACTGAAGGCAAAAGCTCTTAAGAAGGAATTTGACAATTTCTCTCCGATTGGGAATGAGAGCTTGGATGACATCATTGATCGATTCTATCATCTGATGAGTGAGTTGCACACTCATGGCATGACCACATCCATGGAAGATAAAGTCTCTAGTTTGCTGATTGTTTGCCATATAAATGGGATCCATTTGTGTCTAATCTGAGACAAAACGACACTCTTGCTACTTTAGACATAAATGATTTCATTTTGAAGTTAAGGGAGGAAGAACTACGTATGAAATACAAGTCAAAGAAAGGATCCTATGTTCAGAATCCTGCACTATACACTTCAGTTTCAACTCCGGCTGCTTCAAGAGCACCACTACAAACGGTGTTTGTGTCTAGCTCTTCTGCTCCTTCCCAAAGCAGTGCATCAGGAACCGTAACGTCAGGGTCATCTGGAACCCAATACATAGTTCTTGAGGCAAATACTACAAAGTTGAAGACCGAGAATCTCGAAAATGTCACCGTGGAAGTTGCTAAAGAGCACATGGACCTTCTAGCTATTGTTGTTCAATCTTATGATGGATTAGTTGCTGGTAAGATTGGAAATTGTCATCTTGCTGACGAGGACTACGAACAAGTTGATGAAACTAAGCTAGAACACATTGATATTATGTGGGCCTTGGCTAGTGCTGTTAGAAGAGCCAAGAAGTTTGTGAAAAAGACAGGACAAAATTTGGTTGCAACGAAAGATACGACATTTGGATTTGACAAAACCAAAGTCACATGTTTCAATTGTGGTGAAAATGGGCACTTCAAACGTGAGTGCGTGAAGCCAAAGAAGACTGGAAATGGAAATCCTTTTCCTATTTCAACCGACAAGACAAGGATAAGATTGGAGCTTCATCTTCAAGTCAAGAGTCTAAGGCTTTGGTTGCTCAAGGTGATGAAGGACAAGACTGTTCCTTCCGATTCGTTTCTCAGGGTGAATCAAACATTGCCTTAGTTGATACATTAGATGATGGATCTCCAAGTGAAGGAGACATCATAGCTGAGCATTCACTTTCAGATATCGAAGAAGCTATGGATGTCGTTGATCATTTGGTTGAAGAAGAGCTCAGTGCTACAAACTAAGAATTCTCCAGTCACTGAAGAGTCTGACACTGCGTTGATGGATGATTCGTCTAGTTCAACACAGGTATGTTCTAAAGATGAATTATTTGAAAAACATGCTTATACTGAATGTGATAAATTTAGGGAAAGCATTGATTTAAAATATGCTAGGTTATGTTAGGATCGTGTATTGAACGAAATACTAACTAATTAACGTGTATACCGAATCAAATAGTGCGGAATCCTATTTGATTGGTGATCCAATCATTGAGAACGCACGTAGAAACAATTATGGATTGAATCTAAACGTTAAGAATGATATGGAATCGATCTAGTGCGATCTATGAACTTGGAACAGGTTCTTAGAGGTCTCTTGACGGCTAGGGTACGTATGTAGTCGAAGTGTTCTGAATTGTTACGTTTTTCCACGAATTAAGTGGTATTTATAGGTTAGGGTTTCTCATTCGGGCGACTGAACCATTAGCATGGTTTAGTCGTGCGATTGAGCCATGCGGTTGATCCATTCGCACGACTGAGTGTTCAGTCGTGCGACTGAGTCAATCTCATGTTACACCCATGCGACTGATCCAGTCTCCTGGTTCAGTCGTGCGATTGAGTCATTCGCATGAAGTTGTTCATGCGTATGGTCCATTAGCATGGGCCATTCGTATGAGAATTTCATATTACTAAGTTTGAATGTATTTATTAATCATTACATTATTAAGATTCATTCAAACAACCACAAACCTATATAGTCAGTTCAATAAGCGTTAAACTACTAAACAATGAAATAATAAACATTGTAAGCACAACCACACAATGTATTTCATTAAGTACCCATTCAATTACATATGCGTAAGACAATAAAGATATATTACATTAAGCTCAAAAACTGGGTACACATGTATCTACAAACTCCCCCTTGGACCTAGATTCATCTATTGTCTTACATTCTTCATAAGCTCCTCATATTTCTTGTACTTCTCCTCTCTTGTAACTCTTACATGTATTTCAAATGCAAAGTAGAGTCTGATCACGTTTTGGAATTGGAGGGCTTGTACAATATCCTGCGAGTCATAGAACAGTGCACTTGTATAGAGTGCAGACATCATCAGCTGACAAGTTGGTAAGCCACATTAGGTCAAATACCCTGATAGTATCCATTCTGCCCTCTTGTTCAGAACTATGACCGCCTCCCCTGTTCTCCAATCATAGTACCACCACTTAAAGTGTGGAGTGAAGTCTTGTGGAATTTCCCTTAGAGGGATTCTTGACATCGTACGTGGAGGACTCCACTTCAGCACTATCTTAGGCTTTCCAGTTATGGCATCAACTTCAGACCGTCTGATATACCTTATAGGTTGTTGAGGTTTGAAGTTGACCCACCTGGTGAGGTACTCTCTCTTCAAGGTAGCCTCAAACCAGCCTGACATCTTTCTCGGGTCAGCATATAACAGCTTTAGTTTGGCCAGCTGTTTGAGCTCAAAACCAGGTAGAGTCTTTAAATCATGTGGGAATCTAAAGTACTCAATACCCTTCTCTCTCTTTTTACCGCGTATACGTTAAGATCATCAAAATGGGCCCACGCGATAATCTTGCCTGACACCTTGTGATGTTTCTTCACTTTGTAGAGCTTGGTGTAGACATTCGGTTTAGGAGCAGCGCGTTGGGCTCGGATCTCCTCAAAACATGCAGCCCATTCAGCCTTTCGGATGTTAACATCGGCATCTGAGGCTTGGGCTTGTTCCTCAATCTTCTCGGACACTTGCTATATTTTATCCAGTATCTCAGACGTATCACTGACCAGGGAATCACCCAGGTTGGGAACCACATTTCCCTCTTTGTCAGCATACTCTGGATAGTGCTCTGCAGTGACATCCTCGATCTCGATCTCATCAATGTCGTTCAGCTCGTCGTCACTGGTTGCTTCAAAGGTTGGACCGTCCTTGATAATCTCATCAGGAGTGAGTTTGAACATTTCAGCAAGTTGCTCATTAGTAAGATCATGAATTATTTCCCCCTCTTCAGGGCTGTAACTCACTGATCTCCTGACAATCCCTTGTAGATCAAGAATCATGGTTAGTTGAGTCTTGACCTGCTGAAGGGGAGCAACATCGTATTCGTCCCTCTGAAAATTTGGATCTTCTTGATTTAGACATGTAACACATCAATCATTAGTTAATAATCAAAATAGAAACACATTAAATATATATAAACATTAAGTACAGAAGTTTAATACATGATTCAAGCACAAAAGCTTTCAAATACATAAATGTCTAATCATTACTTTTGTCATGAATCATAGGCTCATCAGTAGGTGAGGCAGAAGACGAGGCTCGTTGGTCTTGATTTCTCTTTGTACGTCTCTCTTGAACCTGAGCTGAGGCAGATGTAGCTGCATCTCCTTCATCATCATCATCATATGGCCTTTCCCTTGTCTCTTCATCATCACTTGCCTCATCATCATCACTATCATCATCTTCATCCCTATCATCATCATCATCACCATTGTCATCACCATCCCTTTCTCTTATCTTCAGAGGCTCATCCTTTGTTCCTTTAAGCTTGAGCATGATGGTCTTTTTGGCATCCTCCAACTCCTCTATCTTCTTTGCTGGTAGAACTTTATGCTCTTGGAGTTGGGCAATCTCTTGGCTCTAAGCAGCCATCTGTTGTGCCTGCTGCTCAATCAGCTGCGCCTGCTGAGATATCTGCTGAGATTGTGCAGCGGTAAGCTCTACCAACTGACGAATCTAAGCTGTCTTCTCGTCATCGACTGCTAACAGCTTCAGCACCATACGGTTCAGTGCTGAGAGCTGTTCCTCTACCCCACTGGGAGGTAGAGATGAGCCAGATGGAAATGAGGGGTAAGATGACGGTCCTGTTTGGTGGCTAGAGGTGGTGGTGGTGGCAGTGGTGAAGATTAGGGGTGGTATAGATGTAGGTGGTGGTGGATGAGCTGTAGTGGTGGTGGATTGGATGTGGGTACGTGATGGAGTGGGTGTGGTAGTGGTGTGTGAGGTGGTAGAGGTGGTGGCAGGTGATGTGGTAGCTATAGTGGTGGTAGTGGTGGAAGGTGTGGCTGAGGTAGTGGTTGTGGTAGTGGATGAGGTCAGTGTAAACTTCAGTCTCTTCCCTTCTTGCCATAGGGGTGTGCCATCCTCTTCTTCCTTGAGCCTCTAGGCACAGAGGCTCCCCCTTGGCTGCTGGGCGGGTCCGGGGCATATGTGGGATCTGAATCAGCAGCAGCATCCCCGGACTCCCCTGGGCGTCCACCAACCGCCCTCAAACCTCTCTCTGTGGCAACCACCCTGCTGCCCACAGTCCTCGTGAGAGGCTCTTCATCACTCTCTTCCTCCTCATCTGGAGAACACAAATCCTGGTGAAAGCTGGCAGTGGTGGTATCTCCATGAGTGGGTGGTGGTGATGTAACATGGGTAGTGGGACCCCTAGTAGGAGCGGGCTCAGAATCTCCACCAGTGTCATCATCCTCGTCATCGGAGTCATCATAAGGGAGGGCAATCTGCTCCACATCTGAATCACTCTCCTCGTGGCGCCACTTTCGCCTACCTGGCGCCATGTAATCAGCCTTGGCCAGATGCCCAAAGAGTCTCTTCACCGGGGGCTTGACCTGCTTTCCCCGGTAGACCTTCATACGACCCAGTGTCGTATCGTCCATGATCTCCAACGACATAGCGTCGTGGCTCTCCTTGGGCAGTGTGGGCAGCTTCTCATCAAAGATCATCTGAAGAAACCTAGGGTACATGCAGAAACCCTCTTTGCCCTTAGCCTCCAGATTCTCTATCAAGTAAGAGAATATCATGCTCGAGAAGCTGAAAGGGTGGTTCAGAACCAGTGCCACGTAGGCATTTTGAATCTGGTCTGAAAGATCATCAAACCCACCCCTTCGTGAAGCTAAGCACTTAAGTATGACATGTGCTAAGTACTTGTACTAGGGACACAGGTTGCTCTTGTTGAGCACACCTGCGTTGATATCCCCAGCGTACTTCATCCTTAAGAAGCACCCTCTCACAGTCAGCGGGTGAAGTCTGGTAGGGTGGTCTGCATCGTTACCCAAACCTAGCACCCGACGAATATCCTCTGCAGTAATCTCTATATCCCTCCCAAAAATGGAACTCCTGATGCTGTATGGCTCATGTGAGCGGTCAACCGATGCTACCTCCCAGAAGGCCTGCTGAATAGACCTATAGGGAGTGCACTGAAAAGAAATAGCCCTGTAGATCCTGGATCGCTGGAGAAAAGCAATGATCCCCGCAAACTCGGGACCATTCCGAGTCGTAGCATCTAAATGAGCACATATGTTGTGCTTAGGGTTGATGGACCACCTGTCAGCCATCAATCTGTAACACAAAACACATAGGCATTAGATCACCACACAGCACAAATCAGTTCTAATTAACCTAGTTGAATTCATTCTGGTTCAATCATGCGATTGAACCATGCGACTGAGCTCAGTCGGTTGACCAGGCATGCGACTAGATTCAATCTGGTGACTAAGCATGCGATTGAGTTCAATCAGGCGACTGAGCATGCGAGTGGTTCAGTTGGCCGACTGAGCTCATTCGTATCAATCATTCGGCCGATTGAGTCATTCATTCAACTCAATCGTGCGATTGTAGTTCATTCGTGTGTCCAGTCGCATATCCCACTGTTTGTTCAACTGAAAATCGAATTTGGTCCAAAACTTAGAATTAGACGTCGTGTTTTGGTTCATTAGACTCGCAATCACTTAACTAATAACCTAATAACTTTAATTTCAACTTTTTACTTAGTTTAGTTAGGTTATTTGTCCAGTAAACTGTTTGGTTCTTGTGTGGGACGAAATTCAAATATTAGGGCACCATTCCATCAGATTTTATTGAGATATCATCACATTATACCTGTATAACAACTCACAATTGTCAGAATATCAACAGAAGGCGGAAATTTTGGTCTGATGAAATTTGGGCAGAGTAACGGTAAGGTGTGCGATATTAGGGCGATTGAGGGTGATGAGTTGAATGCGATCGACTATGGCCCTATTTATACAGAATCTGATTTCAATCAGGCGACTGGACCCATTCGCTCGGTTCATTTGGGTGGATGGACCTCAGTCGTGCGATTGGTTCTGTCGATCACATTCAGTCGGCCGACTGAGGTTCGGTCGGGAGACTGACTCATTCGCACAGCTCTATTTGGGCGACAGGCTCAATCCTGTGAGCCAATCGGTTGAATGGTTCTGTCGATCACATTCAGTCGGCCGACTGAGGTTCGGTCGGGAGACTGACTCATTCGCACAGCTCTATTTGGGCGACAGGCTCAATCCTGTGAGCCAATCGGTTGAATGGTTCATACTCATGCTCCATTCGGCTATCTAAGGCATGAGTATGGTCCATTCGTACGATTGGTCCATACTCATGGTCCAGTCGTGCGAATGGGTCATACTCATGATTTTTGACTTTATGACCATTTGACATTTTACACCCTGTAAGTTATTGATTAAAACATTTTAAGCACTCGATCATCTCAGACATGATCCTTTTAACGTGAAAACTTTTGATCACCTCAGACGTGATCCTTTTAAAACATTTTGCCACCTCAGACGCGACTCAATTGACATTTGAAATCATGTGTGGTCACCTCAGACGTGACCCTTTTAGGTGATCAAATTCCCGATTGAATTCCATTGCATAGTCCGATGTTTAACAAACTAAATTGACAAAATTTAAACAAAAAAAAAGAACTAAAACTGAAATACAAAACTAAGACATGTTTTTGTGGTTTTGTGAGGGTTAAATCCTAAGATCTAAATCTAAAGATTTCATTTCCTCAAAAAGCAGCTTCAATTTATTTTGACCATACATGGACCAATTCAATTTGGAATCATACAGAAAAGTCAAATCATTCGGGACATGTTATCAAAAACCTTTTGATGCTCTATTCTTGTTTTTTATCCAGAGTCGTTAGCAAATTTAGGAAATCATACTAGTACTATTAGATCCCCACATTGATTTGGACTTTCAAGAATTGTAGCCACGATGATTGTCAATATACTTGTCCTCTTAAATCCATACACAAACTTTTGACACAGATTGGTGATAGTTTAAGGTTTAATTATTTCAACACGCTTGTGTGGATCCCACGCTTATATGGTAATCAACATTCCTCAGGAGATTTTTGAGCGGTCTCAGGGTAGTATACAAGAAGAAACTATTCTTAGAGCTTTCAAGGGGAAGCCAAGCCTCAGGTCAGTGCCATCGCACAGCAGAGAGGCGGCAAACAACAATGAATTCTAGAATATATAGGTTATGCTTATCCTCAGGTCATTGCCACCGCACAGCATAGAGGCACGTAACCTATCTTCCTGTTTGAGCACTTTTATTCTTTTTGCACATATCTCACCAACAACATAGGTTATTAGATTGATTGCTTTTGCATTTTTTTCATCATGTGCTTTTGCTCATATTTTGGTCATACGCACACATTTGCTGCGTTTATTCTGCTCGTCACCCCTTATTGGAATTTTGTTGATTGTGGTAACCAGGGATAAGATGATAACCCAGAGCTTGTTGAACAACTTAGTTTGTTCCTGAGATCACCAACAAGGTCTAATCATCTATTATGTTGAATCTACCGATATATCATCTGTGGTCTAGCAACCTGTAGGTCTACTTTCTTTGTGTTACCTTAGTAGTAACCAGTTTTACTATCATTTTTCCTTTTATATTGCTCAGACTACACAGACTTATACTTTGAACTTTGCATCTAATACAATTTAAACTTTTAAAAGTCTCAAATGATTTGTTCCTATGTACTATCATCTTTCAAAGTTTTTGAATCGGTATCACACATACGATCTGATTTCTATCAGCTAGCCTCTCCTGCTCCCTCGTTTTTTTAATGTTGTTAACTAAACCTATTCTCCCCCTAAAATTCTGAAACCATAAACGATTTGCGCTTTTAGGATTTTAATAGGCGAAGAAATAACATCAACTTAATTTAAACATAAAATAAAATAAATAAAGAAAATAAAAATAAAAAATGGACTAAATGCATCGGACTAAACATGGTCATCTTCTGGAATTACATCACTTTTCTTCTTAACGCCGTTGACCTCTAACAAATATAGAAAACGTGGTTTATCAAAAGCCTTTGTATAGAGGTCAGCGCGTTGAAAATCAGTATTTATTTTAACCACATCGATTAGGTTCTTTTCAAAGCAGTCACGTATAAAGTGATATTATATGCCGATGTGTTTGGTCTTAGGATGTTGTACCAGATTTTTGTTACTGCAATTGCAGCAGAGTTATCAACAAACCATAGAAGAGAAATTCAAACCGTAGTCCCGCATTTGCTGTTGTATCCATATGATTTGTTAGCAGCAACTTGCGGCTGCAACGTATTCGGCTTCGCAGGTTGAAAAAGCAACCGAGGTCTGCTTCTTACACTGCCAGGTCACTAATCTCCTCCCAAAGAATTGACATCCCGCTGATGTAGACTTGTAGTTCATCTTGCAGCCACCGTAATCCGAGTCACTATACGTTGTAAGCTCAAAGTCATCGTCATGAGGATACCACAACCCAAGTGTTGGAGTAACCTTCAGATAACGCAATATCCTTTTGACCCCTATCAGATGGTTAACTTTTGGCTTTGCTTGATATCTTGAACATAGACATGTCGTATACATGATATCAGGTCTTGAGGCAGTGAGGTACATGAGAGATCCAATCATTCTTCAGTACATGGTGGCATCAACCAGATCACCATTCTCATTGGGTGCTACATCATGGTTTGTAGCAAGTGGAGTCTCAGCTGCAGAAGCATTCTCCATGTCAAACCGACTGAGAATATCTCCTACATACTTGGTCTGATGTAGGAATATTCCCTTTGGTGTCTGATCCACCTGTAATCCGAGAAAAAACTTCATCTCTCCCATGGCACTCATCTCAAACTCAGCCTTCATTACTGCTTCAAACTCTTTACATAATTCTTCGTTCTTTGACCCGAAGATGATGTCGTCAACATAGATTTGAACAAGCAGTAAATCATCATCTTTCTCTTTGATACATAGTGTGCAATCAATAACACCTCTGCGAAAGCCGTGTTTCACAAGGTGAGTCGAGAGTTTCTCATACCAGGCCCTTGGGGCTTGATAAAGCTCGTATAAAGCCTTGTCGAGTTTATAAACCCTGTCCCGATGATATGGATCTTCAAATCCCTCGGGTTGACTGACGTACACTGTCTCTCGTATTTCACGATGAAGGAATGCACTCTTCACATCCAATTGATAAACTTTAATCTTCATATACGATGCATAGGCAAGGAAGATGCGGATGGCTTCCATTCTTGCCACGGGTGCAAACACTTCATTGTAATCTATTCCCTCGACTTGTCGAAATCCTTGAACTACAAGTCGAGCCTTGTTCAAGATGATGACTCCTTGGTCATCTTTTGTTAGGTCTAGGATTAGTAGATCTAGTTCATTATGTATAGGCTTAGTACTTGAATTAATATCTGTAATGAATATTTGTAATTCATTATTGTGTATGCATTAAATATATAGGTTAACCCATTTATGTGTGCGTTGATTTATGTATGGTTGCAGGTACAAACATTATGCTTGGTCAATTTATGAAATTGACCAAGTGTAAGAAACATCTACGAATGAACATTTTGTTCTTCCGTAGATTTATTTCTTACAAGTAATTTTACATCCGAAGATCTTCTGCGGATGAACAACCAGAAAAGAAGTTTCCTTCGGAAGAACAAGTTTCCTTCGGAAGAACAAGACTCCTTCGGAAGAACAATACTTCTACGGAAGAACAAATTCCTACTGAAGATATTGTTCCTGCGGAGTCCAAACACTTGTATAATACAAGTGTTACATGTCAACAAGTCAACAAGGCAGTTATGCGAATCCCGAGAAATCCGATGATTCCTTAACTGAAACAAATCAAATCCCAAGAGATCCGGTGTTTCCTATAACTGAAACATCACTGTCTATATATATGGATCCTAGGTTTTGATTCAAGCACGGTTGTGTTAGATGATAGATTGATCGACAACAGCAAAAGCAATACGAGAATCACTTCAAAGTCTCTCAATCAAACCCTAGCAGCCATCACATCAAAGCATACTTTAATATCATTCATTCATTATATTTGTAATCATTAACATGTTCTAATGAAATACTGATTAATCATTAATTGTGTTTTGTTACGTGTGTTCTTGATCTTTTATTAATATTTAAAGTTATTTAAAACAATTAAACCAAATCAACGTTGATTCTGCAAACGTTGACTTGCCATCAACCGACACTGATAATTCCTGTTGACGATCCTTGGATTCACAGGTGGTATCAGAGCCAAGTGCTCATTGATTTAGATCGATTGATCTATCAGTGTTAGTTGTGTTTAATTGAGTTCAATTTCGTAGATTTGTGAGTTCTTTCTCATTAGATCTACGGCTGTCGTTTAACTGCAATCGTTTTAATTAACTTGTTTCTATATTCAAATCAATTGAATAGCAGATCTTGTTAATTATTCTCATCAATTAACATCATGAGCAACTTCGGTGGTTCATCTTACCAACCTCCGAAGTTGGAAACAAAAGCAGACTTCAAGTCATGGAAAATCAAGTTTAGGAATCATGTAAACTATACTGATTTTGACTTATGGGTATCCATTACTGAAGGTCCTTATATTCCACCCACTCTTGGGCCGGATTATAATGACAAAAATCAACCAATCAGTACCAAAGATCTATCACCTGATGATGTCAAAAAGGTTAAAGTTGATATAAAAGCATACAGTTTGTTTAGTATGGCTTTACCTGAAAAGATATTGATCAGGTGTGAGAACTATAAAACAGCACACTCCTTATGGAAGATACTTCACACTCTCTGCGAAGGGAGTGATGAGATAAGAAGCATAAGGAGAGACACCCTCAGGTCACAATATGAAACATTTCATCATATTGAGGGTGAATCAATTCCTCAACAACTCCATAGATTCATGCAGTTGGTAACTGAGATGAATATTCTGGAGTTGAAGTATACTAGTGAGGAATTAAACAAGAAAATGCTCCACACTTTGCCAGAAAGTTGGAAGCATACTGTATCCATGTTCAAGAACACTATAGATCTGAAATCAACTGGTCTAGATACTCTGGTTGCAAAAGTGGAAGCTCTTGAAACGGACGAAAAATCAAGAAACAAGAGTGTGAGAACTCATGTCTCACCCTATCACTTCAAAGAAACAAATATTGTTGGAAGTGCATTTATTTCAAACAATGAAAGTGATAACTCTTGTGCTAGGAGTGATGATGAGGAGGAAGTTAGCTTTTATGCTTCTAAACCCTCAAAGAAATCATCTCAAGATAAGAATCAAAAGAATAAAGGAAGAACTGCTGATAGACAAGATACAACTGCAGCAACAGCTAAGTCTTCACATTCAGCCAATCAGTCAGAACCAATAATTGTGATATTAGACTCTGAAGAACAAAGAGCAGCCTTTACAGCATTTAGTTCAAGTTTTCAAGCATATCTGGGAAGCTCTCTAACTTCAGCAAATATCTGCCAACAAGACTTAGAAGAACTGCCTCCTGATGTAGTGGAAGAAATGGATCTACAATGGCAGATGGCCATGATTACTTATAGAGCAAAGCAATATCTCAGGAGAAATAAGAACTTGGCTTCAGCAAGCAAAACATCAAAGATTGGCGTTGACAAATCAAAAGTAAGATGCTACAAATGAAATCTCTATGGACATTTCTCAAGAGAATGCAATAAACAGTCATATCCAGAGATGAGACAACATCAGCAGCATCAGCAACATCAGATTCAAGCACATCAACAATCAACTTCTCAAAGACCTCTGCACAAACAATCTCAACTGATCAATGCATCCCCACCAGCCACCAAAGAATCAGCTGGACCTAGCAACTCAAAGGAGTCAGGGATGATCATACTTCAAGATGGAACGTGTGACTGGAGTGTGTATGAAAAGGAAGTTTTGGAAGAGAATCAAGCATTGATGGCTCATATGGATCAAACAGTTCCACCAATGGCAAGAGAGGTAAAAGAAAGATTGTGTTCATCAACATGTGTTGAGGAAGTTGAACGATATAGAGTCCATGCTCAACAGTTGGCTGACAAAGTAAAAGAAACAATGATTTTGAATGAATCCCATGTTAGAGAACATAAATTGTATCAAATAAAATTAACTCTTTGCAAAAGGATTTAGAAAATTTTGTTTCTGAAAATTATAGCCTAAAAGCCCAAGTTGAGCATCTGACCACTTCCTTAACAAAATCCATGGCTGATCATGCATCAACTGAATGAAACTTCAGAAGTTTCAATTATCATCTCAGCAATATGAGAAATTACTAAATTCTCATATTGAATCAAAGAAAAGGTCTGGGTTGGGTTATAATGCGGTTGCACCACCTATAAATGATAATTACACTTCTTTACCTACAACAATGACCAACACTCTGTCAAATCATTTTGTGCCTAGCACCAAGTTTGAAAAAGATTCAAATCAAATCAAAATTAATGATGAAGCTGAGGTGAGTGAAACTGAATCTTCTGAATCAGAATCTTTAAATCAAAATGATTCAGAATTTGATTATGATAATTGTGATGACTTGGATGATTCTGATGAACATGATGTTGATCGAATAACCACTGGTAAGAATGTTCATCTTAAAACACATATTCCAAAAGTGCTTGAAGAAACAAAGTTGCCATATCCTCCTAAACAAAGAAACATGCTGAAGACCATCTGCAAGAGAATAGCTCAATTGAATGAAGGTCTTCAAGAACTAAGTCAGCAACAAGACTCCTCCAAGAAATTGAATGATGAATCTGTCATCACCGAGGAAAAAGAGAGATTCAAGGAAAAAGGAAAGAAAAAGGTATCAGCAGATCATCAACTGAAAAAGAAAACTTCAGCTGCTGATCTACGGAAGAGGAATTCAGCAACAAACAATCAAAATGTGCATAAAGTGGAAAAAGGAGAAGCACATCCAAAGCTAAAGAAGAAAGAACAACATCAAAAGTCAGCAAACCATAAGAATGATTCTGAGAAAGAATCAGATGAAAAGTATTGCAAATGGTGTGACATGAAAAATCACAATACTGAAGATTGTTACTTCAGTAGCTACTGCTCTATTTGCAATATGAACAATCACATGACTGCTGATTGCTACTTCAACAAACATTGTGCTATCTGCAACAAAAATAATCATTCCACTCAGGAATGTTATTTCAACAAAAAGAACAAGACAAAAGGCACAAAGAAGAAAGAATCTATTAAGTCTGAATCAAATTCTCAATCTACTGATTGTGCAAAGGGTTCAAAACTGAAGAAGTCTGAACAAAAATCAAAGTCAAAATCAAAGGACAAAACATCATCAAGTGCTCATACATTGAAGAAAAGACCAACTTTCCAGCAGTCAAAAACACCTCACAAAAGGGTAGATTTGACTGATAAGGAAACAATGGATGATGATGCATTCTTTGATAAATTTGAAAAGGGAATTCAAATACCTCTTTCAAAAACAAAAGATAGTGAGACATTTAAAGGTTCATTATCAAAACAAAAGACTCAAACAAATGAAGTTGATTTGAGTCAAGCAGAAATTGAGAAACAAGAATCTACTTCATCAACATCCCATTCAGCAGAATCATCCTCATCTAAATCAAATCAGAATGAATCAACCAAATCTAAAACTAAAACTTCAAAATTGTTCATGAAGGAGTAACTGTTTTAGATCCTGTTGACAAACCCAAGATCACTAAGACTTGGGTTGTCACTTCTAACTGATTTTCTTTTCTGAATGCAGGAACAATATTGGAGAGCTGACAACAAGTGGTATGTTGACAGTGGTTGTTCCAGGCATATGACAGGAAACTGTTCTCTTCTCCATGATTTCAAACATAAAAATGCTTCTTATGTGGCATTTGGTGGGGATAAAATGGGAGGTAAAATTGTTGGTGAAGGGATGATAACAAATGGTGTACTCAAATTTGATAAAGTAAATTACTGTAAAAATTTACAGTATAATCTACTTAGTGTGTCTCAAATTTGTGATCAAAATTATACTACATTGTTTGATGATACTAACTATTACATTCTTAAGCCAGGATTTATTGTTCCAGAAGATTGGATCCTCCTCAAAGCAGCAAGAAAAGGAAACACTTATGTTTTGGATATGAACAACACTTCACTCACAAAACATGAAACATGCCTTATATCTAAACTCTCAGAAGATTTGTCTCAATTATGGCATAGAAGGCTTGTACATTCTAACATGAAGAACATGAATAAATTGGTGAAAAATGACCTGGTCATTGGATTGCCAAATAAAAAGTTTCATTGCTCAACTCACTGTTCTTCTTGTTACAAAGGAAAACAACATAGAGTGTCACATAAATCCAAAACTATCAATACTAATACTACACCACTCAAATTGCTTCACATGGATCTGTTTGGTCCTACCAATGTAATGAGCATTGGAAAAAGGCAATATTGTTTGGTGATAGTTGATGATTTCATAAGATTCACATGGGTCTTTTTCTTAAAACAAAAAAGTGAAACATCAGAAACATTAATGGACTTTGTGATCAAGATTGAGAATCAACTTGATACAAAAGTTAAAATTTTTAGGAGTGACAATGGTACTGAATTTGTCAATTTTGAACTGGATTCCTTTTGCAGGAGCAAAGGTATTGCAAGACAATTCAGTGCACCAAGGACTCCACAACAAAATGGAGTTGCTGAAAGAAGAAACAGAACTCTCATTGAAGCAGCAAGAACCATGCTAGCTGATTCACAACTACCTATCACTTTTTGGGCTGAGGCTGTGAATACTGCATGCAATGTTCAAAACAGAACATTAATTGTCAAAGAACATAACAAAACTCCTTATGAGCTCCTATTTAAAAGAAAACCATACATAGGATATCTAAGAGTCTTTGGATGTCATGTAACTGTTTTGAACATAAAAGAGTCATTGGGAAAATTTTCAGAAAAAGCATATGATGGTTTCTTTGTTGGATACTCTTCAACATCAAAATCATATAGAGTGTATATTCCACAACATAACATTATGGAAGAGACTCCTAATGTATCTTTTGATGAAACTGTATTTACAAAGTCAGTTAAAGGTTCAACATGGTTATTTGACATAAATGCTTTATCCAAATCATTTAACTATGATCATTTGAACAATGCAGGATCTGATGAAGTATGTTATCCATTTGTTCCTCCTCTTATGACTGAAGTAACCTTATCTGCTGATCCTCCAAGGATACACCCATCTTCGTAGAAGCAGATACTACATGTGGAAATGATCAAAATGCATCCGGAGGAGTACCTATGGAAGAACAAAAGCATCCGGAGAAGTTCCTACGGAAGACCAAAATGCATCCGGAGAAGTTCCTACGGAAGACCAAAATGCATCCGGAGAAGTTCCTACGGAAGACCAAAATGCATCCGGAGAAGTTCCTACGGAAGAGCAAAATGCATCCGGAGAAGTTCCTACGGAAAAGAAAAATGCTTCCGAAGAAGTTCCTGCGGAAGAGCAAAACACAACTGGAGATACTTCTGTAGCCCAAACAATAGACTCTCATGATCATTCAACTCCCGTTGAACATTTTGACTATTTCTTAAATTCTCAACCTGAGCTGAATCAGTCTGAGGCAATGGAAATGACTAACCTGGAATCATCTATTCTAGTTGAATCAACTTCTTCAATGAGAATCCATAAGACTCATCCACTTGACAACATCATTGGAAATCCTTAAAAGAGAACTACAAGGAGCCAAAGTAGTACAGCCAACCTTTGTCTCTTCAACTGTTTTCTTTCTCAAGTGGTGCCTCCAAACATCACAGCTGCTTTAAAAGACAATAGCTGGATTGAAGCTATGCAAGAAGAGCTTCAACAGTTCAGAAAGCAAAAACTGTGGTCTCTTGTTGATTTGCCTGAAGGTCAACATCCTATTGGAACAAGATGGCTATACAAAAACAAACTGGATGATAGAGGGATTATTGTACGAAACAAAGCAAGGTTGATTGCACAAGGATACACTCAAGAAGAAGGAATAGACTATGATGAAGTTTTTGCACCAGTTGCAAGAATTGAGGCCATAAGAGTGTTTTTGGCTTATGCATCATATAAGAAGTTTACTGTGTATCATATGGATGTCAAGTGTGCATTCTTATATGGGAAGATTGATGAGGAAGTTTATGTGTCACAACCCCCCTGTTTTGAAGATCCTCACTATCCTCATAGGGTATACAAACTAGATAAAGCCTTGTATGGTCTTCATCAAGCATCAAGAAAATGGTATGAAACATTATCATCTTTCTTACTCAAGCATGGCTACAAAAGAGGAACTATTGATCAGACACTCTTTCTCAAACAAGAACATCAAGATCTCTTAGTAGTTCAAGTATATGTTGATGACATTATATTTGGTTCAACTAATAAGAGATTGTGTGTGAATTTTGAAGAGCTGATGAAATCTGAATTCCAGATGAGCTCAATGGGTGAATTAACCTTCTTCCTTGGCCTTCAAGTTCATCAAAAATCAGATGGGATATTCATCAATCAAGAAAAATACATACATCAAATTTAAGAAATACAATCTTGCTGATGTATCCTCATGCAAAACACCAGCATCAACAATTGATAAGATTGTACCTGATCCTTCTAGAAAATCTATTGATCAAAAATTATATAGATCAATGATAGGTTCACTTATGTATTTAACTGCCAGTAGACCTGATATTATGTTTGCTGTGTGTGTATGTGCTAGGTACCAATCTGATCCCAAGGAGTCACATCTCAATGCTGTAAAAAGAATTTTCAGATACCTCAAGGGAAAACCAGGACTTGGTCTTTGGTATCCAAAGGATGGAGACTTTACACTCTACTCATACTCAGACAGTGACTATGGTGGATGTAACAGTAACAGAAAATCAACAACCGGTGGATGCCAATTCATTGGACCAAGGCTAGTATCATGGCAATGCAAGAAATAAACCAATGTTTCTGTATCCACAGCTGAGGCTGAGTACATTGCTGCTTCAGCTGGTTGCTCTCAAGTTCTTTGGTTGCAAAACCAATTGCTTGACTATGGTTACAACTTTCTTCAAACTTCAATCTATATAGACAATTCTGCTGCTATGTTTATCACTGCTAATCCTGTGCAACATAGTAAAACAAAACATATTGAGATAAGATATCATTTTCTGAGAGATTGCTCAGAAAAGGGATTGATTAAGTTAGTCAAAGTGGATACATCAAATCAGCTTGCTGATTTATTCACTAAAGCCTTTGATTCAGTCAGATTTAATTTTCTGGTTGAGTCTCTAGGCATGATTAACTTAGATTAATCAAGTTTAAACAAACAAAATACTGTGTGTAATGATGCATCAGCATGACATATGTATGGGAAATGATAGTACACTATAGCTTTGCCTATTCCTGAATAAATAAATAACAATAAATCTCAGCAAGTTTCTTGATATGTGAGTAGATTCATCTTGAGTGGAAACTAAACTGAGTGCATGCCAAACATAATGCTAAAATGATTGTTTGTGGGAAACTTCATTTTGAGAATACAAAGTGAGTCTTATTCTAATGTGACCAAATCACTCATCTAAACACACTATGTAAAACACTTTATAATATCTATCTTTGCAAATCATACTCCCTCTGTTTTGTGTGAACAAAGACCTGGGTGTATGATCACCATACTGAATATCAGTTGCAAAAGGTGAAAAGATCATGATCCTCATCATCCCTCTGTTTTGTGTGAACAAAGACCTGGGTTAAAGGCACCTCTGTTTTACGTGAGTAAAGACCTGGTGACCTGATGATGATCATATCTAAAGCTCTCAAAAGAATCCTATGTGATCAACTGTATATTATCTTGAGCTTTTACATCAATGCATCAATGAGATGTCAAATGCATCTCAAGATAGATCTTATAACTTAAAGTACATAGTCTTAAGTGTGAAAAAGTGATGATTTGACTTGCAAAGGGAGGACAAAACCTTTGTGAATTGAATGTGAAGCCCATAACAGTTATTTCCAAATCAATATGAAAACATGATAAACAGCATGCCTAGTTGATACATAAGCTCTTGTATGGATTTATGTGGACAATATACTTGCAATCAGAACTTGTTCAGGTATCAAATCAACAAAATAACTCATCAGGAAGAGGCTTAGTATTATAGTATGATCCCATCATATGTGTATATATATCTGCTCATTATCATACAGTTAAAAATCATGTTATTCCTCTTAAAGAAATTTATGATAAATGCTTAAGTTCACCATTAATCACAAATTTAGGGGGAGTAGAATACATAATGTCTCAATCAGCAGCAACAATGTCTATATCATTATCAATTTGAAGGAATTGGAATCTAAGCATCATCTTAGCTTCTGGATATATGAAAATTTTAGTAAAAAATCATTTTAAACTTTCTTGTACTAAATTGCCATGTATACAAAGCCAACAAGGTCCTAAAGCAATAAATGGTTCTAACCAATGGAGTTGGACCATACATACAACAATATTTCTCTGCATTGTGCTACTTTAAGCATCAGCAGAAGCTACAATGTGGAAATCAATCTTAAATGTTTATTCGTAGATTGGTAAACTACGGATGAATAAAGATCAACAAATGTAATTTAATGTTACAATTTTCACATCATCAGCAGATGTTGTTGATCCGTAGATGTTCTGCGAAAGAATACATTGAGGATCCCACTTAATAAATGATAAATTAATTCTGCGGAAGAATACATTGAGGATCCCACTTAATAAATGATAAATTAATTCTACGGAAGAATACATTGAGGGTCCCACTTAATAAATGAGATAAAATTAATGTGTCTGAGAGTATAAATAATGTGGTTTGACTTGTCAAATTCATTATTCGCTTTTTCAGCTCACTTTTCAGACCTAGAAAAACTCACTCAACAAAATTTTTCCCACTTCCTCAGCATTCAAAATTTACCAAATAAAAACCTTAAACAAACATATATCTGTGTTCTTAATCTGCTGTTGTTAAGGTAAAACATGTCATAATATTCAAGAATGAACCATTTGATTCTTGTTTTATCTCACAACTGTTCGTATTCTCATATCAATATTGTGATTTTAACGAAGTCTTTTTCTTATGAACAGATGGATAATCGATTTGCGAGAGAACACAATGTGTGTGCCTTCTTAAACCCTGATGATCCTGTTTCAAAAAGGTGTCAAGAAATTATCAGATATCTAAGAAGATCGAGGCTGTTCTATGCCCTATCAGCAGAGCCTGTGATTTATTGATCACATATCACTGACTTCTGGAATTCTGCATATGTAGAAGAAGATGGTGAAGGTATTGTTGCTGAAGTTAAAAATCGAAGGCTGAGAATTGATGAACAAACAATAAGAAGGGTTCTTGAACTGGGAGATGTTGAAGCCGGACACCCTGATGTGTTCGAAAATGAATACATAGAAAAGGTTTTTCTCATAATGGGGTATGATGGTGATTTTGAAAGGGGAGAAATCAAGAAGGGAAGACTCTGTAAGCCATACAGATTTCTGTGTCACACTTATCTGAAGTGCATTTCAAACAGAAAATCTGGGCTTGATAGATTTTCAAGACATATATCCTCTGGTATCATTGGTATTTTTGAGGGAAGAACCTACAATTACTCAAAGTACATCTTCAACTGTCTATGTGATCACATTAAAGTACAGACTGATAAGATGTACATGTTTCCAAGGTTTATTCAACTAATCATTAATGTTGATTTGCCTGGAACTTCTATGGAAGGTGGTGTGTTTATTCAAGCACACCTTGGCAGATTTGTTTTGAACAAAATTTCTAGGAAATATGAAGGAGGTGACATGGACATGTTTGCACATGTGGTGGATGCTACTGCAAACATTCCTCAAGAGCTTGTGTGGGAAGGTGAACAAGAGAACTCTTCAACCAACTCTGCTCAAGACACTCACTCACAAGATACATTGCCCATACATCAACAATCTCCAGCCAGTCAAAACACAAAACCAATCTCACCTATCCACCATCAATCACCAAATCAACAACAAACACCCCAACCACAATCTCCAGCCAGTCAAAACACAGAACCAATCTCACCTATCCACCATCAATCACCAAATCAACAACAAAAAAACACCCAACCACAATCTCCAGCCAGTCAAAACACAGAACCAATCTCACCTATCCACATCAATCACCAAATCAACAACAAACACCCCAACAACAATCACCAGCCAGCCAAAACACAGAACCAATCTCTCCAAATCCAGAAAATTCAGCCTTGAGAGCATATACACTGGGGAGACAGAGTTAGCCTCACGAGCAAGTACGGTTAAACTGTCATCATCCAAAACTGAATCCCCTGTACTCTCAAATGAAACTGAACAAGTCTCTCCAGTCACTGATCATCAACAACAACAACAACCTCATTAAGAACTTGTAGATCAAGCCATTGAGCACAGTTCAAGCTCAGCAAGTGTTGATCCGGAAGAAGTTAAAGATGATAAGATTGATTCTCAACATGGGGAAGAAGATGTAGAAGCAGACTATGTTGATGTTATTGCCTACAATGAAGATGATCTAAGTGATAATGATATCCCTGTCAGCAAGAGAATGACCTCAAAGATCTTCAAAGTCTGATCATCAGCAATTATCCAATTCACCCTAGAGGAAGAGACTTCTCAACTTAGTGGGAAAGTGAAGACTAAATTTAAAGGTGATGTCCTGATAGAAGCTAAAAAGAAGATATAGAGCATCAGAAGAGAATCAAAGGGCTCAAAAGATACAAGTCCAATACCTCAGAACATGTAGATGATGAATTCTTAAAGAGGGCTGGCTACAAAACTAGAAACAAAGCAGCAATCAAATGCATTGAAGGGACTCAATTCACAAACCCTATCAATGATGGGGTTATGTTAAGAGACAAAGGTTGGTCTTGTTAAGAAATGCTGAAAACAAGAAAGCTGACAGGATCAGGATCTTTGACCCTGTGGAAATCAAATTACTTCATCCCAGCTACACCTCGTACCTTAATGACAAATTCTTTCCCAAGCTGACTAATGAAAAACCCCAAAATGATTTGTTCATGCATGTCCATGTGATCCAGTGATTGACAAACTACATGCCAAAGTCTACAAAAAAAGAAGATTCAATGCTGGACTGCTAAAGGGAACAACTTTTGATGAAGTAACACAACTCAGAATCTCAGAGCAAGATGAGCTAGAAGTGGTGAATAACAACAATGTGTTAGACATACTCACTACTGAGGAAGATGTTCTAGGGATCAGTTTTGAGACGCTGAAGAAGTTCAGCAAGATGAAGATCAACTACAAGTATGATGATCAGAAGACTGCTGTGCCTTACTTCTATAACAAAATCATTGCCAGAGTCAAGGAACTTTCAGTTTTGAAGAACTGATTGCAAGTATCTAAGCCTAAGGGGGAGTATTGTTAGGTCTAGGATCAGTTGATCTAGTTTATTATGTATAGGCTTAGTACTTGAATTAACATCTTTAATGAATATTTGTAATTCATTATTGTGTATGCATTAAATATATAGGTTAACCCATTTATGTGTGCGTTGATTTATGTATGGTTGCAGGCACAAACATTATACTTGGTCAATTTATGAAATTGACCAAGTGTAAGAAACATCTACGGATGAACATTTTGTTCTTCCGTAGATTTATTTCTTACAAGTAATTTTACATCCGAAGATCTTCTACGGATGAACAACCAGAAAAGAAGTTTCCTTCGAAAAACAAGTTTCCTTCGGAAGAACAATACTTCTACGGAAGAACAAATTCCTACTGAAGACACTGTTCCTGCGGAGTCCAAACACTTGTATAATACAAGTGTTACAAGTCAACAAGTCAAAGGCAGTTATGCGAATCCCGAGAAATCCGATGATTCCTTAACTGAAACAAATCAAATCCCAAGAGATCCGGTGTTTCCTATAACTGAAACATCACTGTCTATATATATGGATCCTAGGTTTCGATTCAAGCACGATTGTGTTAGACGATTGATTGATCGACAACAACAAAAGCAATACGACAATCACTTCAAAGTCTCTCAATCAAACCCTAGCAGCCATCACATCATAGCATACTTTAATATCATTCATTCATTATATTTGTAATCATTAACATGTTCTAATGAAATACTGATTAATCATTAATTGTGTTTTGTTACGTGTGTTCTTGATCATTTATTGATATTTAAAGTTATTTAAAACAATTAAACCAAATCAACGTTGATTCCGCAAACGTTGACTTGCCATCAACTGACACTGATAATTCCTGTTGACGATCCTTGGATTCACATCTTTCTTGCATTTCAAGACCCATTTGGTGCCAATGACCTTAGCACCTTTAGGTCTATCCACCAAAGTCCATACACCTAACTTCTTGAACTGAAGAAGTTCTTCTTGCATGGCACTTACCCATGCCTCATCATTCAGGGCTTCACTGACGTATTTTGGCTCAAACTGCGACACAAAACAACGATAAGCACCGTCGTGAAGGTATCCTTTTTCCATTACCGATGCATAATTAGCTGAATATAGCTGATTTCTTGTCTGCACTCCTGATCTAACATCCCCAATGACATTGTCCAGGGGATGATAGACATTTAAGCGTGATCCAGGAGTGGTGGGAACAACTACCTCAGAGTCAAGATTATGAACGTTTCGTTCTGTATCTGAGGGAGTAGGAGTTTGAGGTTCAGAAGACGCAGAGGCATCAATGTTAGATGCTAGTGGACTTGCAGGAATTGGAACCTTTTCCTCTTGATTGTTCTGGTCATTCTCCACAGCTTCATCTTCTGAGGAGGAGTCACTTCCTTTGAGTGCTCCCCTTGAGTGGTGAGACGAGTCACCTTGTGAACCAGATGATGTTGAATCTTGTGATGGTGTGTTCAAGACATCATACATCATCTTGGTTGCTAACTCTTCGTCAGAAGTGGAGAGAGGTATGTTAAAGGCCTTGAAGAATCCATCATAGTCGAAAAAGAAGGCGGGTCCTTTTCCAGCAGGTGGGGTGGTGTATCTTTGGACATCCACGTTACACCACACTTCTACTAGACCCGTTAAGTTGTTGTAAACTCTCTTGTTTGGTATGTTGTATCCTAGAAAGATACCTTCTTCAGCCTTCTCGCTGAATTTTCCCTCCTGAGTCTTCTTCAATAGGGTGCACAGTGCGCCAAACGGTTCGAGATACTCTAGATTAGGTTTACGTCGTTGTAGTAACTCGTAACACGTCTTGCCATGGCGTTTAACTACCAGAACTGGATTTAACGTGTAACACGCATTTGCCACTGCCTCATTCCAGAATTGGATAGGCAGTTTCGAGTCCGCTAGCATTGTCCGTGCTGTCTCTATCAAGCTGTGATTCTTTCTCTCAGCAACGCCATTCATCTGAAGTGTGTAGGCAGAGGTGAACTGGTGCACAATTCCTTTTCCTTGCATTAATCCTCCATCCACTGATTCTAGAACTTGTTCCGTTGTCTGAGCGTACCTGTCTTACCTTCAGCTTGTAGAGAGACTCCAGTGTAGTTACTAATTCCTTGAAAGACTCAAATGTTTCTGATTTGGATTTCAGAAACATTACCCAAGAAAATCTTGAGTAGTCATCAGTAACCACATAGCAGTACAAGTCGCCTGTAATGGTTCTTGTACTGACTAGACCAAACAGATCCATGTGAAGAAGTTCAAGAGGAAGTTCGATTGAATGAACTTTCTTTTCCTTAGAAGACTTCTTCGTCTGTTTGCCTTTCTTGCACGCCACACAGAAATCCGGAAGTTGGAGGTTTTTGACGTTAACTCCTCTCACTAGATCATTCTGGATCAAGTGATTCATCTTCGTGGATTAATGTGTCCCATTCTCCAATGCCAGGAGATGGAGTCCTTCTCAGTAGCCTTTGACAAGAAGCACTGAACTTGATGATCCGTTGTGTAGGCCTTTGAAAGATCCAAGACATAAAGGTCATTATATCTTGAGGCATACATTAAGACTTGGTCCTCCTGGATCACATAGTCCTTTTTCAGGACATAGCACTTCTTGTTGTCGAATATTACCTTAAAGCCTATGTCACATATTTGGGATACAAAAAGTAAGTTGTTTTGAAGTTGTTGAACGTAGTTTACTTTATCAAACTTCACTTTCTGATTTCCCACTTCCCCTTGAGCTGTGATATACCCTCCTTTGTTTCCAGCAAATGAAACATGGCCTCCTTTTATTTGTTTGACGTTTGATAAGAGTGCCATGTTCCCAGTCATGTGCCTGGATGCTCCGCTATCGACAATCCACGTGTTGGTTTCAGCACTATAGCGAACACCCTGCACATTCAATTGAAAACATTAGTTCAGGTTAGGAACCCAAGCCTTTACTGGCTTGGGTTTCCCAGAGGCATCACACATCATAAATTCAACCCATTGACCTTTAGATGGTGAGGGAAGCTCAGGTGTATTCTTTTCCTCATTATAAGACATTGAGGTTGATTTTTCTTTCCATAAACCAGCTTTGTGTAAGGCCTGTTTGTGATAAACAGACGACTGGCTAATAGGTTGAACTTTAGGTTCACTAGCTCTTCTAGGTGGAATCAATGAGCTCCTCTTAGAAGACCTAGGTTTTGATTCCTGAAGTTCAACTTTCTTCCTAGGTGTCTGATAGTAAGGACAATTAGACGCAATGTATCCACACTCTCCACAGTTGTAGCATGACCTGCTATCAACTTTATGATTTAACTGTTTTTGTGGAGACGTGTGTGACACCCGAGTGACATTGTTCTGTTTGGGTTTTGACTCTACTTCTTTAGATGTTTTATCTTGTTTAACAAGTTTAATTGTTTTAACATTTTTAACATCCTTTCCATTTTGTTTACCTGGACTTTGACAAGAAACACGTGATTGGTTAACAGTAATAGTCTTTTTAGGTTCAGATTTGACTGTGTTTGACCTAGACTATATATTAACCTTTTCAAACTCTTTTTCCGGATCAACACAAGGCATTTTACCTTTTGTCTTTGACGTGGCCTCCTTTTGTTTAGTTCCAGATTCATTTGATGTACATGTGGAATCTGGATCACTTACAAGAGGAGTGGACACCACATGATCCTTGATTGGATTGTTATTGATTGGTTTACTTTTAGTGTTCATCAAGGTCTCAGATGGTGGTGGAACCACTTTGTATCCCAAACCCTCCCCATTATTACGCTCTCTCACTAAGTGTTGGACAATATGAGATGAACTTGTCCAACTATGCAGTTTTTGCTTTAATGAATTAACTTCTACTTCTAAAACTGCTTTTTGTTTTTAGTGTCTTCTAGGGAGTTAAGATAGTACCTAGTGTCATTAGCTTGGTTAAAGGCTAATACTTCTGTTTCCCTAAGCTGTTTGTTCAATAGGTCTATCTTTTCTTTGTAACTGTGCTCATTTTGTTTTAAAACTCTGTTAGCTTCAGTGCACAATTGCAAGTCCTTTACTAAGCTCTCATTATGATCTAATAACCTAGCAAATTTCAAGTCAATGCTCTCTCTAAATTTATTACAATCAAAACAAGCATGATTATTGAAAAGTTGGTCAGTAGTACTTACCTGAGAAGGTTCTGATGAATGAGCCATCAAAGCAGAGTCTGGTGTTTCTGGTTCTGGTGATTCTGACGTTGTTGTAGTTGTTCCTTCTTAAGGCATGTAAGTGATCACAGTTGCAGTCTCTTCAGTGTTTGACATCGTGAGTTCCACTGCAATATCTCCTTCACTAGCTGAATCATCATCTAAATCCTCAACACTAGCAATGTTGGATTCTCCTGGAGAGACAAACCGAAAGCTCCAGTCCTGTCCCTCGTCATCATGGGCAGTCAAGGCTTTAGGATCCTTGCTTGATGAAGTAGGACTGCTAGTTGTCTTATCTTGACGATTGAAGGACGAGAATAGATTCCCGTTTTCATTTTTCTTGGGCTTCACACACTCTCATTTGAAGTGCCCCTTTTCTCCACAGTTGAAACAGGTCACCTTGGTCTTGTCGAAACCAAAGGTAGTGTCCTTAGTTGCAACCAAGTTTTGTCTTGTTTTCTTGACAAACTTCATAGCTCTCCGGACAGCACTTGCTAAGGCCCACATTATATCCATCCTCTCCAGTTTTGTCTCATCTACCTGCTCGTAGTCATCGTCTGCCAGATGGCAGTTTCTAATTCTCCCAGCAACTAGTCCATCATAGGAGTGGACTACAGCTGCTAAGAGATCCATGTGCTCTCTTGCTATTTCTACTGTCACATTACCGAGATTCTCGGTCTTCAGTTTTGTAGTATTTGCTTCAGGTGCAATGTATTGGGTACCAAACGACCCTGGCGTTTCTAACCCTGAAGTATAGGCTTGAGAAGGACCAGCTGAACTTGACACAAAGGCTGTCTGAAGTGGTGCTCCAGACGTTTTGGCTTGTGGAGTCGCGTTGTACAGTGCCGGATTCTGAGTATAAGAAGACTTTTGGGCTCTGTATTTCATCCTTAATGTGTAACACCCGGTTATTTACTATTTTGAAGCCGACGAAGGAAGAAAAAGAAATAAAGTCCAAAGTCGAGGGACCAGACTTGCCAACGAAAGAAAGTCGGGCGAGTGGGAGTATATAAGGGAGAGGGAAGCCCTTACCCTCTCCCCCACACTCACATTTTCAGCTATCAAAGAGAGGAGAAGAGAGAAAGGAAGAAAAGAGGAGGAAAGGGTCGGTTCGGGTGGTTCGAGTGGCAAAAATTGTCGTGTAGCAAGCCAAATCGAAGCCCTTGTCGTTGTGCTCGTTTGTGTGAGTTCTAGGACCCCACTTTTACTTGCTTTCAACCGATTTTGGGGTTGAAAAGTATTAAAAATCCGTTTTTGTATGTGTGTGTGTTTGACCCATTTGGGTGTGTTGCATTTGATGTGTTTAGAGTTTGTTTCCGGGCTTATGTGTGCTTGTATGGTGTTATGGTATGCATTCCTAAGGTCTAAGATGGTTAATTTAGGCTTAGAATGGGTCTGGATGAGCTTGGAGGCCGAAAATGGCAGATTGGGTTCGGGATGAACTCCATTCTGCATCAGCTAGGGCTAGGCGACCGAATGGAAGCCATACGGCCGATTGAGAGGCGATTGAGGTTCATTCGCACGATAGGGATCCATTCGCACAATTAAGGGTTGAATTGTACGACTAAGTGTTCATTCGCACGATTGGGAGTCCAGTCACATGGGGAGTCATACGACTGAGGGTCCAGTCGCATAGGTGTTTAGTCGCATGAGTCCATTCGCATGAGGTTAGTCGCATAGGTGCTCATTCGCATTAGTTTTATCCGCATGAGGTCCATACGCACGACTGGATGTCCATTCGCATAGATGTTCATCTGCATGAGTCCAATCGCATGACGTTCAGTCGCATGGAGGCCATGCGACTGAAGAGTGTCCATACGCATGAATAGGGCCGTTGCACCCGAAGGAAAGTGTAGTTCGACTTCTGACTTTCGGGGGAAAGTGCATAACGTAAAGGTTCCCGTAAGAGCATGTAAGATAACTGTTATGTCCTTAGAAAGCAAGTAGGGCATAATGATGATGATGTTGCATGTTTGTTCATGATGTATGTTATGTATGTATGATGTTGCCCTGTATGACGTGATGTTGGTGCATGTTAATGTTCCTTAGTATGATGTATGTTTATCTTTCCTATGGCTTTACGTGTTATGATAATGAATGAAATGAAGTATTATGTAACGTAAAGTGGAAAGAAATGAAAAGTCTTCCATGTATCGGATATCGGGTCCTTCTTTGTGATCGACCATTTATGTAGAACCTCTACCGCTTAGCTCTAGTACTGCGGCATACGCTCAGCTATTCAATTATTGACTTCGGCCCAGTAGCTAAATTGTTCGGGGTGTTGCATATGGTATTGGTACGGATGATATCCGATGCGCAAGTAAAGTTATATTGAACGAATGAATGGATGAATGAAGGAGATAATAAAGATATTATCTATGCGTACGTATGATGTGTGATCATGCAAAAGTAACGAATGGTTTTAAATGAAAGTAAAGTATGTTTTATTATAAAGATAGAACTCACTCAGCAACGCTGACTTTTTATATGTTTTCCAGATGGCAGGTAATGTTTGCTGAGGATGGCACCGTGAGGCTACTCGGCTCTTTTGGGATGGCATCCATTTATAAAGCTTTTGTGATGTAATGCAAACATGTATTTTGTAATCGGATAATGATGTATTATTTGACAAAAGTGTTTATGATGAAATGAGATGTCATTTTTGAATGTTTACGCTACAATATTTTCATGAGACAAATGTAATTATATGTTTTATGTGCGATGAATGACCAAGTGTAGACGTCCCGGGAACGGGGCCTTACAAGTTGGTATCAGAGCCAAAGTTTAAGTGAAATGGGTAAATTTTTCAAATAAACCTTAACTTAAACTGAAAATGGGACGGAAGGGGAATGGGATGCCAATCTGAGTAGCTGCGTGCCATCAGGTATTTTCGTAAAGTTAACCGGTTTTATGTGCGCATGGTATGTGGTTATGTGTTGTATGTAGATTTAAATACTGATGTAGTCAGGACAGGTAATGCTTGGGGTATGAAGAGTAAAGTAAGTGGCTAATCACAACTGGCCACTGTAATTAGGGACTTACTATACTTCACATAAACTGAGTTGGTTCCTTAAATGACCGTGTGGGTGTTTGAATCTTTCAGTGTGAGTTAGAGAATGGCTGGAGGTAGATCTTCTAAAGCTTCCAGGGGTGGAGGCCGTGGTGGGCCTGATGTTGAGCTGCGACCCAAAAGAGGAAGGCCAATGGTCGAAAAGGTGGTTCCTGAAGAACCAGAGACCCCTCATCCGGAAGCTGGGGATGAGAGTGCAAACCTGAGGGCCTCGGTAAAGGAGGCTGTTGTTGAAGAAGTACACCAGGTCATGCAAACAATCTTACCGTCTGTGGTGACCGAAGTCATCAAGGCGGTAAAAGAAGGAGAAAGAAAGAAAAGAAACAAGTCTTCGGGGAACGAGAGCAACCGGAGCCCGCAACGATTTTCTCTGATAATGAAGACGAGGAAGAGGAAGATGAGCCTGTGCGAGAGGTGGCACGAGGCTGTAACTATGGGGTGTTTATGAGATGCAAGCCCCCTACTTTTGACGGTAACGGCAATTCTACCGCTGCTCACCGATGGGTGAGAGAGATGGAGGCTGTTCTCGACATCAGCGAGTGCCGGGAAGATCAGAAGGTGAAGTTTGCCTGTCATTCATTTGTGGACTCGGCACTATGCTGGTGGGACAACATTGTTCAAGCTGAGGGTAACCGGGCAATCGGGAGAATGAGATGGCCGAATTGAAGAAGATGGTGATTGAGGAGTTCTGTCCTCACAAGGAGATGGATAAGATAGAGAGGGAGTTCCTGCAGCTGGAGGCGGGATCCATGACACACCAGCAATACACCACCAAATTCAATGAAATGGCCCGGTTGGTGCCAGATCAGGTGACGCCTCTGTCTCGGAAGATAAAGAGGTACATTCAGGGCTTACCGGTGGATGTTCGCAGGCATATGATCGCCGCCCGGCCAAGTACTTTTCGGTCGGCGGTCAATTTGGCTGGAAGGCTATATGATGAGCGGGAGGTGGTGGTGACAGAAGTGAATAAGAAGGGAGGTGGTGATCGGAACTGGAACGGGAAAAGGTTTGGTCGGGGTGATGCCTCGACGGGTAACAAAAAGGCACGGGTGGATGACCGCCGCGTGGCCACACCAGGAGCGGGATCGAGGAGGTGTGGCAAGTGTGGAAAGGAGCATGCGGGAGAATGTAGGTTGGGTTTGAATGTGTGCTTCAAGTGTGGGAAGACAGGGCATATGGCAAAGGATTGCCTGGCAAGCAAATGTTTTAACTGTGGGGAAACTAGTCATATGAGCAGGGATTGTAAGAAGCCGAGGGCTGAGGGTTCCAGGGCGAGGAGGACGGGAGGTGAAGGACCGAGGGCGAGTGCTAGGGCATTCACCATGACACAGGAGGAAGCTAGGACGGACCCTGATGTTGTGTCTGGTACGTTTCTAGTGAACCAAACTTTAGCTTCTTTGTTATTTGATTCTGCTGCTAGTAAAAGTTTTATTTCTGCTGCTTTCTGTGCTAAGCTACCTGTTAGTAGTAGACGTGTTGATGCGCCCTTTGATGTTGAAACTGCCATAGGTAAGTCTACCAGGATTTCCGAGATGATAGAGAACTGTGATGTGGAGCTTGAGGGTCATAAGTTTCATGTTAGACCGTTCGTGATGACCTTAGGTGGTTTTGATTTGGTTCTTGGAATGGATTGGTTGGCGGACTTCTAGGCGAACATTGTGTGTCACAAGAAGATGGTCGTTTGACAGCGCCTAATGGTAGTTCAGTGACGGTTTATGGTCATCGGGTTACTACGATTCCGAAAGTGATATCGATGGCTGTGGCGGGAAAGTGTATGAGGCGTGGATGTAGTGCCTACTTGGCCTATGTAAAGGATGTGGATACGCCAACACCACAACTAGCCGATGTACCGGTTGTGTGTGACTTTTCAGACGTGTTCCCAGAAGGCTTATCAGGAGTGCCACCTGACAGAGAGATCGAGTTTCAGATTGATCTG
This sequence comes from Flaveria ramosissima, assembly GCA_025215565.1. NCBI lineage: Eukaryota > Viridiplantae > Streptophyta > Magnoliopsida > Asterales > Asteraceae > Flaveria > Flaveria ramosissima. Next base: position 52,946,294 of record CM046035.1, on the reverse strand, counting down.
ATACCGGGTGCCCAACCTGTCGCCAAAGCAACGTATCGGTTAGCTCCGACGGAGATGAAGGAATTGATGGAGCAGTTGCAAGAGCTGCTTGATAAGGGGTTCATTAGACCGAGTATCTCTCCTTGGGGTGCTCCGGTCCTGTTTGTAAAGAAGAAGGATGGTAGTATGAGGATGTGCATTGACTACCGCAAGCTGAACAAGTTGACGGTGAAGAACCGATACCCCTTACCGAGGATAGATGATTTGTTCGATCAGCTTTAGGGTGCTAGTTGGTTTTGAAGGATAGATCTTTGATCTGGCTATCATCTTTTGAAGGTGAAGGAACAAGATATCCCTAAAACAGCTTTCCGCACGCGCTATGGTCACTACGAGTTTCTTAGCATGTCCTTTGGTTTGACCAACGCGCCAGCTGCTTTTATGAATTTGATGAACCGAGTGTGTCGGCCGATGTTGGATAAATCAGTGATCGTGTTTATTGATGATATCCTGATTTACTCGAGGAGCGAAGCAGCGCATGCCGGTCACATTCGGGAGGTTTTAGAGACGTTGATAAGGGAGAAGTTGTATGCTAAATTCCCCAAGTGCGCGTTTTGGTTGCGCGAAGTTCATTTTTGGGTCATGTGGTGAATCCCGACGGGATTATGGTGGACCCGGCTAAAGTGGAGGCGGTTATGCAATGGAAGTCACCAAAGACGCCATCCGAGATTCGTAGTTTCTTGGGTTTGGCGGGCTACTATAGAAGGTTTATCAAAGACTTTTCTAAGATTGCTTCTTAACTGACTAAGTTGACCCGAAAAGATGTGAAGTTCGTATGGGGTCAAGCTCAAGAGAAGGCGTTCGAGGAACTGAAGGCGAGATTGAGTCAAGCTCCTGTCCTGTCATTATCCGATGGAAGTGAAGATCTGGTGGTTTATTCTGATGCTTCCTACTCGGGGTTGGGGTGCGTGTTAATGCAAAGGGGAAAGGTTATAGCCTATGCATCCCGACAGTTGAAGGTTCATGAGGTCAATTACCCCACTCATGACTTGGAGCTGGCAGTCGTGGTCTTTGCGTCAAAGATTTGGAGGCACTATATCTACGGGACGTAGTGCACCATATTTACTGACCATAAGAGCCTTAAGTACTTCTTCGAGCAGAAGGATCTGAATATGAGGCAAAGACGGTGGTTGGAACCTATAAAGGATTATGATTGTGAGATCCACTACCATCCGGGCAAGGCCAATGTGGTGGCTGATGCCCTTAGCCGGAAGGAGAGGCCCAAGGCAATTCGGGTGAAAGCATATCAACTGATCATGAACTCTGATGTAATGAAGCAAGTCAAAGAGTTTCAAGACAAGGCACTGAAAGAAGATCATCTTAACTCTAAAAGAATGAGAGGTCTGGTTGGGGAATTGGGTGAAAACACACTCGGTGTTAGAACCCGATTCGGTCGTGCGTGGATTCCTCGTTTTGGGGATCTACGGGTGAAGATAATGGATGAAGCTCACAAGACTCGATACTCCATTTATCCTGGTGCCACGAAAATGTATCATGATATGAAGAGAGATTATTGGTGGCCGGGGATGAAGCGCGACGTGGTGGAGTATGTGAGCAAGTGCCTTACTTGCTTACCGGTGAAAGCCGAGCATCAAAAGCCGTATGGGAAGATCCAACCTTTGGATATACCGGAATGGAAGTGGGAGCACATCACCATGGATTTCATTACAAAGCTGCCGCGTACCCCGAAGGGGTATGATGCCATATGGGTGATAGTTGATCGTTTGACGAAGAGTGCTCACTTCCTACCGATCCGCGAGACATATTCATCAGAGAGGTTGGCTGATCTGTTCATCAAGGAAATTGTAACTTGTCATGGTGTGCCGGTGTCTATTGTGTCGGATCGCGACACTCGATTTACATCCAAATTTTGGAAGAAATTCCACGACGCTATGGGGACAAGGTTACATATTAGCACGGCTTATCATCCCCAGACTGATGGTCAGTCAGAAAGGACCATTCAGACACTGGAAGACATGCTTCGGGCATGTGCGATTGATTTTGGTGGAAGTTGGGATGACCACCTACCGTTAGCCGAATTCTCATACAACAACAGCTATCATGCCAGCATTGGTATGCCTCCATACGAGATGCTATACGGTAGGAGATGCAGAACACCCGTTTGTTGGGTGATATTGGTCAGAAGGAATTGGGAAGCGTCGAGGTAATCGAGGCTACGACTGAGAAGCTTGAGAAGATTAAAGCCTTCATGAAGGCAGCCAAAGACAGACAGAAGTCGTATGTTGATAAACGACGCAGGCCGATTGAGTTCCAGGTGGGCGACCGGGTTATGTTGAAGGTCTCACCTTGGAAGGGTATTATTCGATTCAGGAAGCGGGGCAAGTTGAGCCCAAGGTATATAGGCCCTTTCCGAATCATTGCTCGAGTAGGGGAGGTGGCCTATAGACTGGAGTTACCGGATGAGTTAAGTGGAATTCACCCGACATTCCATGTATCTCATATAAGGAAGTGCTTAGCTGATGAAGATATGATTGTTCCACTGGAGGATATCGAAGTAGACGAACGACTCAATTATGTGGAGCAACCAGTGGCAATCATCGACCAAATGGAGAAAAGGCTGAGAAATAAAGTGGTGCCTCTTGTGCGTGTACAGTGGAAGCACATGAAGGGATCCGAGTCAACGTGGGAGACTGAGGAGGAAATGAGACAGTATTATCCATGTTTGTTCGAAGAATAACAGGTTTCGGAGACGAAACCTATTTAAGGGGGGTGGACTTGTAACACCCGGTTATTAACTATTTTGAAGCCGACGAAGGAAGAAAAAGAAATAAAGTCCAAAGTCGAGGGACCAGACTAGCCAACGAATATAAGGGAGAAGGAAGCCCTTACCCTCTCCCCCACACTCACATTTTCAGCTATCAAAGAGAGGAGAAGAGAAAAAAAAAAGAAAAGAGGAGGAAAGGGTCGGTTCGGGTGGTTCGAGTGGCCAAAATTGTCGTGTAGCAAGCCAAATCGAAGCCCTTGTCGTTGTGCTCGTTTGTGTGAGTTCTAGGACCCCACTTTTACTTGTTTGCAACCGATTTTGGGCTGGAAAGCATTAAAAACCCGTTTGTTTGTATGTGTGTGTGTTTGACCCATTTGGGTGTGTTGCATGTGATGTGTTTAGAGTTTGTTTCCGAGCTTGTGTGTGCTTGTATGGTGTTGTGGTATACATTCCTAAGGTCTTAGATGGTTAATTTAGGCTTAGAATGGGTCTGGATGAGCTTGGAGGCCGAAAATGGCAGATTGGGTTCGGGATGAACTCCATTCTACATCAGCTAGGACTAGGCGACCGAATGGTGGCCATACGGCCGATTGAGAGGCGATTGAGGTTCATTCGCACGATAGGGATCCATTCGCACGATTGAGGGTTCAATCGTACGACTAAGTGTTCATTCGCACGATTGGGAGTCCAGACGCATGGGGAGTCATACGACTGAGGGTCCAGTCGCATAGGTGTTTAGTCGCATGAGTCCATTCGCATGAGGTTAGTCGCATAGGTGCTCATTCGCATTAGTTCTATCTGCATGAGGTCCATACGCACGACTGGATGTCCATTCGCATAGATGTTCATCTGCATGAGTTCAATCGCATGATGTTCAGTCGCATGGAGGCCATGCGACTGAAGAGTGTCCATACGCATGAATAGGGCCGTTGCACCCGAAGGAAAGTGTAGTTCGACTTCTGACTTTCGGGGGAAAGTGCAAATGTAAGTTTTGATGTAAAGGTTCCCGTAAGAGCATGTAAGATAACTGTTATGGCCTTAGAAAGCAAGTAGGACATAATGATGATGATGTTGCATGTTTGTTCATGATGTATGTTATGTATGTATGATGTTGCCCTGTATGACGTGATGTTGGTGCATGTTAATGTTCCTTAGTATGATGTATGTTTATCTTTCTTATGGCTTTACGTGTTATGATAATGAATGAAATGAAGTATTATGTAACATAAAGTGGAAATAAATGAAAAGTCTTGCATGTATCGGATATCGGGTCCTTCTTTGTGATCGGCCATTTATGTAGAACCTCTACCGCTTACCTCTAGTACTGCGGCATACGCTCAGCTGTTCATTTATTGACTTCGGCCCAGTAGCTAAATTGTTCGGGGTGTAGCATATGGTATTGGTACGGATGATATCCGATGCGCAAGTAATGTTATATTGAACGAATGAATGGCTGAATGAAGGAGATAATAAAGATATTATCTATGCGTACGTATGATGTGTGATCATGCAAAAGTAACGAATGGTTTTAAATGAAAGTAAAGTATGTTTTATTATAAATCTAGAACTCACTCAGCAACGCTGACTTTTTATATGTTTTCCTGTTGGCAGGTAATGATTGCTGAGGATGGCACCGCGAGGCTACTCGGCTCTTTTGGGATGGCATCCATTTATAAAGCTTTTGTGATGTAATGCAAACATGTATTTTGTAATTGGATAATGATGTATTATTTGGCAAAAGTGTTTATGATGAAATGAGATGTTTTTTTGAATGTTTTCGCTGCAATATTTTCATGAGACAAATGTAATTATATGTTTTATGTGCGATGAATGACCAACTGTAGGCGTCCCAGGAACGGGGCCTTACATTATGCTTCCTCTCTCAGCTTCAGAATGAAATCAATAAATATCTAACTTCGCTAGCATACCATTCTGTCTGAGATTGGAGACAAAAGAAGCCCACTTCTCTGGCAACCCATCTACAAAGTTTGACACCTTGTCCTCCATGGTCGTTGTCATTCCATGAGTGTCCCAGCTCACTCATCAAGTGGTAGAACCAATCGATGACGTCATCCAAGCTCTCATTACCCATTGACGAGAAGTTGTCCAACTCCTTCTTCAACTCTTTAGCCTTTATAGCTTTTAATGACGCATTCCGTCATACCGTTTTTCCAATTCATCCCATAGCTTCTTTGCTTGATTGTTCTCAGAAAATTGATTGAAGATGTCCTTAGGAATTGACTGAGTAAGCAAAGCATAAACTCTCTTTTTAGCATTGTACTTGACCTTTTGTCCATCAGTCATGCCACCTAGTGTAAGTTTGACTCCATCAGCACCTACTGACATGCTATACCCCGTCTCAATTGATTCCCACATATTGGAATCTACCCCATTTAAGTAGATCTCGAAACTTTGCTTCCAGTGTGGGAATTCATCTAACGTGATTAGCTTAGGGGGTTTGTTGTGATTCCTACTTCACTCTCCAGTAGCAGTAAATTCTGAATACGTGAGTCTCTCCCTGCTGTGAATGCTGAGTATTGGTCCTCCATTGCGATTAACTTTAGTCTTTTGAACAAACTGTTTCACTTGTGCGAATGAAGGTGTGCGATTGGGCTATTCGTGCGATTGAACGATGCGAATAGTTCAATCGTGCGGCTGAACTAATGCGGATGGTTTAGTCGGGCGAATGAACTGATGCGGTTGAACAATGCGAATAAACTGCTCAGTCGTACGAATGGAGGTATGAATGAGTCCAATCGTGCGTATGAGGGATGTGAATGTATCCAGTCGTGCGATTGAGTCAATCGTGCGACTGAAGCTGCTGGATTTCGAAAATTCGTAGGTTTAAGGTGTTTTGGCCGCAAAAACATGAATTTTCACTAACCCTAATTGCCGTATGCCGGAAAACTAAACTTTACAAACAGGAAACGTCTAAGACACCGTTTGACACGAAAAGATTGTGTTTTTAGTGAAAAAAACAATTTTTGTATCAAAAACGATTAAATCACACGTAAATCAAGAGCCAAAGCTCTGATACCATTTGTTAGGATCATGTATTGAACGAAATACTAACTGATTAACGTGTATACCGAATCAAATAGTGCGGAATCCTATTTGATTGGCGATCCAATCAGTGAGAACGCACGTAGAAACAATTATGGATTGAATCTAAACGTTAAGAATGATATGGAATCGATCTAGTACGATCTATGAACTTGGAACATGTTCTTAGAGGTCTCTTGACGGCTAGGGTACGTATGTAGTCAAAGTGTTCTGAATTCTTACGTTTTCCCACGAATTAAGTGGTATTTATAGGTTAGGGTTTCTCATTCGGGCGACTGAACCATTAGCATGGTTCAGTCGTGCGATTGAGCCATGTGGTTGATCCATTCGCATGACTGAGTGTTCAGTAGTGCGACTGAGTCAATCTCATGTTACACTCATGCGACTGATCCAGTCTCTTGGTTCAGTCGTGCGATTGAGTAATTCGCATGAAGTTGTTCATGCGTATGGTCCATTAGCATGGGCCATTCGCATGAGAACTTCATATTAATAAGTTTGAATGTATTTATTAATCATTACATTATTAAGATTCATTCAAACATCCACAAACCTATATAGTCAGTTCAATAAGCGTTAAACTACTAAACAATGAAATAATAAACATTATAAGCACAACCACACATTGTATTTCATTAAGTACCCATTCAATTACATATGCGTAAGACAATAAAGACATATTACATTAAGCTCAGAAACTAGGTACACATGTATCTACAGGTTATTAGAACATAATGATAATCTAGTAAATGATTTACAACTCTTCACTGAAGCAAATCGTGTTTTAAAACAAAATGAGTGCAGCTTCAAAGAAAAGATAGAACTGTTGGGGAAACAACTAAGGGAAACCGAGGTTGTTGCCTTAAATCAATCAAATGACATCAAGTTCTATTTAAATTCTTTGGAGGAAACTAAAAAGAAAAAGCAGTTTTGCAAATCGAAGTTGAATCATAAAAACAAAAACTGCACAGTTTGGCAAGTTCTTCTCACATAGTTCAGAATCTAGTGAAAGAAAAATCAATCAAATGACATCAAGTTCTATTTAAATTCTTTGGAGGAAACTAAAAAGAAAAAGCAGTTTTGCAAATCGAAGTTGAATCATAAAAACAAAAACTGCACAGTTTGGCAAGTTCTTCTCACATAGTTTAGAATCTAGTGAAAGAACAGAATGTCAGGGAAGGTCTGGGTTATAAGGTAGTACCGCCACCACATGAAATCCTTTTGAAAACTAAATGTAGACCAATTAATAATAACCCTGTAAAGGATCATGTGGTGTCTACTCCTCTGGTCAGTGATCTAGATTCTACGGGTAAACCTCTGAAATCTGTCACTAAACACTAAAGATTCTTCTTTGGAATCAACAGATAAGATACCTGTTGAGGATTTGGGTGAAAAATTGAAAAGGTTAAATTAGGGTCAGGTTCACAAACGTCTATTTAAGAACCTAAGAGGTCTAATCCAATGAACCTTAAACGTGTTAATTATCAAAATCCAAATAAAATGAAAATGAAAGATGTTCAAAATGTCAAAACAATTAAGTTTGTTAAAGAAGGTGAAACATCTAACAGGGAAGAGTCGTCACCCAACCGGACATATCTCAAACCACGACCAAACTCAACCCCACATCACAACATTCCTCAAACTGTTGAAGGAAGATCCTGTTACAGTTGTCGAAAATGAGGACATCTCTCTCCAAATTGTCCTTATTATCTGACACCTAAAAAGAAAATTGAACTTTTTGATGAAAAACCAAGATTTTTTGAAATTAGATCTAATATGTCACCTAAGGTTACACCTAAGATTATTAGTGAACCTAAAGTTCAAACCATAAGCCAGTCGTCTGTTTACCACAAACAGGCCTTACACAAAACTGGTTTATGGAAGATCAAAACAAGTAATGTGTCTGATAGTGAGAATAAGAAGAAGAAAGATGTACCCTCAACCTCTGAAGGACTGTGGGTTGAGTTCATGATGTGTGATACCTCTGGGACACCAAAGCCAGTTAAGGCTTGGGTTCCAAACCTGAACTAATCAATTCCTTTGTATGTGCAGGGTGTCCGCTACAGCGCTATCACTAATACCTGGATTATTGATAGTGGGGCTTCCAGTCACATGACTGGGAATTTGTCTCTCCTTTTCAACGTCAAGCAAATTCAAGGGGGACACGTATCGTTTGCTGGGAATAACGGAGGTTACATCACCGCTCAAGGCGAAGTGGGAAATGAGAAAGTGAAGTTGACAAGGTCAACTACGTTCAAATAGCTGCAAACCAACTTGCTTTCTGTCTCCCAAATCTATGATAAGGGATTCAAAGTTGTGTTTGACAACAAGAAGTGCTACATGTTGAAGAAGGAGTATGTTGTCGAGGAGGATAAAATTCTAATCTCAGCTTCAAGATATAACGATCTGTATGTCTTGAATCTATCAAAAGCCTCCACAACTGATTCTACTTCCTAGTGCTTCTTGTCAAAGGCAACAGAGAGGGATTCAGTCTCCTGGCATAGGAGAATGGGACATATTAATCCCAGGAAGAATTTCCAAGATTTCTGCGTAGCATGTAAGAAAGGGAAACAGACCAAGAAGTCTCACAAAGCAAAGAAAGTCAATTCTATTGACATTCCTCTCGATCTTCTACACATGGATCTATTTGACCCAGTCAGTACAAAGAGCATTGCTGGTAATTGGTACTGCTTTGTAGTAACTGATGATTACTCAAGATTTTCTTGGGTGATGTTTCTGAAAGCAAAGTCAGAGACATTTGAATCATTCAAGCATCTAGTCACTACACTGGAATCACTCTACAAGCTAAAAGTAAGAAAATTTCGATCAGACAACGGAACAGAGTTAAAGAATCAGTGGATGGAGGCATTCTATCGAGAGAAAGGAATTGTTCATCAATTTACTTCTGCCTACACTCCATAGATGAATGGGGTTTCTTAAAGAAAGAATCGGAGCTTAATAGAGACAGCAAGGACAATGTTAGCCGGCTCTAAACTGCATATTCAATTCTGGAACGAGGCAGTGGCTAATGCATGCTACACTCTCAATCGAGTCTTAGTGGTCAAACGTCATGGAAAAACGTGTTATGAATTTTTCCAGCGACGTAAACCCAACTTGGAGTATCTAGAACCATTTGGAGCACCGTGCATGCTGTTAAAGAAAAATCAGACTGGGAAGTTTTGTGAGAAGGTAGAAGAAGGTATCTTTCTCGGATATAGTATACCAGACAAGAGAGTTTATAACAACTCAACGGGTCAGGTAGAAGTGTGGTGCAATGTTGATTTCCAAAGATACACCACCCCCTGCTGGCAAAGGACCTTCCTTCTTCTTTGACTATGGTGGATTCTTAAAGTCCTTCAATCTACCTCCTTCTCATCCTGATGATGAGTTACCTGCTCGAATGCTCCACTAGACCCGACATCATCGGTTCCATTAGACGATACTTCTAGCCCTTCAGGGGGAGAGTTGAAGTAAGTGAGTCTTTCTCTGATGATGAAGCAGTTGAGACTGCAAATATGGACCAGGACGAACAGGTTCCCACTACCAAAAGTACACAAGCATCTGATCGTGATGCCTCTGGAACTTCTGAACCACATACTCCAACAGCCACAGAAACTGAACTTGGGATTCAAAATCTTGATAGTGAGGTAGTTGTTCCCACCACTCTCGGAACTCGAGTTAATGTGCATCATTCCGTGGACAACATCATTGGGGATATTCTATCGGGAGTTCAGACACGAAATCAGCTATACTCAGCTGATTATGCCGCAGTCATGGAAAAAGGATATCTACATGATGGAGCTTATTGATGTTTTGTGTCTCTGCCAAAATATGTAAGTGAAGCTTTAATTGATGAGGCATGGGTTAGTGCTATGCAAGAAGAACTCCTTCAGTTCAAGAAGTTAGGAGTATGGACTCTTGTGGACAGACCAAAAAGGGCAAAGTTTATTGGCACTAAATGGGTTCTTAAGTGTAAGAAAGATGACCAAGGGGTTATAATCAGAAACAATGCTCGGCTTGTTGTTCAAGGGTTTAAACAAGTCGAAGGCATTGACTATAATGAAGTGTTTGCACCTGTGGCAAGGATGGAAGCAATTCGTATCTTTTTAGCCTATGCATCCTACATGAAGATCAAATTTTATCAATTGGATGTGAAAAGTACATTCCTTCATAGTGAAATCCGTGAAACGGTGTACATCAGTCAACCCGAAGGATTTGAGGATCCTTACCATCAGGATAGAGTTTATAAACTGGACAAGGCTCTTTATGGGCTTCATCAAGCCCCTCACGCCTAGTATGAGAAACTCTCTACTCATCTGCTGAAATATGGTTTTCGCAGAGGGGTTATTTACTGCATGTTGTTCATCAAAGAGAAAGATGATGATTTACTACTAGTACAGATATATGTGGATGACATAATCTTTGGTTCCAAAAATGAAGCATTGTGTATAGAATTCGAATCAGTGATGAAAGCTGAGTTTGAGATGAGTTCCATGGGAGAGATGAAGTTCTTTCTTCGGTTACAAGTGGATCAGACACCAAATGGAATCTTCCTGCATCAGTCCAAATATATAGGAGATATACTTAGTTGGTTCGACATGGAGAATGCAATGGTTGCTGGGACTCCACTTGCCACGAACCACGATGTAGCACCCGATGAAAATGGTGATCTGATAGATGCCAATATGTACCGAGGAATGATCGGATCTTTGATGTACCTCACAGCCTCTCGTCCTGATATTATGTACGCCACGTGTCTTTGTTCTAGATATCAGGCTAAACCAAAAGTGAATCATCTAATTGGGGTAAAAAGGATCTTTCGTTATCTGAAGGGTACTCCAACACTCGGGTGGTGGTATCCTCATAATGATGACTTTGAGCTTACAGTGTATAGTGACTCGGACTATGGTGGTTGCAAGATGAATTACAAGTCAACATCAGCGGGATGTCTGTTCTTTGGAAGACACTTAGTCACTGGGCAGTTAGGAAGCAGACATATGTTGCTCTGTCAACATGTGAAGCTAAATATGTGCCTGCTGCAAGTTGCTGTTCCCAAATCATTCGAATTCAACAGCAAATGCGAGACTACGGTTTGAAATTTTCTAACACCCCTATCTTTGTTGATAATTCTACTGCAATAGCTGTCACCAAAAACCGGTACAACACCCAAAAACTAAACACATCGGGATTAAATATCACTTTATACGTGACTGTTTTGAAAAGCAATTAATCGATGTTGTTAAAATTAATACGGATTTTCAACGCGCCGACCTCTACACAAAAGCTTTTGACAAACCTCGGTTTTTATATCTTTTGGAGGTAAATGGCGTGAAAAAGAAAAATGATGTGATTCCAAAAAAATCGAGTTCGTAGTCCGCCAAATTTTTCTTATTTTTTTTAATTTTATTTTCCTGGTTTTTAAAAAATCCAAAAACACAAAAACATTTACGGTTTTATAATTTTAGGGGGAGAATAGTTTAGTTTCAGTATTTAATTAGTTTCTGTATTTAATTGCTTAAAAAAACGAGGGCGGGCAGATAAGCTGAAAGCAAAGAAACCAAATCTTTGATATTGATTCAAAAATTATGAAAAATAATAGTACACAGGGAACTAATTGTTTGGGACATCAAAAGGATTTAAATGATTAAAATGCTATATTCAAATTACAAGTCTGAGAAGTTTAAGTAAAATAAAGGAAAAATGATAGTAAAACTAGTCTGCTACTGAGGTAACATAGAGAAAGTAGGCCTAGGGGTTGCTAGTTCATTATATGATGTGTCGGTAGATTCAACATAATAGACGAGTAGACTTCATTGGTGAATAAAATTAAAAACTAATTTGTTCAACTTGCTTTGGGTTTTCATCTTATCCCTGGTTAACATAATCAACGCATTTCTAATAAGGGGTGACGAGCAAAATAAACGCCACAAATGTGTGCGGATGACCATAAAAATAAGCAAAGCACATGGAAAAAGGTTAAGTGCAATCAAGCTAATGACTAATGTTGTTGGTGCGTTATGTGCAAAATGAAAAAAAGTGCTCTAACAAGAAGATAGGTTGTGTGCCTCTCTGCTGTGCGATGGCACTGACATGAGGATAAGAATAACCTAAATATTCTAGAATTCATTGTTGTTTACGCCCCTCTGCTGTGCGATGGCACTGACCTGAGGCTTGGCATCTCTTTGAAAGCTCTTAGAATAGTTTCTTCTTGTCAAATACCCGTAGACCGCTCAAAAATCTCCTAAGGAATGTTGATTACCATATAAGTGTGGGATCCACTGTTAGGACCTGGTATTTGAACGAAATACCGAATGATTAGCATGTAAACCAAACCAAATAGTGCGGAATCCTATTTGATTGGCGATCCAATCAGTGAGAACGCACGTAGAATCAATAAAGTATTGAATCAAACGTTAAGAATCGATTGGGAATCGATCTACAGCGTTCTATGAACTTGGAGAATGAACTAGGAGGCTTCTGGACGGCTAGGGTACGTCTGGAGTCAAAATAGAATGAATGCTTACGTTTTTCCACGAATTGGGTTGTATTTATAGGTTAGTATTGTTCATTCGTGCGAATGAACCATTAGTATGGTTCAGTCGTGCGATTGAACCATGCGGTTGATTCATCCGCACGACTGAGTGTTCAGTCGTGCGACTGAACACTCAGTCGTGCGGATGAATCAACCGCATGGTTCAATCGCACGACTGATCCAATCTTATGTTACAATCATACGACTGATCCAGTCTCCTGGTTCAGTCGTGCGACTGAGTCATTCGTATGAAGTTATTCATGCGTATGGTCTATTTGCATGGGCCATTCGCATGAGAACTTCATTGTGTTAAGTTTGAATGTATTAATTAATATAACATTTGTGTAACACTTCAAACAATCACAAACCTGTTTAACCAATTTAATATCGACTCATTAATGAAATATTAAACATTGTAAATCACAAACAACCAATATCATTTCATTAACAATCCAAACATTACATCAGAATCAGACAAACAAGATCTATTACATTCATATCCTGATCTAGGTACATACATGTATCAACAAACTCCCCCTTGGACCTAGATCTCTCTAATGTCTTGTTTTCTTCATTACCTCCTCATATTTCTTGTACTTATCCTTTTTTGTGACTCCCGCGTGAATCTCAAACGCGAAGCAGAGTCTTATGACGTTCTGGAACTGGAGGGCTTGTACTATATCCTGCGTATCATAGAACAGTGGCCACTTGTATAGAGTGTAGACATCATTAGCTGACAAGTTGGTAAGCCACATTGGGTCAAATACCCTGATAGTATCCATTTGGCCCTCTTTGTTTAGGACTATGACCGCTTCTTCTGTCCTCCAATCGTAGTACCACCACTTAAAGTGTGGAGTGAAGTCCTGTGGCATTTCCCTGAGTGGGATTCTTGACATCGTGCGCGGAGGACTCCACTTCAGCACTATCTTTGGCTTTCCAGTAATGGCATCAACTTCAGACCTTCTGATGTACCTTGTAGGCTGTTGGGGTCTGAAGTTAACCCACCTGGTGTGGTACTCCTTCCTTAGGGCAGCCTCAAACCAGCCTGACATCTTTCTTGGGTCAGCATACAACAGCTTCAGTTTGGCTAGCTGGTTGAGCTCAAAACCTGGTAGAGTTTTAGATCATGTGGAAATCTAAAGTACTCTATGCCCTTCTCTCTCTTAACTGCATAGACGTTAAGGTCCTCAAAATATGCCCACGCTATAATCCTGCCCGACACCTTATGATGTTTCTTGACTCTGTAGAGTTTGGTGTAGGCGTCCTGTTTAGGTGCAGCGCGTTGGGCTCTAACTTCTTCAAAACAAGCAGCCCATTTAGCCTTTCGAATGTCAACATCATCATTTGAGGCTTGGGCCGTTCCCTCTGTCTTCTCTGACTCTTGCTCCATCTTGTCTAACACCTCAAAAGTATCGGTAACAAGGGATTCACCCAGATTGGGGACCACATTTCCCTCATTGTCAGCATACTGAGGGTAGTGCTCGCCAGTGACATCTTCTATCTCTATTTCATCAACATCGTTGAGCTCTTCGTCACTTGTCGAGTCGCACGTCGGAGCATCCTTTACAATCTCATCAGGATTTAGCTTGAAGATCTCTGCTAGTTGCTCGTTTGATAGATCGTGAATTATTTCCCCTTCTTCAGGGGTATAACTCACCGACCTCCTTACGATCCCTTGCAGATCAAGAATCATAGTTAACTGAGTCTTGACCTGCTGAAGGGGAGCAACATCGAACTCATCCCTCTGATAGTTTGGATCTGTTTGATTTAAACATGCAACACATCAACCATTAGTTAATAATCAAAACAGAAATGCATTAATCTTAATATAAACATCGAATACATATGTTTAAATACATGATCCAAATACAAAAGTAATCAAATACATAGACATCTAATCTTTACTTTTCTCTTGAATCACTGGATCATCGCTTGGTGGAGCAGAGGAGGAAGCTTGTTGGTCTTGTATCTTCTTGGATATCCTTTCCTGACCTTGAGCAGAGGCAGATGCAGCTGCATCTCCTCCTTCTTCATCATCATCCTCATTCCTCTCCTCTGTCCTCTCTTCTTCAATCCCCTCGTCATCCTCGGTCTCATCTTCATCATCCTCATCATCATCCTCATCATCATCATCACCATCATCTCCGTCTCCCTCTTTAATCTTCAGGGGCTCCTCTCTAGATCCCTTTAGCTTTAGCATGATTGTCTTCTTAGCCTCCTCCAACTCCTCAATCCGTTTAGCAGATGTGACACTGTGCTCTTGGAGTTGGGCGATCTCGTGGCTCTGAGCAGCCATTTGTTGGGCCTGCTCCTCAATAAACCGAGCCTGCTCCGAGATCTGCTGAGACTGTGCAGCAGTAAGATCAGCCAGCTGGCAGATCTGAGCCGTCTTCTCCTCATCAGCAGCTAATAAACGCATCACCATCCGGTTAAGCGCAGAAAGCTGTTCCTCTACCCCAATTGGAGGTAGAGGTGATCCATATGTATGTGAGGGATGGGCTGAGGGTCCTGCTTGGTGGCTAGTGGTGGTGGTGGTGGCTTTAGTGAAGATGGGGTTGGGTCTGTGAGATAGTGGAGGTGATGTAGGAGTGAAAGATATGGTGGTGGTTGGCATATGTACAGTGGTGGGAGGTGTGGTGGTGGTAGAGGTAGCTGTGGTGGCTGTGGTGGTGGATGGTGTGGCTGTAGCAGTGGTAGTGGTGGTGGTAGATGTAGCGGCTGTGGTGGTAACAAAGGTGAGTCGTCTCTTCTTCTTCTTCTTGTCGTGGGGCTGAGCCATCCTTTTCTTCCTCGACCCAGTCGAGGTGGATGCTCCCCCTAGAACACGGCTAGCTGACTCAGGGGCATAGCTAGGATCTGCAGTAGTCTCTCCCGAATCCCTGGGGCGTTCACCAACCGCCCGGAGTCCATACTCTGTGGGAACAACCTTGCTTCCCACAGTCCTCGTTAAGGGCTCCTCGTCAGACTCGTCTTCCTCCTCACCAGGAATAAAGTCCTGATGGAAACCAGCAGACTCAGCTATGTCACCAGTTGGGGCAGAGACTGGAGGTATAACATCTGAAGCTGTGCCCCTCGATGGAATAGGCATATCAACTCCAGCATCCCCGTTGTCATCATCGTCTTAATCATGCTCTGGGAGCAATAGCCTCTTATCGTCTGAATCGCTGTCATCATGACGCCACTTGCGTCTACCTGGCGCCACATATCTCTCATTGGCCAGATGGCCGATCAACCTCTTCACTTGGGGCTTTACCTACTTGCCCCTATACACTCTCATACGGCCCAAAGTCGTGTCATCCATAATCTCTAGGGCAACAGCATCATGGCTCTCCTTGGGAAGTAATGGCAGCTTCTCGTTGAAGATCAGCTGCAGAAATCTGGGGTACATACAAAAACCCTCCTTCCCCTTGGCCTCCAGATTCTCCACCAGATATGAGAAAATCATGCTCGAGAAGCTGAAGGGGTGGTTCAGCACCAGTGCCACATAGGCATTCTGAATCTGGTCTGATAGGTCATCGAACCCACCCCTCCTAGAAGTAATACACTTCAGGATCACATGCGCCAAGCACTTGTACTGGGGACACAGGTTGCTCTTGTTGAGCACACCTGAGTTGATGTCCCCAGAGTACTTAATCCTGAGAAAGCAACCTCTAACTGTAAGTGGATGTAGTCCGGTGGGGTGATCAGTATCGTCCCCAAAATCAAGTACTCTCTGGATGTCAGCTGCTGTAATCTCAATATCATGACCACGAATGGAGCTCCGTATGCTATAAGGCTCGCGAGAACGATCAACGGAGGCATTCTCCCAGAATGCCTGATGTAACGACCTGTAAGGCGTACACGGTGTAGAAATGGCCTTATGTATCCAAGAACGTCGAAGGAACCCAATAATCTCTGTAAACTCGGCCCCATTCCGAGTCGTATGATCCAAATGAGCACATATGTTGTGCTTTGGGTTGATGGACCATCTATCAGCCATTGACCTGAAACACAAGACACAGAACCATTAGAAAGTCATACATCACAATTCAGTTCTAAGTGTTATGTTTAAATTCATTCTGATTCATTCGTGCGAATGAATCATGCGACTGAAGTCAGTCGGTTGTCCTTTCATGCGACTGAGCTCATTGGGGTGAATGAGACATGCGACTGAGTTCAATCTGTTGACTGAGTCTGCGATTGGTTCAGTCGGCCGACTGAGCTCATTCGCATGGTGCATTCGGCCGATTGACCCAATCGCAAGATTCAATCGTGCGATTGGAGTTCATCCGGACGACCAGTCGCTTGTCCCACTGTTCAGTCGCCTGTGGTTCGAATCTTGACCAAATCAAGTAATTTAACATGGTTTAATGGTCCATTAGACTCGCCATATTGTCACTAATAACCTATTAAACTTAATTTTAACATTTTGCTTAGTTTATGTTGGTTATTAGGTCATTTACAGTCCGGTTCTTGTTTCACTCGAATATCACAAAATTAGGGTTCCATTCTTCTGATTTCATTGAGATTTCACTGCAATCTACCTGTATAAACGTCAACGCACGTCAGAAGATCAATAATGATGTGAAAACAAGGTCTAGAGAAATTTCGGCAGAGTAACGGTACTAGGTGCGATTTAGGAGCGATTGAGGGTGATGAGTGAAATGCGATCGCCTATGGCCCTTTAAATACTGAAGCTGAGTTCAATCGGCCGACTGGCCTCATTCACTCAGTTCATTCGGGCGATTGAGGCTCAGTCGTGCGATTGGCCCAGTCAGTCGCATTCAGTTGGCCGACTGAGTCTCAGTCGGTCGACTGACTCATTCGTGCCCTTTCATTCGCACCTTCAGTTAACCGACTGAGTCTCAGTCGGTCGACTGACTCATTCGCACCCTTCCATTCGGTCGAATGGATCAGTCTGATAAGCCATTCGGGCGAATGGCTCAATCTCATGTCCAGTCGTGCGAATGGGACCCATTCGCATGATTGGTCCATACTCATGGTCCAGTCGTGCGAATGGGTTAAACTTATGGAATTTTCTGCCATTTTGACTATTTTACATTAAACCTTTTTAACTATTGAAATTAACATTATGAGCATTTGATCATCTCAGACATGATCATTTTAAGTTAAAAACCTTTTGATCACCTCAGACGTGATCCTTTTAAACACTTTGTCACCTCAGACATGACCCTTTTTAAACTTTGAAAACACATGTGGTCATCTCAGACATGACCCTTTTAGGTGAGTTAGTCCCATACTATTTTCATGATGTAGTCCGACAAACAAACAAACTAAAATGACTAACTAAATTAGAAAATTAAACTAAAGTACAGAAATTAAACTTGTTTTTGGCTTTTTGTGAGAGATAAATCCTAAGAAAGAAATCTACTGGATTTGGTTCCGGAATAGGCAGCTTCAACTTAGATTGACCAACCTGGACCAATTCAATTTTGGAATCATACAGGCAAGTCAAATCATTTGGGACTTGTTATCAAAACCTTTTGATGCTCAATTCTTGGTTTTCATCCAGAGTCGTTAGCAAATTTAGGAAATCACACTGGTACTATTAGATTCCCACATTGATTTGAACTTTCAAGAATTGCAGCCACAATGATTGTCAGTATATTTGTCCTCTTAAATCCATACACAGACTTTAGACACAAACTGGTGACAGTTTTAGGTTTAATTATTTCAACTAACATTTGTGGATCCCACACTTATATGGTAATCAACATTCCTCAGGAGCTTTTGAGCGGTCTACGGGTATTTTTACAAGAAGAGACTATTCTTAGAGCTTTCAAAGAGAAGCCAATCCTCAGGTCAGTACCATCGCACAGCAGAGAGGCGGCAAACAACAATGAATTCTAGAATATCTAGGTTATGCTTATCCTCAGGTCAGTGCCATCGCACAGCAGAGAGGCACACAACCTATCTTCTTGTTAGAGCAGCTAAATTTTCTTTTGCACAGAATGCACCAACAACATAAGTCATTAGCTTGATAGCATCTGTCTTTCATTTTTTTCGAGCTTTGCTCTATTTATGGTCATCCGCACACATTTGTGGCATTTACATGCTCATTACCCCTTATTGGAATATTGTTGATTGTGTTAACCAGTGACAAGATGGGAGCCCACAGTCAGTTGAACAACTTAGTTTGATCTTGAGATCACCAGTCAGGTCTAATCATCTATTGTGTTGAATCTACCGACATATCATTTGTGGTCTAGCAACCTCTAGGTCTACTCTCGTTGTGTTACCTTAGTAGTTACCAGTTTTTCTATCATCTTCCCTTTTATATTGCTTAGACTACACAGACTTATACTTTGAATTTTGCATCTTTTCTAAATTAAATTTTTAAAGTCCCTCTTGATTTGTTCCTGTGTACTATCATTTTCCAAAGGGTTTGAATCGGTATCACAGATACGATCTACCTTATATCAGCTATCCACTCCTTCTCCCTCGTTTTTTTTATTTTTAAATGTTACTGGCTGACTTATTCTCCCCCTAAAATACTAAAATCATAACTGGTTTAATTATTTTAGGATTTTAATAAACAGCTAAATAACATGAGTTTAATTTAAACAGACTAAACTAAATAAAGAAAATAAAATAAAAAAGAAAAATTAACTAAACTGCATCAGACTACACATGATCATCATTAGAATAACATCACTTTTCTTTTTAACGCCGTTGACCTCTAACAAATATAGAAAACGTGGTTTATCAAAGGCTTTTGTATAGAGGTCAGCGCATTGAAAATCAGTATTAATTTTTACCACATCGATTAAGTTCTTTTCAAAACAGTCTCTTATAAAATGGTATTTAATACCGATGTGTTTGGTCTTTGGATGTTGTACCGGATTTTTAGTTACTGCAATTGCAGCAGAGTTATCAACAAAGATAGGAGTAGAAGAAAACTTTAAACCGTAATCCCGCATTTGCTGTTGAATCCAGATGATTTGTGACAGCAACTTGTAGCAGCAACGTATTCGGCTTCACAGGTTGACAATGCAACCGAGGTCTGCTTCTTACACTACCAGGTAACTAATCTTCTCCCAAAGAATTGACACCCTACTGATGTAGACTTGTAGTTCATCTTGCAGCCCCCGTAATCCGAGTCACTATACGCTGTAAGCTCAAAGTCATCATCATGAGGATACCACAACCCAAGTGTGGGTGTAGCCTTCAGATAACAAAATATCCTCTTGACTCCTATCAGATGGTTAACCTTAGGTTTAGCCTGATATCTAGAACATAAACATGTAGCATACATGATATCAGGTCTTAAGGCTGTGAGATACATGAGGGATCCAATCATTCCTCGGTACATTGTGGCATCTACTAGATCTCCATTTTCATCAGGTGCTATATCATGATTAGTAGCAAGTGGAGTCCCAGCAGCAGAAGCATTCTCCATGTCAAACCGACTGAGAATGTCTCCCACATACTTGGTCTGATGTAGAAAGATCCCATTTGGTGTCTGATCCACCTGTAACCCGAGAAAGAATTTCATCTCCCCCATAGCACTCATCTCAAACTCTTTCTTCATAACTGCTTCAAACTCTTTGCATAAGTCTTCGTTCTTTGAACCGAAGATTATGTCATCGACATAGATCTGTACGAGCAGTATGTCTCCATCTTTTTCTTTGATGAACAGCGTGCAGTCAATGACTCCCCTGCGAAAGCCGTGTTTCACAAGATGAGTCGAGAGTTTCTCATACCAGGCTCTTGGAGCTTGATGAAGCCCGTATAAAGCCTTGTCGAGTTTGTAAACTCTGTCCCGATGATAAAGATCTTCAAATCCCTCGGGTTGACTGACATAGACTGTCTCTCTTATTTCCCCATGAAGGAATGCGCTCTTCACATCTAAATGATAGACTTTAATCTTCATGTACGATGCATAGGCAAGGAAGATACGAATGGCTTCCATCCTTGCCACGGGTGCAAACACTTCATTGTAGTCAATTCCCTCTACTTGGCGAAATCCCTGAACCACCAGTCGAGCCTTGTTCCGGATAATGACCCCTTGGTCATCCTTCTTGCATTTCAAGACCCATTTGGTGCCAATGACCTTAGCACCTTTAGGTCTATCTACCAGAGTCCATACACCTAACTTCTTGAACTGAAGAAGTTCTTCTAGCATGGCACTCACCCACGCCTCATCGTTTAGTGCATCACTAACATATTTTGGCTCAAACTGCGAGACAAAACACCGATAAGCACCATCATGCATGTATCCCTTTTCCATAACAGAGGCATAATCAGCTGTGTATAGCTGATTTCGGGTTTGTACTCCTGATCTGACATCCCCAATGACATTGTCTAAGGGATGATAGACGTTTAGACGTGATCCTGGAGTAGTAGGAACAGCTACCTCAGAGCCAAGATTATGAACATTTGGTTCTGCATCTGAGGTAGTTGGAGTTTGAGGTTCCGAAGTCAAAGGTGCATCGCTGTTAGATGCTTGTTGACTTTCAGGAATTGGAACCTGTTCCTCCTTACTGTTCTGGTCATCTTCTTCAGCTTCATCTTCAGAGGAGGAGTCACTGTCGTCGACTACTCCCCCTGACTGAGTAGATGATTCTCCCTGTGAGCTATATGATGTTGAATCAAGAGATGGTGTATTCAAGATATCATACATCATTCGTGTAGCTAACTCATTATCCGAAGGAGAGATAGGGATGTTGAAGGACTTGAAGAATCCATCATAGTCGAAAAAGTAGGCGGGTCCTTTGCCAGTAGGTGGTGTGGTATATCTCTGAACATCAACATTACACCACACTTCTACTAGACCCGTTGAGTTGTTGTAAACTCGCTTGTTCGGTATGTTGTATCCTAGGAAGATTCCTTCATCAGCCTTCTCGCTGAATTTACCTTCTTGAGTCTTCTTCAGAAGTCTGCACGGCGCGCCAAAAGGTTCGAGATACTCCAAATTCGGTTTGCGTCTTTGTAGTAGCTCGTAACATGTCTTTCCGTGGCGCTTGACTATCAGAACTCGATTCAGTGTATAGCATGCATTAGCCACTGCCTCATTCCAGAATTGGATAGGCAGTTTCGAGTCTGCCAGCATTGTCCGTGCTGTCTCTATCAAGCTTCTGTTCTTTCTCTCAGCAACACCATTCATCTGAGGCGTGTAGGCAGAAGTGAATTGGTGAACAATTCCCTTTTCCTTGCAGTAAGCCTCCATCCACTGATTCTTGAATTCAGTCCCGTTGTCTGAGCGTACTTGTCTAACCTTCAGCTTGTAGAAAGATTCCAGTGTGGTTACTAACTCCTTGAATGACTCAAATGTTTCTGATTTGGACTTCAGAAACATTACCCAAGAGAACCTTGAGTAGTCATCAGTAACCACAAAACAGTACAAGTCGCCTGCAATGCTCTTTGTACTGACTGGACCAAACAGATCCATGTGAAGAAGTTCAAGAGGAAGTTCTATTGAATGAACTTTCTTTTCCTTATGAGACTTCTTCGTCTGTTTGCCTTTCTTGCAAGCTACACAAAAATCAGGAAGCTGGAAATTCTTGACGTTAACTCCTCTCACAAGATCCTTCTGGATCAGGTGATTCATCTTCCTTTGATTAATGTGGCCCATTCTCCTATGCCAGGAGATGGAGTCCTTCTCAGTGGCTTTTGAAAGAAAGCACTGAACTTCATGATCCGTTGTAGAAGCAGTTGAGAGATCCAAAACATAAAGGTCTTTATATCTTGAAGCTATTATCAGAACTTGGTCCTCCGGAATCACGTAGTCTTTCTTTAGGACGTAACACTTCTTGTTGTCGAATATGACTTTAAATCCCTTATCACAGATTTGGGAAACAGAAAGTAAGTTGTTTTGAAGTTGTTGAACGTAGTTCACCTTATCAAACTTAACTTTCTGATTTCCAACTTCTCCCTGATCTGTGATATAGCCTCCCTCGTTTCTAGCAAATGAAACATGCCCTCCTTTTATTTGCTTGACGTTTGATAAAAGAGCCATGTTTCCTGTCATGTGCCTGGATGCTCCGCTGTCTACAATCCACGTGTTGGTTTCAGCACTGTAGCGAACACCCTGCACATACAATGTAAAAGATTAGTTTAGGTTAGGAACCCAAGCCTTTACTGGCTTGGGTTTCCCAGAGGCATCACACATCATGAATTCAACCCATTGACCCTTAGAGGGTGAGGGTAGCTCAGGTTCCTTCTTGTCATCATTATCAGACACGCAGGATGACTTTTCTTTCCATAAGCCAGATTTGTGCAATGCCTGTTTGTGATAAACAGTCGACTGGCTAACGGGTTGAACTTTAGGTTCACTAGTTCTTCTAGGTGGAGTTAAGAAACTCCTCTTAAAGGACCTAGGCTTTGAATCCTGAAGTTCAACTCCTTCATAGGTGTCTGATAGTAAGGACAAAAAGAAGCAATGTGTCCACACTCTCCACAGTTGTAGCATGATCTGCTATCAACTTTATGATTAAACTTTCTTTGTGGAGATGTGTGTGACACCCTAGTAACATCACTTAGTTTGGGTTTTAACTCTGTTTCTTTTGATGTTTTCTCTTGTTTAACAAAATTAATTGTTTTAACATTTTTAACATCTTTTTCTTTTTGGTTAACTGGTTTTTGACTTGAAACTTGTGAAAGATTAACATTAGCAGTCCTTTTAGATTCAGATTTGACTTTGTTTGACCCAGACTTTATATTAATCTTTTTAAATTCTTTTTCCAGATTAACCAAGGCATTTTACCCTTTGCCTTTGAAGTGGCCTCCTTTTGTTTTGTTCCAGATTCAATTGATGAACATGAGGAATCTGGATCACTAACAAGAGGAGTAGACACCATATGATCCTTGATGGGATTATTATTTATTGGTCTACTCTTAGTGTTCATCAAGGTCTCAGGTGGTGGTGGAACCACTTTATAACCCAAACCCTCCCCGTTGTTACGTTCTCTCACTAAGTGTTGGACAATGTGTGATGAACTTGTCCAACTGTGCAGTTTTTGCTTTAAAGAATTTACTTCTACTTTTAAACTGCCTTTTGCTTCTTAGTGTCTTCTAGGGAGTTAAGATAGTACCTAATGTCATTAGCTTGGTTAAATGCAACTACTTCAGTTTCCCTAAGCTGTTTAGTCAAAAGGTCTATCTTTTCTTTGTAACTATGCTCATTTTGTTTTAATACTCTATTAGCCTCAGTTCACAGTTGCAAATCCTTTACTAAGTTATCATTGTGATCTAATAACCTAGCAAATTTCTCATCTATGCTATATCTAAAAGTATCACAATCAGAACAAGCATGATTTTTAAACAGTTGGTCAGTGGTACTTACCTGAGGAGGTTCAGAAGAGTTAGCCATCATCGCAACATTAGATGTCTCTGGTTCTGGTGATTCTGTCTTTGCTGTGGACGTTCCTTCTTCAGACTTGTAGCTGACCTCAGTTGCAGTTGTTTCTTCACTATTTGACATCGCTATCTCAACTGCAATATCTCCTTCACTCGCGGAATCATCGTCTAAGTCTTCTACGCTTGCAATGTTTGATTCCCCTGGAGAGACAAAACGAAAGCTCCAGTCCATTCCTTCATCATCATGAGTAGTCAAGGCTTTTGGATCCTTGCTTGATGAAGTAGAACTGCTAGCTTGCTTGTCTTGACGAGTGAAGGACGAGAATGGGTTCCCGTTCCACGTCTTCTTTGGCTTCACACATTCTCTCTTGAAGTGCCCCTTCTCTCCACAGTTGAAGCAGGTCACTTTGCTCTTGTCAAAGCCAAATGTGGTATCCTTAGTAGCAACTAAGTTCTGTCGGTCTTTTCACAAACTTCTTCGCCCTCCGGACAGCACTTGCTAAGGCCCACATAATGTCCATCCTCTCAAGCTCCATTTCATCTACTTGCTCGTAGTCCTCATCTGCCAGGTGGCAGTTTCCAATCTTCCCAGCAACAAGTCCATCATAGGAATGAACCACTGCTGCCAAGAGATCCATGTGCTCTCGCTACTTCCACAGTCACATTACCGAGGTTCTCGGTCTTCAGTCTAGTAGCATTTGCTTCAGATCCAATGTAATGGGTACAAGAAGACCCTGACGTGTCTGATCCTGAAGGAGAAGCTTGTGAAGGACCCGATGAGCTAGACACAAATGCAGTCTGGAGAGGTGCTCCAGATGTCTTAGCTTGAGGTGTGGCATTGTACAAAGCTGGATTCTGAGTGTACGAAGACTTCTGAGCTCTGTACTTCATCCTAAGTGCTTCTTCTCGCAGCTTTAGAATGAAGTCATTTATATCCAGCTTTGCCAGCATCTCATTCTATCTCAATTTGACACAAATGAAGCCCACTTTTCCGGCAATCCGTCTGCAAAATTAGTCACTTTTTCTTCCATGGTAGTAGCAACCCCATGTGTATGCAGTTCACTCATCAGATGGTAGAATCTATCTATAACATCATCCAAACTCTCGTTTCCCATCGATGAGAAGTTGTCAAATTCCTTCTTTAACTCCTTATCCTTGATTGCCTTCAGCGAAGCATTCCCGTCATATCTCTTTTCCAGCTCATCCCATAGTTTCTTGGCCTGCTTATTCTCCGAATACTGGTGGAAAATATCTTTAGGAATAGACTGTGTGATCAATGCATAGACTCTCTTCTCTGCATTATACTTGACTTTCTGTGCGTCAGTCATCCCTCCTAAAGTAAGCTTTACTCCATCGGCTCCAACCGGCATACTGTACCCAATCTCGATAGCTTCCCACAAATTGGATCCACTCCAGTGAGGTAGATCTCAAAACGTTGTTTCCAGTGGGGAAACTCATCTAACGTTAAGAGCTTTGGTGGTTTATTATGATTACCCACCTCACTCTCAAGTAACAGCAGGTTCTAGATCCTTGAGTCCTTCCTGGCATTAAACGCTGACATCTGATCTTCCATGTCGAATAACTTTAAGTCTACTAAACAAACTGTCTACTGGTGCGACTGGAGGATGCGAATGGGCTATCCGTGCGAATGAACTATGCGACTGGTTCAATCGTGCGGCTGAACTGAGCGATTGATTCAGTCGTGCGAATGAAGCTGATGCGTATGAACACTGCGAACGAATGGTTCAGTCGTGCGAATGGGGATGCGACTAGGTCCAATCGTGCATCTGGGCAATGCGAATGAAGTCCAGTCGTGCGAATGGCTCACTCGTGCGACTGAAGCTGCTGTTTTGCGAAAATTTCTAGGTTAAACGTGTTTTCGCCGTAAAAATTCGAAATTTCGCCAACTCTAATCGCCTAAGGCCGTAGAAACCGAAACTTGATGAGCAGGGGACGTCCAAGATCACTTTTGACACAAAAAATTGCGTTTTTAGTGTAAAAACACAAACTTTTTATCAATCTTGATTGAATCACACGTAATCAAGAGCCAAAGCTCTGATACCACTTGTTAGGACCTGGTATTTGAACGAAATACCGAATGATTAGCGTGTAAACCAAACCAAACAGTGCGGAATCCTATTTGATTGGGGATCCAATCAGTGAGAACGCACGTAGAATCAATAAAGTATTGAATCAAACGTTAAGAATCGATTGGGAATCGATCTACAGCGTTCTATGAACTTGGAGAACGAACTAGGAGGCTTCTGGACGGCTAGGGTACGTCTGGAGTCGAAATAGAATGAATGCTTACGTTTTTCCACGAATTGGGTTATATTTATAGGTTAGTATTGTTCATTCGTGCGACTGAACCATTAGTATGGTTCAGTCGTGCGATTGAACCATGCGGTTGATTCATCCGCACGACTGAGTGTTCAGTCGTGCGACTGAGCCAATCTTATGTTACAATCATACGACTGATCCAGTCTCCTGGTTCAGTCGTGCGACTGAGTCATTCGTATGAAGTTATTCATGCGTATGGTCCATTCGCATGGGCCATTCGCTTGAGAACTTCATTGTGTTAAGTTTGAATGTATTAATTAATATAACATTATGTGTAACACTTCAAACAATCACAAACCTGTTTAACCAATTCAATATCGACTATTAATGAAATATTAAACATTGTAAATCACAAACAACCAATATCATTTCATTAACAATCCAAACAGTACATCAGAATCAGACAAACAAGATCTATCACATTCATATCCTGATCTAGGTACATACATGTATCAACATCCACAAATGTTTGTTGAAATAATAAAACCTAACTCATCACCAATGTGAGTCAAAAATTTGTGTATGGATTTAAGTAGACAAATATACTGACAATCATCGTGGCTGCAACTCTCAATAGTCAAAATCATTGTGTGCACCTTATAACTCTACTATGATTTCCTGCAAGTGCCATTGACTCTCAGACAAATAAGAATCTAGTATTCAAGTACATATAAAAGGGTCTCAAATGATTATGATATACCTATATGATTCCATATGAATCTTTCCAGATATGATAAAATTAAATTGAAGTTGTTCTGCTCAGGAAGTAAATCAGTTAGAAGATTTCTAAAAAGTTTTTAATTAACCTCAAACCAAAAACACAAAAATATGTCTTGTTTTATTTTAATTCAAGTTGTTTTCTGTTTCGTTATCTTTTTGCATCGATGTCGGACTATATGACTAGATGAACTCTGTGAATCACAAATTAAAAGGGTCACGTCTGAGGTGACCAATCGGTTCTTAATTAAAAGGATCACGTCTGAGGTGATCAAATGGTTTTCTATTAAAAGGGTCATGTCTGAGATGATCATTGGTCATAATAACATAAATCAAAAGTTAGATTTTGAGTGTATGGAAATATTTGAGATCAAACTCATAAGTATGAGCCAATCGCACGATTGGACCATAAGTATGAGCCAATCGCATGATTGGACCATAAGTATGAGCCAATCACACGATTGGACCATGAGTATGGGTCAACTATGCGATTGGATCACAAGAATGAACCAATCGTACGACTGGATGAAGGAGTCTGCGTCAGTCGCACGACTGAACCCCAGTCGCACGACTGAATCATGCGTATGGGACCAGTCGCACGACTGAAACTTAAAACAGTATAAACAGGGGGTCAGTTGGTCGTTTACCCTACCACCCTTCAAACTCTAAAAAACCGCTTATTACCCAGACACTCTGCCAAATTTCTAATTGTTGTGATTACTCTCCGAAAGTTATACTGATTAATTTCCGATTCATCTTCAGGTATTTAGCAACTGAAATCGGTACAAATGATTGGATTAATCGGACAACAATGACCGAAAGTGTTAAACTCAAAGAACCGAGACTTTACTCTAAAAATAGACTACTTAAATGAACACAAATGTTGATTTAAATGATAATAAGTGCTATTTCGAGTCCCTACGAACCTAATGAATCTAAACACGAAGTGTAATATAACGTTTTGACAAAGATTCTGAGTTAGAGTGTCGAACAGAGCAAGATGCGAATAGACACTCCATATGAACCTCAGTCGCATGATTGAGCCAGGCGCATGATTCAGTTGTACGAGTGAATCAATTGGTGACTCAGTCGCACGACTGATTCAACCGCATGGCATAGCTTATGACTAAGTTCAGTCACAGGCTCAATCGTACACCTGAACTCAGTCGCAGGTTCAACCGTACGACTGAACTCAGTCGTATGGTTCAATCGCATGATTGAACTAGTTGATCAAAAGCAACTAAAATACAATTGTTATCTCTTATGCACAAATCTAATGTATATGTTTCTTGTGTTGCAGCAATATGGCTGAGAGATGGACTATGAGCACTAAGCACAACATCTGTGC
Source organism: Flaveria ramosissima (assembly GCA_025215565.1). Lineage (NCBI taxonomy): Eukaryota > Viridiplantae > Streptophyta > Magnoliopsida > Asterales > Asteraceae > Flaveria > Flaveria ramosissima. Next base: position 52,918,238 of record CM046035.1, on the reverse strand, counting down.
TCATCTGGATGCTACATCCCGGAACGCTTCTGAGTTCACTGGGATCATAGCCTTCCTACGTAGATCGAGGATCTACAAGGCTATTTCTACAGCATGCACACTGAATAGATCTATACAGCAGACTTTCTGGGATAACGTTGTAGTTGATCAGTCCGTTGAGCCCCACTGTATTCGGAGCACTATATTCGGACAGGAGATTGAGATCACTGAAGACGACCTGAGGAGGGTCTTGGATCAGGGTGAGGATGGAGCCTACCCAACCAAGCTGCATCCCCTAACTGATCGGGGATGTTTTTTGAAGATCAAGTACGCTGGGGACATCAATGCCGGCGTGCTGAACAAGAGCAACATGTGCCCCCAGTTCAAGTACTTGGCATATGTGATCCTCAAGTGCATAGCCTCCAAGCGTGGAGGATTTGATGAGATGTCTGACCAAATCCAGAATGCATACGTTGCACTGGTACTGAACCACCCATTCAGTTTCTCCCGCATGCTGTTCTCTTACTTGATCGAGAACATTGAGGCCAAGGGCAAGAAAGGCTTCTGTATGTATCCATGTTTCTTGCAGATGATTATAGACGAGAAGCTTCCTTTGCTGCCGAAGGAGAAGGATGATGCTGTTGTATTAGAGGTGATGGATGACACCACTTTGGGCAGGATGAAGGTGTATCGGGGGAAGCAGGTGAAACCCCTGGTAAGGAGACTGTTTGGCCATCTGGCCAACATGGATTATGTGGCGCCTTCACGGAAGAAGTAGCGTCATGGTGATAGTGATTCTGATGTTGAGCCCATAGTGGTTCCCACTGATGATGAGGACGAAGATGATGACGACTATGATGAAGGTCAAGGTGGTGGAGATGCTGGCCCCAGTCATTCACGGGCCACTGACTTGTCTACTATATCTCCACCACCTCCTCACAATACTTCAGCTGCACCTGGTGGATCTGAGCAGGCTGATTTCCACCAGGATTTCTTGTTAGATGAAGAAGAAGGTATGATGATAAGCCTCTCACCAGGAGAGTCGGTAGCCAGGTTGTGGCTACCGAGAAGGGAAAAGAGGCAGTTGGTGGACGCCAAGCTGGTTCTAAGGGTGGTGATACTGATGTCACAGATCCAACATACACACCCGACCAGCCGATCAGCTCAGGGGGAGCCCCTATAGCCAAGGGGTCCAGGAGGAAGAGGATGGCCCAACCCCATGGCAAGAAGGGTAAGAGGCATAGGTTTACCTTGATCAGTCCTTCCACCACCCCAGCCACCACCACTACCACAGCCACTAACACTCCCACCACCACTCATACATTCACATCCACCTCACCCACAATACCCAACACAGCTCCACCACAGCCCACTTCCATTCCTACTCCCATCTTCACCACATCCACCACTACACCCACTACTCACAAAGCTGGAACATCACCCAATTTCCACCTACACCTGGCTCTACTCTACCCACTGTCAGGCTAGAGGAACAGTGATAGGATCAAATGTACCAATCTGTGATTATGTATGAACACAATTCAATGAAATACAAACAAAGTAATCAAATCAAGCAAGATATCAACAAAATTCATATTTTCATTAATATCAAGCAAAGACAAATTACAAAGTATGTAAGCAGTTTTGTTCTAAGCTTTCTAATCTCGTTGCCTACTACCTATAAGTCTAAGCTATTTATAATGAAACTAAAAGGAACAAACAAATTACAAAACTAGTCCCTATACTATTACAAAGTATTAAAAAGACATCTAAAGACATCATGTTAATCTTTCTAGAGCACTAACAATACTCCCCCTAAGATTTACATGGTCTTCGGTCTTCAAAATCTTCAATCTTGTCTTTTTTTCTTTTCTTCATCTTCCATATTCAGTTTTTATCTTCAACTCTTATCTTCATCACTCAAAGAAATCTTCTGGTTCTTCCTTAATCTTGAACATTAGCTTCTGTTTGTACATCTCAAGTTCTTTCAAAGCATTTGAAATAGCAGACTTGAATTTTCTAGCAAGAATGCCTTGTTCTGGTTTTGCTTCATTTGTCTTAATCTCCATCTTGTTCATTCTTTCCAATGTATCTTTTGAAAGACATGAGATATCAATATTAGCATATAACTCAATAGGATTTTGACTTTCCTTTGAGTATACTTCTAATACTCCGTTCCTTGAAATTCTCATGAATTCAATGTCTTTTATATCTTTCTTAACAATGTTAGCATAAGCAAGAGCTTTCCTCAATGATCTTTCCATTACAGCATTCATCACATTGATGATAGAAATAAAATACTTCTTGTCTTGTTCTGCTATCTCTAAAGATACCTTTTCAAACTTTTGTACCGACAAAAATGATATATAGCTTGGATGTAATAGCTTCAGTTCAAAAACTCCAAATAATGTACTCATGTCCTCATCCCATCGTTCGAGATTTCGGACCAATTTAAGTTCAAATGTCTCAGTGTTATAATACCATCTGAGAATTGGCTTTGAGTTTTGATTACCATCAATCACTTTTAGACCGGGAGTTGTGACTTTTTCAAAATAATTGTCACAAAATTCTATCATTGAATGTTCTTGTTCAGACTGTAATCCTTTGAGCTTTATATTATTCTTTAAAGTAACAAATTACTCTTTATCCTCTTGATCACATCTTGTTTTAAGAAAATTACTTGATCTATCCAATCCTCTTCTTAATAATTCTACCATCATCTTGCCATGTTTTGAATCAGATGGATTGATCAGAGGTAATCGGTTTAGCTCTTTCAAATCTTGCACTGGAAGTTTTATGATGCTAGAGTAAAAATGATATAAATCACACACTGCATTTACTCTTTTTATCAAAAATGCATCAAATACTTCATCATACTTCCATGCTATAATCTTTACTTGGTTTGTAAAATCAGGAGCAATCATAGCATTTAACAATTCAGTAACTGATTGTCCTCTTTGTAGTACATTTCTTACCAAGTCTCCAGTTGATCTTGAATTATCAAAAATTTGCCTTTGTTCAGAAGAGGCTTTGTATGCTTGCCTTTCACGATCAGCAAACATTTCAATCAATTCTTTCTGTTATCATGTGCAACTGTCTTTCTTGCCATTTGTTTGATCTCTTGTGGCTTTAACATTCTTGTTCTTTTTGTAATTTCAAGATATTGAGGATTATCTGTATCAAGTATAATCATCTTCTTCAATTGTTTCTCTGTTTCTTGAAAACTTCTGACAAGATTCCTCAAGGATACAGATTGTAATCTTTTTAGTTTTCTCCATGGGTAATTCCTAGCTTGCAACCATGATCATAAAGCTGGAATACTCATATCATCTGGATCAGGATGGTGCAGCTTAGAGCTTGATAGTTCTTCTACATTAATACTTTCTTTTGCTCTATTCCATTCACCATGCTTAATTACAATCTCATTTGGATCAACAGGTGCAACTGACTCTGTAGAAATGCATTTCTCATATTCATCATTTATTTGAGAAACGGTCAGTCCATCCAAAAATACTCGATTGTATTTCATCCTCACAAGATAGTTATATCTGTCTTCAAAATCTTGTGGAATTTCATCTTGTTCTTGAGTTTGTTCTTGTGAAGAGAAATGTGATACAAATTGAGCTTCATCAATATCTTCTTCATCCAAAACTTCATCATACCAATCAACATTATAGACTTCTTCAATATCTTCTAATGCTTCAATCTGTTCTTGAACATTTTGTCTTTCAACATTTTCTTATGTTCTTTGCACTTTGGAAGATGATTCAGTTAGATTTGTATCTGCTACATCATCAATTTTTCTTTTTCCTTTGAGCAGCTCAAGATTTTCTTCAACACTCATCTTAGCACTTATCACTTGATCTGGTGAGATAGGCTTTTGAGCTTCTTTTTCCTTCTGTAATTCATCTTTTAGTTTTTCATTTTCTTCTGCTAATTTCTTGAATTTCTCTTTAAGAATGTCATAATCCTTTATCATTACTTCAAAGTTTTTGATGACATCTTCTTTATCTTTGGCATAACTCACAATCTTTTCATCTTTCAATGAATTTTCTTCATTCAACTTCAAATTTTCATCCTTAAGCCTTTGAATTTCCTTTTCAAGAGATATATTCATCTCTTTTAACCTTTCATTTTCAACTTTCAACTCTTTATATTCTCTCTCTTTAATCAAGTTTTCTTCTTTCAGTCTCTTCATATCATCAATATCTACTATCTCCTCTGTTTGTACTGACACATTATGTGTAGTACTAACAGGAATTTCTTCTACTTTTTCATTCACATCAGCTTCAAATACTGGGTCATATAATATAGCAGTCATGAAATCAAAATCAAAGGTTTGAATTTGTGAATCTCTTTCATGTACAGCATCAGCATGAATATCATTATCATTGATTTCTTCAGCTAAGTTTTGAGGTTCATTTACATTATCATCCTCAATTCTTTCATTAGTTTCTTCTTGATGAGCTTCAGTTGCACCATCATTATCATTATCATCATCATTATCATCATCATCTTCATTGTTATCATCATTATCATCATCTGATGAGCTTTCAATAGCTTCATACACACTTTCTTCATCATCATTATCACTCATGTCATCTACAACATCCTCAATAAGATCATTTGGATCTATTGGTTCTTCTTCAGATAAATGATAATGTTGTTGAGTGATATCTACTTCATCCATAGATACATTCCTGATATAATCAAATACTGGAATGTTTTGAGCACCAGTAATCATTGCCAGTCTTTTATAGACAGCTTCTGACATATGCTCTAATTGCAGCTTATCTCCTGTAACTCCTTCAATACAGGTCTGGATTCTCTTCATTAATAAGCAATTGGAGAAATCTTGGATACATCAAGTATTTATTTCTCTTCCTCTTTCAAGATTAAATATGAATCCATTCATTATCCACTTAGCCATGTTGAATCTTTTGTTTATGGCTAAAGCAATAATAGGAGATGCAATGTCTATTGGGAATGAATCCCAACCAGCACGTTGTTTAGACATGCAATGTTAAATATATAACACAACAGTTTCCAGTGTTTATATACTCATGCTCTTAAGAATTGCTTCTTAGGGAAGTGATCAGGATGACCCATTTGTAGAAATACATCTCTACATTCATTGAAGATATACTCTGATAAGTCTTCTGGGTCATTTTCACCAAGTTTTAGAGCTATTCTGATTGCTTGCTCAGAAACTTCAAGCATTCTATCTGATGTAATAAAGGCTCTTAGAACTTTATCCCCTTCTTTATTTCTTTCTACTTCTGCAGTTCTCCAAAATCTTTTGATCAATCTTCTATTAATCATTGGTCTTGCACACATAGCATAGACATATTTTGATCTAAGCAGAAAACGAATAATCTCTTCATAACCAATGGCTTCTCTGTTTTCATCATCTAAGTATGCGGCAAAATTATGTTTTGGCTCAAACTTCAATTCTGCCATCTGAAAAACATAGAGAAAATAATATGAGAACATTGAGATTTTGATTAATGAGTTTCATTTTTACATGTGAATTGGCAATTTTGACTTATAACTTTAAATTCAATTTTGACTTATGATTTTGACTTTTGAATTATGATTGTAATTTGTGAAACATTAAAATTTATTCATTTTGAATTTATTATCACACATTTAAATTCTGATTTATTTACTTTTTGTTAAAAAAAATTTTAATTTTTATTTTTAATTGTTTTTATTCAAAATTTAAATCCGTCTGTTCATCTTCTTCTTCTTCCATCGATGAACAAACTGATCGAACTATTGTCAATACCATTTACACTTTCAGTTGATGAACTTTATATCAAATTACTTGCAATATGATACTTATCAACAATCCAGAGTCAATTTTAGATATGATTAAGATTTGATTATTTAAACTTTGAAGGATATGTTGTTCGAACGCCCAAATAGCAGTCAAACGCCTATACCTATCATTATGATTTAATCAAAATTTACTGATTTGAATCACAAACTTACGTTTATAGATCCAAATAATATCTACAATCAACAAGATTTGTTGCAATCACTGAGAATCTGAGAGTTTGATGATGACTAATAGTCGATAGTTCAGGGATTTGTCTTTGGAAAATTTTGAGTGTGAATGAGAAACAAGTGTAAGTGTTCAATTTATATTAAGTGAAATTTTAGACGCATGAGCCCTGTTTGTGCGTATGAAACCCTAAAATTCACAAACTTTTGAGACGCATGAGCACTGTTTGTGCGTTTTGACTCAGACGCATGAGAACTGTTCAGACGCATAAGCACTGTTTAGGCGCTTTTGCACTGTTCAGTCGCATGGAGTTCCTGAAACGTCTAACACTTGTAACTTTGGAACTTTTCAACTATGTAGACGCATGAGACATTTCAAACGTCTAACACTTGGTTAAAGTCAGACTAATTCACTGTTTAGGCGCATGGGTTTATGAAAAACGCCCAACACTTGATTAAACTCATGGACTTAGTACAACTATTTAGGCGCATGGAAATGTGAAAAACGCCCAAACACTTGTATAATTCCATGGACTTATTACAACTATTTAGACGCATGGGAATGTGACAAACGTCCAAACACTTGTATAATTCCTGAAAGTTCATCATGCTCCTATTTAGACGTATGTACACTATTTAGGCGCATGAGTTGACTTTGAGTTGACTTTCATGAGTCTTACACTTGTGTTTTCCAAATTCTTCACCTGCACACTGTTTAAACATATTAGTAATATTTCATAATTTTAAATTTTCCAAATTTTACCTTTTAGTCCCTCAATTTTTTTTTAACTTTTTGCATTTTGCATACTCAATTATTAATTTTTAACAATTTTAATTTTCACTTGTTGTTTATTTTTTTTTTTAAATTTATTTTGTCCTTTCATTTTAGTCTCAACATAAAATCAAGTATCATCTAATTTCCAACTTTTGAAAGAAGCATTTTCACTTGCAAATTTATGTAGGTTCATATTATCATTTTCAAAAATTACATTTTCAAATTACACATATACTTTGAACATATAGCATCATCCTTTCAATTCAACATTTTAACTTTGATTTTGATTTTCTGAGAACAACTCTTCCATTTATTACTCCCCCTAAACTTTTAAGTTTGAAAAACTTATAAGTTTCCTAGGTAAGATAATAAGATCACACATCTCATTGTGACATTGCCTTCACACACAAAAAACATGCATAAAATCAAAATAAAAGCAGAATCAAATCTAATATAAACAAAAGAATTATTGTCTGCAGTGAGATCATATTAACAAAGATCAGCACATTAAAATAAAAAAATGTGAATAGTCATAGACACTGAATAAATCCTGATCAAGTATGTTCCAGGTCAGTGATATCACAGCAAAGGAGACACAAGATCTAAGGACAGACGATGAGTGTTTTTGACAAATTATCAACTCACTTACTTTTTCAATTCTTGGATTGATTAGGGTAGATTTAGATATGATATGATGTAAATCATACAGAGACTGAGAGAGCTCAACCATCATCATGACATGCAAGAAAGAACACATACTCAACTTATTACCTGAAACATATGTATCAATAGAGTTCATGTTACTTAAATTAATAGAGAATGATGATGGATAACCATTTGATCAGCTCTGACTATTCATTTGAATAGTTTATGCACATTGGCATCTTTTGCATCAAAGAGAGAATCCAGGTCTGTAATCACTTACAACAAAGGATATCTCAGCACTTCAGGTCTATGATGACTCATAACAGAGAAGTGATATGATGCTTTGTAACAGATCTCATGATTAAACACATTACCAATAGGTGTGAGTGGTGTAACTTAACAAGCAATCAATTTGATAAGCCAAAACAAGTCAAAAGTACTCAGATGAATACACACAAACATTAAGATTTAGTGTGATCACAAAATTTACTTTTTCAGTATAGTAGTATGATATTGTCTATACAGCATATCTGATCATGTCAGACTTTATTAATGAGTGAAGTATGCAACTGATCTCACTAATGTACTATCGTTTCTCACATATTGCATAAACATATTCTTTTTTAAAAAAATGTAAACTGATAATTAGAAAAAGACTCTATTTTTGTAGTTTTGATTTATATTTTTGTATTTGATTTCTCTAAGAAAACAAAAATCACACACACACAAAATATAAACAAGCAATTAACATTGAGAGGTTCACTTATGATAATCTTTTGATTTAGAGGGTTCACATATGATTAATGAGACCAATTGACTCTACTAAATATTCAAACCGTCCTGGTAGGAAGGCTTTAGTAAATAGATCTGCCAACTGTTTTTCTGTTGCAATTTGAATCAATATGATTAATCCTTTTTTAGAGTTATCTCTGAGAAAATGATATCGAATTTCAATATGTTTTGTTTTTGAATGTTGAACAGGATTAATTGTTATGAACATAGCAGCAGTGTTATCAATATAAATTGATGTTTTAAGAAAATTGAACCCATAATCCAGTAGTTGATTTTGCAACCAGAGGATTTGAGAACATCCTGCTGATGCAGCAATGTACTCAGCTTCTGCAGTTGAAACAGAGACATTTTGTTTCTTATATTGCCACGAGACTAATCGGGGACCAAGAAATTGACACCCACCCAAAGTAGATTTTCTATCTTGACAACATCCACCATAATCACTATCTGTGTATCCATGTAGTTCAAAGTTACCCTCGTAAGGATACCAAAACCCTAAAGCTGGTTTACCCTTAAGATACCTGAATATCCTTTTAACAGCAATTAAGTGAGATTCTTTCGGGTCAGATTGATACCTGGCACAAACACAAACAGCATACATAATGTCTGGTCTAGATGCAGTAAGATACATCAAAGAACCAATCATTGATCTGTATAACGTTTGGTCAATAGATTTTCCTTTTGGATCAGGTTCAATCTTGGTGTTAACATCTGCTGGAGTTCGTATGGACTGACAGTCTGGCAACTTAAATTTCTTCAAGAGCTTGTCAACAAACTTCTCTTGATTGATGAAAATTCCATCGTCAGTTTGCTTGACTTGAAGTCCAAGGAAGAAATTAATCTCTCCCATAGAACTCATTTGGAACCGAGATTTCATGATTTTTTCAAATTCATTGCACAATTTTGGACTGGTAGAACCAAATATGATATCATCAACGTACACTTGTAAACATAAGAGATCATCATTATCCTTCTTTATGAATAAAGTTGGATCAATTTTCCGTCTTGTGTATCCATGTTGGATTAAGTGTTGTGATAATGTCTCATACCAAATTCTAGGGGCTTGATGAAGTCCATATAAAGCTTTACTCAGCTTATATACTCGATGTGGAAATTCTGCATCCTCAAAGCCCGGAGGTTGCTTCACAAACACATCGTCAGTGATAGGACCATATAAAAATGCACCCTTTACTTCCATTTGATACATCTTAAATTTCATTATGAAGCATAAGCCAGGAAAACTCGAATGGATTCAAGTCTTGCAACTGGTGCAAACACTTCATCATAATCTATTCCTTCTTCATGTGTGTATCCTTGTGCAACAAGTCTCGCTTTGTTCCTTATTACAACACCACGATCATCAGTCTTATTCCTAAATAACTATTTCGTGCCTATAGCATTTTCTTCTTCAGGTAGATCCACCAAATTCCACACTTCTTGTTTGTGAAATTGAAGTAATTCTTCTTGCATGGCTTCTATCCAACCATTGTCCTTTAATGCTTCGGTAACATTTTTAGGAACTGTTGGAGCTGTAAAAGATAGTCTATATTATCAACACAGTGAAAGTCAACCAAAGTCAACGTCACGGTCAAAGTCAACAAAAGTCAAACCCGACACGTTCGAGACGAGTAACCGAGACGAGACGTTGAAGATTTAGATGACTAGGAGTTTTATTGTAATAAATATATTTTGTGTGAACAAAATATATTTTACTTTCTTTGAGTCATGTTTTAGTCTAAATATATAGTCTAGGGGGTTATGTGTAAATATGGAAACTTAAACTAGACTATAAATAGGTTAATTGTCATTAGTGTTGGTTAATGGTTGCATGACCAATTGATTGAGGGTTTTACTTGTAAACAATATTATTAGCAATCAATAGAAATCAAAGGGGTTTTGATTGTGTTCATCATATTTTGATCTAATTCTTCATGATTTGATTCAAGTTTGATCATCCTGGAGTTACAATTTGGTATCAGAGCCATTTTGGATCAAATTCACTGAAGATTTGAAGATTTTTAGAGAGAGAAGTTGAGGTTTTGGTTGTTTTTGTTCAATATCATGTTTTCATCAATTTTGGATCAAATTTGAGTGTTATTGACATGATCAATTGATTGAGGGATTTACTTGTAAACAATATTATTAGCAATCAATAGAGATCAAAGGGTTTTCATTGTGTTCATCATATTTTGATCTAATTCTTTATGATTTGATTCAAGTTTGATCATCCTGGTTTTACAGGAACAATTTGAGAAAGAAAACAAGAGTATAAGCACACGTTTGCTTGTTCTGATTTACTCCTTGTTGTTCTCTCATTAATGGACCAATAATTTGAGAAATTGTATATCCTTGTGAATACGAGATGTAGAATCTCATCACATTGAACATTAACATCCAGATTTGTTTGGTTCAAGTTGGAAAGCTCATGTAACAAAGTAGAAGAATGTGGATTGAAGTTTGGAACTTGAGTCGGTGAGTTAATAAAGTAATCAAAGTTATCAGTATCAACTACATCACCAGAGATGGATGATGTTTCAGACTCAGGTATCACAAACTCATTACCATCATTAGGAATATGTTGTGATCCTTCCTGATCAAATGAAACTGAATGATCTGAAGCTGTATTATCATGATTAGTGTCATCGAATTGTATTGTTGAATCCTTGACAAATGATAAAAATGGGTAGTCTGAGCTAGAATCATCTGGGTCATCAGAATCTGAATCCTCACTGAAAGATCCAAGATCTCCTCTAGAGTTCTTTTTACCTGTAGAATCAAGACAATTTGATTGATTAAACAAGTTAGATTGAAGAGAGTTTGATAATGAATCTAAATCAAATAACCACGCAGGACCATTTGAAACTGATGGAAAAGAATTTTCTAGAAATTTGACGTTGAATGTTTCAAGAATTATATTTTTCCTAGAGTTGTACACTCGATTGGCTTTTGAAACAGATGAGTATCCAACGAAAAATCCATTATCAGATTTTGCTTCAAATTTTCCTAATTGATCATTTGAATTAAGAATCATAACAGGACAACCAAATGATTTTAAAAAGTTTATGTTTGGTTTCCTGCCAAACATTAACTCATATGGAGTTTTCATTTTATCTTTCACAATTAAGATTCTGTTTTGAATGAAACACGCAGTTGATATAGCTTTATCCCAAAAAGTGATAGGAATTTTTGCATCAGCTAACATAGAACGAGCAGCTTCAATCAGTGTTCTATTCTTCCTTTCAGCAACTCTATTTTGTTGAGGAGTTCTGGGAGCACTGAACTGATGAGCTATCCCTTTCTGTGCACAAAACATTTCAATGTTAGCATTTTTGAATTCTGTGCCATTATCACTTCTTATTATTTTCACTTTATTTTCTAATTGATTTTCAACTTTAATGATAAACTCTTTCTAGTAAATCAGCCGTTTCAGATTTGGCATACAAAAAGAAAACCCATGAAAATCTTGTATAGTCATCAATGATAACTAAACAATATGATTTTCGTCCAATACTCTTGACATTTGTTGGTCCAAAAAGGTCCATATGTAACATTTGAAGAGGTTTGGATGTTGAGTTTATGAGCTTGGACTTATAAGACGCTCTGTGTTGCTTTCCCTTCAAACATGGTGAGCAGTGATCAGTTGTTGCAAACTTCTTAGATGGAAGTCAATGACATGATTTCCTGCTACAAGCTTGCTCATATTCTTGAAATTTGAATATCCGAGACGTCTATGCCAAAGCTGGCTTTCATCATTTGATGCCTTAGCAATTAGGCATGTTGTTTCAGTTGAAGGATCAACTTGAGACATATCCAGCTTGTATACATCTCTATCCCTTTCAGCTGTAACAATTACCCAATCTTTGCTTATCTTAAAACCTGGCTTCAAAACATAACAGAATGAATCATCAAATAGAACAGAGTATGATTTATCACATATTTAGGATACACTTAAAAGATTAAAGTTCAACTGTGAACAAAAGTTGACTTTGTCAAAGCTTATTATCCCATTTGATACTGTTCCTTCTCCGGTTATTTTTCCTCCAGCATCACCACCAAAGGCGACGTGTGTTCCATCCTTTAACTTAAAATCTTGTAACAAGGCAGGATTGCCTGTCATATGCCGGCTACACCCACTATCCACATACCATGTATTGAGTGGTCTTTTTGGGCGTACCTGCACAACAAGAAAATTAAGTTGAGATATCTACCCAAGCCGAGATGGTCTTGGGTTTTCCAAATTTATCAATAATTGTAAATTGTTTGTAATGAAGATTATTCAAATCAGGTTTATTCTTGATGAATTTACCAATTTTATTTTGGAAATTGTTTTGAAAATTGTTTGATTTATTTTTGAGAACATTCATATCATTTGATTGATCAACTTTTGAAATGTATTGATGACTAACATTTTTATTAGTCATTCTTACATATCTTGGTATGAACTGTTCTTGCATATTTTTTTTAGATCTCACATAATTGTTCTTTGGAAAAGATCTCAAACCTAAAGAAGGTTGATTAGTGAATTTTTGAAATCCATCAGTTTGATTTCGCAAATATTGAGGATTAACATAACCTTTGCTCATGTTTGAATTTGCAAATCCTCTAGTAAGAGATCTATTTCTAAAATAACAATTTCCAGAATTGTGAGTCTTTTCATCACAATAAGTACAATATTTGTTAAAATAACAATCTGCTGTGGAATGATTTCTCATGTCACATATGTGACAGTACTTGTTGAAGTAGCACTCAGCAGTATTGTGATTTTTCATATCACAAATTTCACAGTACTTTTATGGAGTTAAAAACAACTTTTTGTTAACTTTTGACATTGACATGATGTTTGATTTTGGTGTCAAATAGTTAAACTTTTGTCTTGCATTTTTCACAGTTTGATTTTGTGCCAAATTATTTTGCATTTGTTTAACATGAACTTCCTACTTGAATGCATTAGGAACAAATCTTTTTGCTACAGTGGAAGTCTTAGAATCTGAACTTGATTTCAGATCAAAGTGAGATTTGTTCATAGTTTTTACTTTGTTGTTTTGAAGAGAATTCATATTTAACAAACCAGCTGACACAAATTTTATCGGTTTGAGTTTTGTTGCATGATTTGTTGCTTTGATCAAATTTTCTGAACTTTTGTTTTGTGCAGATGTTGTTTTTGATGATTTCTTTCTTCTTCTTTGATTCTTAGATTTAGAAGAGCTAGGTTTACTTTCAGATTGAATATCGTCAGAAGAAGATTCCTTTTCAGATTGAACTTGTTTCAGATTAATGGTGTTTGAATCTTTTGATGTTCCTACCTGTTGTTTATCTTTTTCTTTGCTTGGAACTTTCACTTCTTCTAATACAACATGAATTTGATCAGAAGTGGTTTGTTTTGTTTGTTTTGGTTCATAAGATTTTATCTTGATTGGATGACCATTTTTAATCTTTTCAAGATCATTTTCAACAAACACTTGTACATTTTCCTTTTCTTCTTCTGAATTCTTTTTTTTTATCTGAAAAGCTTTAAGTTTAGCTTTATTCTCAGGAGAATGATCATGTGTATTGAAGTTCTCTGGTAGAGTGTTTGTAATAGATTCAGGCATAGGTTCATGAGTGAAACCTAACCCTGCTTTTTGTTTATCTTTTCTTTCACTTACCAGTTTTTCTACAATCATTTTTGAACTTTTTACTTTAGCAATATCCATTTGAGTAGCAGCATGTGCTATCTTATCATGTTCAAGATTTTTGGTCATCTCTTCCAATTGTTTAGAAACAATTTCTAAATCTTTTATAGTTTTGTTCCATGAAGTTGAAGAGATATAATCTTTTGATATGCTGTTTTATGATCAGATTTTAGTTTGTTATGCATTGACTCTTCTTGTTTTAGCTTCTCATAGATTTTGAATGAGTAATATCTATAGTATTCAACATGTTCATAGCATGATTTTGTGCAGAGTTTTTCTCTCACTTCAGATGGGATTTCAGGGAATTTTGGAGATATGGTTTCAGATTTTGAGGATGAAGTGTCAACCTTAGGTTGATCAGACTGTGCCATTAGAGCTACTTCACCTGTATCCTCCTTACGATCAAATTTGTCACTTCAATCATAGTCATCTTCTTCATTCTCACTTTCCACCTTTGGATCATTGTTTTCTGACCAATCTTCTCCTTGAATTTCTGCAATAAGAGATAAAATTGATGTTAAATCATTAGTAAACTTATCTGCATATGCACTCCAATCATAACCATGTTTAATGCTGACTACTAAAGCTTTCTTGGATTCATTAGATGATTTAGTCCATCTCTTCAACATCTTCAGGATCCATCTCAAACAAATCCTGCAAAACAAAATCTAATTGAGTTAAATGGCTACCTTGATATGCTTGAAAACTAGCCATAAATGCAGTGAATGCAATTTTAGACTCTTCATCCTCTAATAGGATGTTTATCACATATTTAACTTTGCTAGATTTAGCAGAGTTAGATGAAAAGTCTCTGTTTGAATATTAGATGTTTGAGACTGAGATTTAGGAGGAGATTGAGAATGAGACTGAGTTGTATAAGCAGGAGCACTTGTAAATGATGAGTCAGTGAAAAATCCTGCTCCAACAAACAAATCTCCCTCTTCTTCTGTATTTTTCTCACTTTTTGCCATGAATGCATTTTCAATAGTGGTTGCAGGAGAAGCAACAAACTGATACTAGGACATTGATGCTGCTCTATCATTGTTCCTTGAGCTTTCATCAATCTCTACTGACTCTATCTTTGCAATGAGTAGATCTAGATCCATAAGGAACTTCTCAGTATGCTTTAGTAAGGTTACTGTTTGTTTCCATGATGAGGGTAAAGCATTGAGTAGTCTAAGATTTAGATCTTCAAGATTAGGCTTAATACCAGCTGTTGACATCTCAGTTGTAAGTTGAACAAATCTGTTCATCATCTGATTTATGGTTTCTCCAGACAAATGTTGAAACAATTCTAATTGTCTTTTCAACTTTTGTTTCTTGAGATTTTGAATCTCCTTGCCTCCTTCACAAATGGTCTTTAAGGCTTTATATAAGGTGTATCCAGTTTGATATGCATCAAGCCTTGCAAGAACTTCTAGAGGTAGTCCTTTACACATCAAGGAATATGCTTTGATATCATTCTTTACTCTTTTCAAATCATCTCCTTGAAGACCATCTTCAAGATAGGGTTCTGGAGAATCTTTAGTATAAACAAATCCTCTGTCAAGCCCATCAGTGATTATAGGAATGTATGGTCCTTTTTCTATAGATTTCCAAAGATCAGTGTCAATGGAATTAAAATGTTGTTTTAGCCTAAGAGACCAATTTTTGAAATCAGCTCTATTTTTAAGTTTTGGAACTCTATTTTTAGAATCTTCTGATTTTACCATTCTTATATTTTTGTTGTTTTTCTTAGATTTTGAATTAAAAAATAAATGAAAAAGTTTTTGAAAAATTTTCTTTTTTTTTAAATTCTAAGTGTCAAAGGTGATACGCCTGAACAGTGATTATACTCCCAAACAGTTGATGCGCCTGAGTTGAGAAACGTCTAAGGGAATGCCTTACAAAATTTTCCAAAACGCCCAAGTTGATGCGTCCAAACAGTTTTAAAACGCCTGAACAATTGAAATGCGCCTACACAGTTGTAAAGCGCCTCAACAGTTGTCAAACGTCTAAACAGTTCTAATCCGTCTCAACAAAGATGATGCGTCTGGCCTTTTTCTCTTCAACAATAGTCAAACGTCTGAACTGAAAACGTCCACACAGTGTTAAAGCGACTAAACAGTAGTCAAACGCCTAACACTTATATGATTTTTTTAGCCAATCTCAACTCATGCGCCACATTCATCATGTTCATATGAATGTAACTTACTCAAATCTTCTGAAATTCTTCAAATGTTGATGAATTGGATTGAAACTTTCCAATTAAGCATGTTTTATACCAATAATCATTCTTCTAACATCAATTTCTTTCAATATCAACAACAAATCAATCAATTTTGAGATTTTCAGTCCGAAAAATAGTAACCTTTTTCAAACACAAATTCAACAAATTAACTTGAATTTGATGAATTTAACTGCTAATTGTGATTCAAATCATGTTTCCGATGATGAAACACATCTGAAATTCACAAATTTTCAATTGAATTGTCTATCAATCACAGATTCAATGAGAATTTTTGAGTTTGAAAGTTCGACAAACTTCAAAAATCACTCACTAACAGCTTACCAACAGCTCTAATACCATTTGATAGGATCAAATGTACCAATCTGTGATGATGTATGAACACAATTCAATGAAATACAAACAAAGTAATCAAATCAAGCAAGATATCAACAAAATTCATGTTTTCATTAATATCAAGCAAAGACAAATTACAAAGTATGTAAGCAGTTTTGTTCTAAGCTTTCTAATCTCGTTGCCTACTACCTGTAAGTCTAAGCTATTTATAATGAAACTAAAAGGAACTAACAAATTACAAAACTAGTCCCTATACTATTACAAAGTATTAAAAAGACATCTAAAGACAACATGTTAGTCTTTCTAGAGCACTAACAAACAGCTAGCTAGCCTCAACAGACTGGTGCTCAAGATGCTATCTACAGATGATCTAAGATCCAACCAGATGAACCAGCTGGTAGCGGTCAGTACCGCCCAAGGCAAGCAGATTGCTCAGCTGACCGAGAAGAACGCTGCTCACGAGTGAGCGTTAGTTCGAGCTCACCATGCACTAACGGATCAAAATGAGCTTGTGATGGCTTCTGTCAAGAGGATTGAGGAATTGGAGAAGAAGAACAAAAGACTGATGTTGAGATTGAAGGAACTAAGGGTGAACCCTTAAAGATTAAAGATGATGGTGATGATGCTGAAGAAAGAATACCACATCAGATGGGTCAACTTCAAGCCTCAACAACCTAAACGATTCATTCATAAGACTGAAGTTGATCCTATATCTGGAAGACCTAAGGTGGTGTTGAAGTGGAGTCCCCCACGCATAATATCTAAGATTCTTTTACGGGAGATGCCTCAAGACTTCACTCCACACTTCAAATGGTGGTATTATGACTGGAGGACGGGGGAAGTGGTCATAGTTCTTAACAGAGAAGGAAAGGTTGAGACTATCAGGTATTTGACCCAATGTGGCTTACCAACTTGTCTGCTGAAGATGTCTACACTCTATACAAGTTGCCACTGTTCTATGACACGCAAAATATTGTACAAGCTCTACAGTTCCAACATGTTATACGACTCTGCTTTGCGTCGAGATACACGCAGGAGTTACTAGAGAAGAGAAGTACAAGAAATTTCAAGAGCATGTGAAAAATGTTAGAAAATAGGCTAAACTAGGTCCAAGGGGGAGTTTGTTGATACATCATGTTCCTAGTTTATGTTCTTAATGTAAAAGTCTTTTATTTCTTACACATATGTAATATGAATTCTTAATGAAATATGATATGCTTCTTGATGTTTATTTGTCTTTAAATATTTCATATTATTGGTGGTTATTCATGCTAATGGACCATACTTATGGACCATACGCACGAATGAATCATACTTATGGATCAGTCACACGACTAAACCAGGAGACTGGATCAATCGTATGACTGAGACATAAGATTGAGTCAGTCGCACGACTGAACCTTCAGTCGTGCGTATGAATCAATCTCATAAGTCAGTCGCACGACTGAACCATGCTAATGGTTCAGTCGTACGAATGAAAAACTAAAAACCTATAAATACCACATAATTCGTGGAAAAACGGGGACTTCAAAGATTTACAAACCCTAGTCGTCTAGAGCGTCCTAAACAGCCTATCCAACTTCATTGTTCATTCCTGATCGATTTCTAATCAATTCTTAACGTTTTTTCATCGTTAGATCGATCAGGTTGTCGTTCTCACTGATTGGATCGCCAATCAAATAGAATTCCGCACTAATTGATCTGGTCTCACGCAGAATCCGTTAGTACTCCGTACGAAAATGGTCCTAACAAGAAATTTCAAGAGCATGTGAAGAATATTAGAAAATAAGCTAAACTAGGTCCAAGGGGGAGTTTGTTGATTCATCATGTTCATAGTTTATGTTTGTAATTAGTGAATATAATATTCACTAATTACATTTAACCCCCTAGACTTAGGCTAATTAATAGAAAATACATATAATGCATAAAAATGACTCAAACAAAGATAAAATATATTTTTTTCATACAAAATATATTTATTACAATAAAACTCTTCGTCATTTAAATCTTCAACGTCTTGTCTCGATTTCTCGACTAGAACGTGTCGGGTTTGAGTTTTGTTGACTTTGACCGTGACGTTGACTTTTGTTGACTTTCAATGTGTTGATAATATAGACTATCTTGTACAGCTCCAACAATACTCCCCCTTAGTCTATCATTATCAAGTCTTCAAACGAAATCAGCACCGAGAAGTCAACAGTAGAAAGATCTTCAAATTGAAACTTTCTAAATCTGATGAAAAAAATTATTCATCTCATAAGCTCCCCCTATTTGTATGCTCCCCCTTTTTGAGTGCAACCTTTGTGAAGATATTGGAACAGCTTTCCCAAATCTCTAATCTCGAGTGCTTCAGAAAATGTAGGAGGAGGATTCCTAGCTCGGTATCTTCTGCCAATTTGAGAAACAGGTTCTCTGATCAGGTACACTACTCAACTGATGATCGGCCATCACTTACAGCAAGAACCTGAAACACATTCACAAACACAATCTCGACATTTCTAATTAGATCATTTCATTTTAACAAAATAAACCCGTGTTAATCTGTGTTTGAAAACAAGCAAACCCATGTTCGTTTGTGCGTAATTTCTGTGAAATGCATGAAAAATGATAAAATTGTAACAGCATAATATGGAAGACCTAAAAGAATTTTGAAATGAAAATTTATTATAATTTTTTATTTTTATTATATACATTTATTATAACATTTTTTATCTATTTTTTATAAAACTGTACAAAAATAAAACTTTACCAAAGAATGTCTTCCAAACTACACTGATTATCAAGATAAGAAATGAATTATCAAGAAATATGCAGTGATTATGAAGTGAGAACTGTGATTGTGCAGATAAGAATCCAGATTGTGGATAAAATACCATGACCTTAACCTTTTTGTTCCGCCTCAAATTTGAATCAAGAACAATCTCTGTCAGTAAACCGGATTACTAACAGTCCTCCTGAATTGTTCCTGCACTCATTAACAAATTAGTTAGAAAGGGGAACCCAGGCCATCGTAGTCCTGGAAGTTCCTTTTTCATCAAGATAAGTAACAAGCTTCCGCACACAACCGTCTAAACAATCGGGGATTTGTTGATGCATGTATGTCCCTAGATCATGATTTGAAATGTAATAGATCTTGTTTGTCTGACTATGATGTAATATGAATTGATTAATGAAATGATATGGATTGTTTGTGATTTGTAATGTCTAATATTTCATTAATGAGTCGATATTGAATTGATTAAATTAGGTTTATGATTGTTTGAATGGTTACACATCAAGTTATATTAATTAAAACATTCAAACTTAACTTAATGAAGTTCTCATGCGAATGGCCCATGCAAATGGACCACACGCATGAATAACTTCATACGATTGACTCAGTCGCACGACTGAACCAGGAGACTGGATCAGTCGTATGATTGACACATAAGATTGGCTCAGTCGCACGACTGAACACTCAGACGTGCGGATGGATCAACCGCATGGTTCAATCGCACGACTGAACCATACTTATGGTCCAGTCGCACGATTGAACAATACTAACCTACAAATAGACCCAATTCGTGGAAAAACGTAAGCATTCATACCATTACGACTCCAGACGTACCCTAGCCGTCCAGTAGCCTCTCAAATCGTTCTCCAAGTTCACAGAACACATTAGATCGATTCCTAATCGACTTCTAACGTTAGATTCAATTCTTGATTGATTCTTCGTGTGTTCTCACTGATTGGATCGCCAATCAAATAGGATTCCGCACTATTTGATCTGGTTTACACGCTAATCATTAGGTATTTCGTTCAAATACCAGGTCCTAACAAGTGGTATCAGAGCTTTGGCTCTTGATTACGTGTGATTCAATCAAGATTGCATAAAAGTTTGTGTTTTTGCACTAAAAACGCAATCTTTGCTGTCAAAAGTGATCTTGGACGTTCCCTGCTCATCAAAGTTTGGTTTCTACGGACTTAGGCGATTAGACATTGCGAAAGTTCGAATTTTTACAGCTGAAACATGTCAAACCTAGAAAATTTCGCAACAGCAGCTTCAGTCGCACGAGTGACCCATTCGCACGACTAGACTCCATTCGCATTGCTCATTCGCACGATTGGACCTAGTCGCAACTTCATTCGTCCGATTGAACCGTTCGTTCGCACAGCTCATACGCATCAGATTCATTCGCACGACTGAACCAATCGCTCAGTTCAGCCGCACGATTGAACCAGTCGCAGAGTTCATACGCACGACTAGATCATTCGCATCCTTCAGTCGCATCAGTGAAAGTTTGTTTGATTAGACTTAAAGTTATTCGCCATGGAAGATCAGATGTCAGCCTTTACTGCTGGGAAGGACTCTAGGATACAGAACCTGCTGCTGCTTGAGAGTGAGGTGGGTAATCATAATAAACCACCAAAGCTCTTGACGTTGGATGAGTTTCCCCACTGGAAACAACGTTTTGAGATCTACCTCAATGGAGTGGATCCGAATCTGTGGGAAGCCAACGAGATTGGATATAGTACACCGGTGGGAGCTGATGGAGTTAAGCTAACGTTAGGAGGGATGACGGACGCGCAGAAAGTTAAGTACAATGCAGAGAAAAGAGTTTATGCATTGATTACACAGTCTATCCCCAAAGATATATTCCACCAGTACTCAGAGAATAAGCAGTCCAAGAAACTGTGGGATGAGCTAGAGAAGAGGTACGACGGGAATGCTTCGTTGAAGGCAATCAAGGCCAAGGAGTTAAAGAAGGAATTCGATAACTTCTCATCGATTGGTAACGAGAGTTTAGACGACATCATAGATAGATTCTACCATTTGATGAGCGAACTGCATACACATGGGGTAGAAACTACCATGGAAGAGAAAGTTAGTAACTTTGCAGACGGATTGCCTGAAAAGTGGGCTTCATTCGTGTCTAATCTGAGACAGAATGGAATGCTTGCAAAGCTGGATATTAATGACTTCATTCTTAAGTTGCGAGAAGAAGCACTTAGGATGAAGTACAGAGCTCAGAAGTCTTCGTACACTCAAAATCAGCTTTGTACAACGCCACGCCGCAAGCTAAGACATCTGGAGCACCTCTCCAGACTGCATTTGTGTCTAGCTCGTCGGGTCCTTCACATGCTTCTCCTTCAGGATCAGACACGTCAGGGTCCTCTTGTACCCACTATATTGGATCGGAAGCAAGTGCTACTAAACTGAAGACCGAGAACCTCGGTAATGTGACTGTAGAAGTAGCTCGAGAGCATATGGATCTTTTGGCAGCAGTGGTTCATTCATATGATGGACTTGTTGCCGGGAAGATTGGAAACTGCCATCTGGCAGACGAGGACTACGAGCAGGTGGACGAAATGGAGCTTGAGAGGATGGATATAATGTGGGCCTTAGCTAGTGCTGTCCGAAGGGCGAAGAAGTTTGTTAAAAAGACCGGACAGAACTTGGTAGCTACTAAGGATACCACATTTGGCTTTGACAAAAGCAAAGTGACCTGCTTCAACTGTGGAGAGAAGGGGCACTTCAAAAGAGAATGTGTCAAGCCAAAGAAGACGGGTAACGGGAACCCGTTCTCGTCCTTCACTCGCCAAGACAAGCAAGCTTCTAGTTCTACTTCATCAAGCAAGGATCCAAAAGCCTTGACTGCTCATGATGATGAAGGACAGGATTGGAGCTTTAGGTTTGTCTCACCAGGGGAATCAAAAATTGCAAGTGTAGAAGATATTGACGATGATTCCGCGAGTGAAGGTGATCTAGCAGTTGAGATAGCGATGTCACACAGCGAAGAAGCAACTGCAGCCAAGGTCAGTTACAAGCCTAAAGAGGAGACTTCCACATCAGAGACAGAAAAGACAGAATCACCAGAACCAGAGACATCTGATGCTGCGTTGATGGCTAACTCTTCTGAACCAACTCAGGTAAGTACTACTGACCAAATGTTTGATAATCATGCTTGTTCTGATTGTGATACTTTTAGGAATAGCATAGATGAAAAATTTGCTAGGTTATTAGATCATAATGATAACTTAGTAAAAGATTTGCAACTGTGCACTGAGGCTAATAGAGTATTAAAACAAAATGAGCATAGTTATAAAGAAAAGATAGACCTATTGACTAAACAGCTTAGGGAAACCGAAGTAGTTGCCTTTAACCAAGCTAATGACATTAGGTACTATCTAAACTCCCTAGAAGACACTAAGAAGCAAAAGGCAGTTCTAGAAGTAGAAGTAAACTCATTAAAACAGAAACTGCATAGTTGGACTAGTTCTTCACACATAGTTCAACACTTAGTGAGAGAAAGGAATAACGGGGAGGGATTGGGTTACAAAGTGGTTCCACCACCACCTGAGACCTTGATGAACACTAAGACTAGACCAGTAAATAATAACCCCATCAATGATCACGTGGTGTCTACTCCTCTTGTTAGTGATCCAGATTCTTCATGTTCATCTATTGAATCCGGAAACAAGCAAAAGGAGGCCACTTCAAAGGCAAAGGGTAAATTGCCTTGTGTTAATCTGGAAAAGGAATTTGAAAAAGTTAACTTAAAGTCAGGGTCAAACAGAGTCAAATCAGAACCTAAAAAGACTTCTAATGTTAATTTTTCACATGCTTCAAGTCAAAAACCAGTTAACCAAAAGGAAAAGGATGTTAAACAGGTTAAAACAGTTAACTTTGTTAAACTAGAGAAAACATCAAAAGAACCAGAGTCAAAACCTAAAGTGATTGATGTTACAAGAGTGTCACACACTTCTCCACTAAGAAAGTTTAATCATAAAGTTGATAGCAGGTCATGCTACAACTGTGGAGAATGTGGACACATTGCTTCTTATTGTCCTTTCTATCAGACACCTAGGAAGAAGATTGAACTTCAGGATTCAAAGCCTAGGTCTTCTAAGAGGAGTTCCTTAACTCCACCTAGAAGAACTAGTGAACCTAAAGTTCAACCTGTAAGCCAGTCGACTGTTTATCATAAACAGGCCTTGCACAAATCTGGCTTATGGAAAGAGAAGTCATCCTGCGTGTCTGATACTGATGACAAGAAGGAACCTGAGCTACCCTTACCCTCTAAGGGTCAATGGGTGGAATTTATGATGTGTGATGCCTCTGGGAAACCCAAGCCAGTAAAGGCTTGGGTTCCTAACCTAAACTAATCCGTTACTTTGTATGTGCAGGGTGTTCGATACAGTGCTGAGACTAACACGTGGATTGTAGACAGCGGAGCATCCAGGCACATGACAGGAAATAGGGCCCTTTTATCAAACGTCAAGCAAATAAAAGGAGGGCATGTTTCCTTTGCTGGAAACAAGGGAGGCTATATCACAGCTCAGGGAGAAGTGGGGAATCAGAAAGTTAAGTTTGATAAGGTGAACTACGTTCAACAACTTCAAAATAACTTACTTTCTGTTTCCCAAATCTGTGATAAAGGATTTAAGGTCATCTTCGACAACAAGAAGTGTTACGTGCTGAAGAAAGACTACGTGATCCCAGAGGACCAAGTTCTGATGACTGCTTCAAGATATAAAGACCTTTATGTCTTGGATCTGTCAACAGCTGCTACAACGGATCATGAGGTTCAGTGCTTTCTATCTAAAGCTACTGAGAAGGATTCCATCTCCTGGCATAGGAGAATGGGACACATTAGTCAAAGGAAGATGAATCACTTGATTCAGAAGGATCTGGTGAGAGGAGTTAATGTCAAAAACTTCCAGCTTCCTGACTTTTGTGTAGCTTGCAAGAAAGGCAAACAGACAAAGAAGTCTCATAAGGAAAAGAAAGTTCATTCAATAGAACTTCCTCTTGAACTTCTTCACATGGATCTGTTTGGTCCAGTCAGTACAAAGAGCATTGCAGGCGACTTGTACTGTTTTGTGGTCACTGATGACTACTCAAGGTTCACTTGGGTAATGTTTTTGAAATCCAAATCAGAAACATTTGAGTCATTCAAGGAGTTAGTAACCACACTGGAATCTCTCTACAAGCTGAAGGTTAGACAAGTACGCTCAGACAACGGGACAGAATTCAAGAACCAGTGGATGGAGGCATACTGCAAGGAAAAGGGAATTGTGCATCAATTCACTTCTGCCTACACGCCTCAGATGAATGGCGTTGCTGAGAGAAAGAACAGAAGCTTGATAGAGACAGCACGGACTATGCTGGCAGACTCGAAACTGCCTATCCAATTCTGGAATGAGGCAGTGGCGAATGCATGTTATACACTGAATCGAGTCCTGATAGTCAAGCGCCACGGAAAGACATGTTACGAGCTACTACAAAGACGCAAACCGAATTTGGAGTATCTTGAACCTTTTGGCGCGCCGTGCACACTTCTGAAGAAGACACAAGAAGGAAAATTCAGCGAGAAGGCGGATGAAGGAATCTTTCTAGGATACAACATACCGAACAAGCGAGTTTACAACAACTCAACGGGTCTTGTAGAAGTGTGGTGTAATGTTGACGTTCAGAGATATACCACACCACCTACTGGCAAAGGACCCGCCTACTTCTTCGACTATGATGGATTCTTCAAGTCCTTCAACATCCCTCTCTCTCCCTCGGATGACGAGTTAGCTACTAGAATGATGTATGATATCTTGAATACACCATCTAGCTCACAGGGAGAATCATCTACTCAGTCAGGGGGAGTAGTCGATGACAGTGACTCCTCCTCTGAAGATGAAGCTGAAGCAGATGACCAGAACAGTCAGGAGGAACAGGTTCCAGTTCCTGAAAGTCCACAAGCATCTACCAGTGATGCACCTTCGACTTCGGAACCTCAAACTCCAACTACCTCAGATGCAGAACCAAATGTTCATAATCTTGGCTCTGAGGTAGCTGTTCCTACTACTCCAGGATCACGACTAAACGTCTATCATCCCCTAGACAATGTCATTGGGGATGTCAGATCAGGAGTACAAACCCGAAATCAGCTATACTCAGCTGATTACGCCTCGGTTATGGAGAAGGGTTACATTCATGATGGTGCTTATCGGTGTTTTGTCTCGCAGTTTGAGCCAAAATATGTCAGTGATGCACTAAATGATGAGGCGTGGGTGAGTGCCATGCAAGAAGAACTTCTCAGTTCAAGAAGTTAGGTGTATGGACTCTGGTTGATAGACCTAAAGGTGCTAAAGTCATTGGCACCAAATGGGTCCTGAAATGCAAGAAGGATGACCAAGGGGTCATTATCAGGAACAAAGCTCGATTGGTGGTTCAGGGTTTTCGCCAAGTCGAGGGGATTGACTACAATGAGGTGTTTGCACCCGTGGCAAGGATGGAAGCCATTCGTATCTTCCTTGCCTATGCATCGTACATGAAGATTAAAGTCTACCAATTAGATGTGAAGAGTGCATTCCTTCATGGGGAAATCAGAGAAACAGTCTATGTCAGTCAACCCGAGGGATTTGAAGATCCTTATCATCGGGATAGAGTTTACAAGCTCGACAAGGCTTTATACGGGCTTCATCAAGCTCCAAGAGCTTGGTATGAGAAACTCTCGACTCATCTTGTGAAAACGGCTTTCGCAGGGGAGTCATTGACTGCACGCTGTTCATTAAAGAAAAAGATGGCGACCTACTGCTCGTACAGATCTATGTTGATGACATAATCTTCGGTTCAAAGAACGAAGAGTTATGCAAAGAGTTTGAAGCAGTTATGAAGAAAGAGTTTGAGATGAGTGCTATGGGGGAGATGAAGTTCTTTCTCGGGTTACAGGTGGATCAGACACCAAATGGGATCTTTCTACATCAGACCAAGTATGTGGGAGACATTCTCAGTCGCTTTGACATGGAGAATGCTTCTGCTGCTGGGACTCCACTTGCTACGAATCACGACATAGCACCTGATGAAAATGGAGATCTTGTAGATGCCACGATGTACCGAGGAATGATTGGATCCCTCATGTATCTCACTGCCTCAAGACCTGATATCATGTATGCTACATGTTTATGTTCTAGATATCAGGCTAAGCCTAAGGTCAACCATCTGATCGGGGTCAAGAGGATTTTTCGTTATCTGAAGGGTACACCCACACTTGGGTTGTGGTATCCTCATGATGATGACTTTGAGCTTACCGCGTATAGTGACTCGGATTACGGGGGCTGCAAGATGAACTACAAGTCTACATCAGCAGGGTGTCAATTCTTTGGGAGAAGATTAGTTACCTGGCAGTGTAAGAAGCAGACATCGGTTGCATTGTCAACCTGTGAAGCTGAGTATGTTGCTGCTGCAAGTTGCTGTTCACAAATCATCTGGATTCAACAGCAAATGCGGGATTACGGTTTAAAGTTTTCTTCTACTCCTATTTTTGTTGATAACTCTGCTGCAATTGCAGTAACTAAAAATCCGGTCCAACATCTAAGACCAAACACATCGGTATTAAATACCATTTCATAAGAGACTGTTTTGAAAAGAACTTAATTGATGTGGTAAAAATTAATACTGATTTTCAACGCGCTGACCTCTATACTAAAGCCTTTGATAAACCACGTTTTCAATATTTGCTAGAGGTCAACGGCGTTAAAAAGAAAAGTGAGGTTATTCCTGATGATGATCATGTGTAGTCCGATGTAGTTTAGTTAAATTTTTCTGTTTTATTTTATTTTATTTGTTTATTTTAGTCTGTTTAATTTAAACTCATGTTATTTTGCTGTTTATTAAAATCCTAAAATAATTAAACCAGTAATGATTTTAGTATTTTAGGGGAGAATATGTCAGCAAGTAACATTAAAAAAAAACGAGGGAGAAGGAGTGGATAGCTGATATAAGGTAGATCGTATCTGTGATACCGATTCAAAACCTTTGGAAAATGATAGTACACAGGAACAAATCAAGAGGGACTTTAAAATTTAATTTTAGAAAAGATGCAAAATTCAAAGTATAAGTCTGTGTAGTCTAAGCAATATAAAAGGGAAGATGATAGAAAACTGGTAACTCCTAAGGTAACACAAAGAAAGTAGACCTAGAGGTTGCTAGACCACAAATGATATGTCGGTAGATTCAACACAATAGATGATTAGACCTGACTGGTGATCTCAAGATCAAACTAAGTTGTTCAACTGACTGTGGGCTTCCATCTTATCACTGGTTAACACAATCAACAATATTCCAATAAGGGGTAATGAGCATGTAAACGCCACAAATGTGTGCGGATGACCATAATTAGAGCAAAGCAAGAAAAAAATGAAAGACAAATGCTATAAAGCTAATGACTTATGTTGTTGGTGCATTTTGTGCAAAATAAAATAAGCTGCTCTAACAAGGAGATAGGTTGTGTGCCTCTCTGCTGTGCGATGGCACTGACCTGAGGATAAGCATAACCTAGATATTCTAGAATTCATTGTTGTTTGCCGCCTCTCTGCTGTGCGATGGCACTGACCTGAGGACTGGCTTCTCTTTGAAAGCTCTAAGAATAGTCTCTTCTTGTAATAATACCCGTAGACCGCTCAAAAGCTCCTGAGGAATGTTGATTACCATATAAGTGTGGGATCCACAAATGTTAGTTGAAATAATAAACCTAAAACAATCACCAGTCTGTGTCAAAAGTCTGTGTATGGATTTAAGTGGACAAACATATTGACAATCATTGTGGCTGCAATTCTTGAAAGTTCAAATCAATGTGGTAATCTAAGAGTTCCAGTATGATTCCCTAAAGTTGCTAATGACTCTGGATGAACACCAAGAATTGAGCATCAAAAGATTTTGATAACAAGTCCCAAATGATTTGACTTGCCTGTATGATTCCAAAATTGAATTGGTCCAGGTGTGGTCAATCCAAGTTGAAGCTGTCTATTCCGGAACCAAATCCCGTAGATGTCCATCTTAGGATTTATCTCTCACAAAAAGCCAAAAACAAGTCTTGTTTTGAGTATTTAGTTTAAATTTTCTAAGTTAGTTAGTCGTTTTAGTTTGTTAGTTTGTCGGACTACATCAGGAAAATCAGTAAGGAATCAACTCACTAAAAGGGTCATGTCTGAGATGACCACATGTGCTTTAAATGTTTAAACGGTCACGTCTGAGGTGACTAAATTGTTTAAAAAGATCACGTCTGAGGTGATCAAAAAGTTTTCAAGTTAAAATGATCATGTCTGAGATGATCAAAAGCTCATAACGTTAATTTCAAAAATTAAAAGGGGTTTAAATGTTAATATTCAAATTGGCAGAAAATTTAATAAGTATGACCCATTCGCACGAATGGACCATACGTATGGACTAATCATACGAATGGAAGTCATTCGTACGAATGGACCATGAGTATGGACCATCCAACCGAATGGCCCATACGATTGGCCCAGTCGGATGTTTAAGGGCGAACGAGTGAGTCAGTCGCACGACTGAGAGCCAGTCGGACGACTGAAAAAGGGCGACTGACCAAATCGCACGACTGAGTCCCACTCGCACGAATGAAAAGTGCGTATGAGCTCAGTCGCACGATTGAATCTAGGGTTAGTATAAATAGAGGGGGAGTCGGTCGCAGAATACTCACCACACCCAAATTAGCCCTAAATCGCACGACTTAACACCACTCTGCCCAAATTTCGTTTGATCTCTAAAACCCCCATTTCTTGATTACTGACCATATACATCGACTCTACAGGTAATTTGCGGTGAAGAAGCACCCCCATAACGTTCAATTTGATGCAAAATCTGTACATTCGGACTCGCAACAGAACCGAACTTTAGTGACTTAATAACCTAACTTAACGACTCAAACAGATGAAATTAAAGATGTTAGGTGTTATAAGAACGTATTGCGAGTCAAATGAACCAGATAACGATGTCTAAAACTCAAAATGGTGAAAAAGTGAATTTGAATTGAACAGTCAGTACATCATGCGAATGGACAGGCTGATGAACTTCAGTCGCACGACTGAAGGGTGCGAATTGCCTAACCGCACGACTGAACCATGCGTATGAAGTTCAGTCGCACGACTGGTGTAACCGCATGAGGTTACATGCGCATGAGTCCAGTCGCACACTCAGTCGTACGCATGAGATCATTCGCACGACTGAATCCCAGTCGCACTGTTCAGTCGCACGACTGATCTCAGTCGCACAACCTCAATCGCATGACAGAAAGATTTTCTTCAAGTTTAAGTGTTTCATGACGTTCTTAGCCAAAGGTACTAATGTTTATTTTGATTTGTGTTACAGATGGCGAGTCGATGGACTATGAGCACGAAGCATAACATATGTGCTCATCTGGATTTGACATCCAGAAACGCTGCTGATTTCTCAGGCATCATCACATTTCTGCTGAGATCGAGGATTGCACATGCCATTTCTACTCCTTGTACTCCTTATAGGTCCGTTCAGCAGGCCTTCTGGGAAGGCGCTACAGTTGATAGATCCTCTGAGCCTCACTGCATCAGGAGTACTATCTTTGGAGAGGCTATTACTGTCTCAGAGGAGGATCTAAGGATTGTTTTACAGTTGGGGGATGACGCTGATTGTCCGACTCGATTACACCCCCTCACAGTCAGAGGATGCTTTCTGAGAGCCAAGTACTCTGGGGACATCAATGCTGGGGTACTCAACAAGAGTAACCTCTGTCCCCAGTTCAAGTATCTTGCGCATGTTCTACTCAAGTGCATAGCTTCCAGGAAGGGAGGTTTTGATGAGCTGTCTGATCAGATACAGAACGCGTATGCTGCGTTGGTGCTGAACCACCCGTTCAGCTTCTCCAAAATGATCTTCACCTATCTGGTGGAGAACATTGAGGGGAAAGGGAAGGAGGGCTTCTGCATGTATCCGAGGTTTATGCAGATGATTATAGATCAGAAGCTTCCCTCCCTGCCGAAGGAGAAGGAGGATGCGGTAGTCCTCGAGGTTATGGATGACACTACTTTGGGGAGGATGAAGGTGTACAGGGGGAAGCAAGTGAAACCCCCTGTCAGGAGGTTGTTTGGGCATCTGGCCCGGGAAGACTACGTGGTGCCAGCCAAGAGAAAGTGGCGCCACGATGATAGTGATTCCGATGTGGAGCAGATTGCTCTACCAACTCATGACTCGGATGATGATGATAGTGGAGACGCTGGGGACGATATGCCTGCTCCACCAAGAGGCACTGTGTCAGATGTTATACCCCCAGTGTCTGCCCCAGCTGGAGATGTTGCTGAGTCAGCTGGATTTCATCAGGATTTTGTTCATGGTGCTGAGGAGGAGGAGGAGTCTGACGAGGAGCCCCTAACGCGAACTGTGGGAAGCAAAGTTGTTCCCACAGAACATGGGCTACGGGTGGTTGGTGAACACCCGAGAGACTCCAGAGAGACTGATACTGACCCGAGTTATGCACCGGGTTCTGCAGGCAGGGTTGTAGGGGGAGCATCCACCTCCACAGGGACGAGGAGGAAGAGGATGGCTCAGCCCCATGGTCTGAAGAAGAAGAAGCGTCGGTTGACCTTCGTTACCTCCATAGCCTCTACTTCCACCACCACAGCCACCACTACCACCTCCACAGCTATACCATCCACCACCACAGCCACCACATCCACCACAGCTACCACAGCCACCACCATACCTACCACCACAGTACAGATTCCATCCACCACCATATCCTTTACACCCACATCACCCCCACCATTTCACCGACCTATCTTCACTACAGCCACCACCACCACCACCTCACACCAGGCAGGACCGTCAGCCCATCCCTCACACACTTATGGATCACCTCTACCTCCAATCGGGGTAGAGGAACAGCTGTCAGCGCTCAACCGGATGGTGATGCGCTTACTAGCTGCAGATGAGGAGAAAGCTGCCCAGATCCGCCAGCTTACCGACCTGACTGCTGCACAATCTCACCAGATGGCAGAGCAGGCTCGAGTAATAGAGCAGCAGGCCCAGCTGATGGATGCACAGCGAGTAGAGATGTCCCAACTCCAGGAGCAGCATGCCCAATCAGCTAAAAGGATAGAGGAGTTGGAGACCACCAACAAGACCATCATGCTGCGGCTCAAGGGATCAAAGGACGAGCCTTTAAAGATCAAGGAAGGGGATGGAGATGATGGAGATGATGGTGATGATGATGATGAAGATGATGATGAGGATGAAGAGGATGATACAGAGGATGAGGAGGAAACTGACAGAGATAGGACAGAGGGGAAGGACGATGATGATGAAGCAGAAGGAGGGGATGCAGCTGCATCGGCCTCTGCTTCAGGTCAAGAGAGGAGGTCGAAGAACAGACAGGACCAATCAACCTCCACCTCTGCTCCTCCAAGTGATGAGACCATGATACAGGATAAAAGTAAAGACTAGATGTTTATGTATTTATTTACTTTGTGTTTGAATCCTGTATTGAAAACAATGTATTGAATGTTTATATTAAGTTAATGCATTTCTGTTTGATTAATTACTAATGATTTATGTGTTGAATGTTTAAATCAAACAGATCCAAATTATCAAAGAGATGAGTTTGATGTTGCTCCCCTTCAACAGGTCAAGACTCAACTAACCATGATTCTTGATCTGCAAGGGATCGTAAGGTCTGTGAGTTATACCCCTGAAGAAGGGGAAATAATTCATGACCTATCAAACGAGCAACTCGCAGAGATTTTCAAGCTCAATCCGGATGAAATAGTTAAAGATGCTCCAACATGCGATTCGACTAGTGATGAAGAGCTCAACGATGTTGATGAAGTCGAGTCGAAGATATCACTGCAGAGGAGTACCCTCAGTACGCTGACAATGAGGAAATGTGGTCCCCAATCTGGGTGAATCCCTCGTCAGTGATACTTTTGAGGTATTGAACAAGATGGAGCAGGAACAGAGAAGGCAGAAGGAACAGCCCAAGCCTCAATGATGATGTCGACATTCGAAAGGCTGAGTGGGCTGCATGTTTTGAAGAAGTTAGAGCCCACGTGCTGCACCGAAGAAGGATGCCTACACCAAACTCTACAGAGTCAAGAAACATCACAAGTGTCTGCAGGATTATAGCATGGGCGTATTTTGATGATCTTAATGTTTATGCAGTTAAGAAGAACAAGGGCATAGAGTACTTCAGATTCCCACATGATCTGAAGACTCTACCAGGTTTTGAGCTCACCCACTGGCTAAGCTAAAGCTTTTGTATGCTGACCCGAGGAAGATGTCAGCTGGTTCGAGGCTGCCCTTAAGAAGGAGTACCACACCAGATGGGTTAACTTCAGACCCCAACAGCCGACTAGGTACATAAGAAGGTCTGAGGTTGATGCCATTACTGGCAGCCCAAGATAGTGTTTGAAGTGGAGTCCTCCGCGCACAATGTCGAGAATCCCACTCAGGGAAATGCCACATGACTTCACTCCACACTTTAAGTGGTGGTACTATGATTGGGAACAGCTGAAGCGGTCATAGTCCTAAGCAAAGAGGGACAAATGGATACGATCAGGGTATTCGACCCGATGTGGCTTACAACTTGTCGGCAATGATGTCTATACGCTACTCAAGTGGCCACTGTTCTATGCACGCAGGACATTGTACAAGCCCTCCATTTCCAAACGTTATACGACTCTGCTTTGCGTTTGAGATTCACGCAGGAGTCACCAAAGAGGAGAAGTACAAGAAATATAAGGAGGTTATGCAGAAACAAGAGATTAGAGAGATCTAGGTCCAAGGGGGAGTTTGTTGATGCATGTATGTCCCTAGATCATGATTTGAAATGTAATAGATCTTGTTTGTCTGACTATGATGTAATATGAATTGATTAATGAAATGATATGGATTGTTTGTGATTTGTAATGTCTAATATTTCATTAATGAGTCGATATTGAATTGATTAAATTGGGTTTATGATTGTTTGAATGGTTACACATCAAGTTATATTAATTAAAACATTCAAACTTAACTTAATGAAGTTCTCATGCGAATGGCCCATGCAAATGGACCACACGCATGAATAACTTCATACGATTGACTCATTCGCACGACCTTACCAGGAGACTGGATCAGTCTTATGATTGACACATAAGATTGGCTCAGTCGCACGACTGTACACTCAGTCGTGCGGATGGATCAACCGCATGGTTCAATCGCACGACTGAACCATACTTATGGTCAGTCGCACGATTGAACAATACTAACCTATAAATAGACCCAATTCGTGGAAAAACGTAAGCATTCATACCATTACGACTCCAGACGTACCCTAGCCGTCTAGTAGGCTCTCAAATCGTTCTCCAAGTTCACAGAACACATTAGATCGATTCCTAATCGACTTCTAACGTTAGATTCAATTCTTGATTGATCCTTCGTGTGTTCTCACTGATTGGATCGCCAATCAAATAGGATTCCGCACTATTTGATCTGGTTTACACGCTAATCACTAGGTATTTCGTTCAAATACCAGGCCCTAACAGGATTGTTGTATCCTTCTTTTTAATTTGCCAAATTTGTTTCGATTCAATTAACTTGGATTTGAATGAACTAAATTTGGAAATCATTTTCTGTTTAAGACTGGAAGGAAAAAATTTGGATTTGAACCTTTGGTCATTTTCATCTTTGTATCATGTGAAACCGGCTTCACATGAAAAGGTTTGGATGGAGGGTTTTTCATCCAACCATTCAAAGATGTTTGCTTTTTACCTTTTGAACCAGAGAAGCAACCCGTGTTGCCTTTACCAACTGGAACATTCTTTGTAGACTGTGATCCGGAGAAGCAATGCGATTTGCCTTTACCATCCGAAACAAGTCTTTGAGGACATTTCTTTACCACATGACCTTCTTTTCCACACTCAAAACAAGCCTTGAAAGGCTTTTGATTCTTTGTAGTCCCGTGTTGTGCAGGTGGTGATGAGGATTGCTGTGAGCTTGTAGCAGATTCTTGCTTGTTCTGAAGTTTCCTGTGCAAAACAGGGAATGAGATCTTCACTGATTGACTGTGTTGTTTTGCAGTTGGAGACGAGATCCATATTGGTCTTAATTCATCTTTTGGAAGCTTTTGAGACTTGACAATGTCAGGAGATATATTGATCTGTGAGGAACCAACACGCTCCTCTATGTTTGATTTATCATCTGAGCTTATCCAGTCTCGTATACACAGATCTGCTTCCAAAGGATCTTGATTGACAACTCCTATTGTGTCGGCTTCGGTTATAGGATTTTGATTGCCTGACGATTCAACAAATGTTCCTTCTTTGACAAACCTGTCAGGAACAAACGAAGGAATGTTACATGTTTTGAATTTGTTGAAGAAGGTTGGAAAAGCAACTGATATGGATAATGGAGCATCAGAGGTAGAATCGTCATTAATCTTCTTATCAGACCCCTGCCTGAGGAATCCCAAACCTACAATAGAATCCTGCACATCTCTAACCTCTTTAAGATTAACGTTGCTTAAACCTGCATTTAAACTATTAGTTTCTGCAGCTTCAGTCAAATCATTATATGGATGAGGTTGAGGCATAGGAGAGTAACAATGGGTGCTAGGAGGAGGATAGGCATATGGATTTTCACCACAACCCACTCCCGTTTTAATCCTAGCTCCCCTCTATTTACACAGTAGCTCTTCCTGTTTCATTCCGGATATGGTCCATCTATCAAGCTTTGTTTTAAGCTTGCTTGTTTCAAATTCAGCCAAAGTGACTCTTTCGTTTAAAAGATTAATTTCAACATTTCTTTCAAGAAGAGTTCGTTTTAAATGATCATTTTCTTTTAAAGCTTCATTTAATTTTATGAAATACTTGGCTTCATTCTTTTTAAGTTCTGCGTTTATGGTGGTTAACTCCTTTTGGTTATCTAAAAGTAACCTATTAGCTTTATACACACCAAATAAACGAATTTTGCAAGCAGAAGAACACATATCCTGAACTGTCTCGTATGGAAGATCCAGGATGACTCTTTCAGCAGTAAGAGCCTTCTTGCAGTTGCAAACTCTGGTATTTCGCTTCCATTCCTCTTCCTTCTCAGCATCATAAACTTCAGCATTTAACTCAGCTCCACCTTTACCCATTGATGTCTGCTTAAGCTCCTCGTGTACCTCTTCAGTTCCAGGTTTCGGTAAACCGTAGGAATTGGTGTCAGAATTTGATCTCTCTTCTGGTTTCTCTTTGGAGTTTGAAGTGATCTTTGGAGTTAGATATGTTGCTTCATAGTACTCACGACGTTTGATATCCAACTCCATTTCTTTCAGTTTATTGATCACCTCCATTAGTTTGTAATCCCGAAAACCTCTATCTCTTTTAATCGACTTGCCGTGTAAGCTCCATTCTGATAGGAGGGAATCAAGCAATCTTAGAACTTGTTCATGATTTCCCAATTGGGCATTAAACTTCTTCAGATTACTTGCCACCAACAGAAAACGATCAACAAAATCAGACATCATTTCATTCTTTAAAGATGCAAATTTTTCAAACCGACATTGTGCAATTGTGAGATCATCAGATTCGAAGGATTTAATCACTTCTGCAAAAGCCATTTTTATTTTTATTTTGTTTAAACAATTAAAAGCCCCAAAAATATTTTTCCCAAAAAATTTAGAATAATTCTCCACCGGGAAAAATATTTTTTTTAAATGTCACGCTAGACAAATCTTAGCAACTAGGGTCAATCTTAGCAACTGGGGTCAACCAGGTCAGCTTGTTTTTTTTTATAAATCTTGCAAAACCGATGAAAATTTCTTTATCGGGATGAACTCAATTAATCCCAACTAGGGGGAAAAAGTCATCTTTAACATTCGAATTTAGCTGAATAAATGATAGTTTCGCCGCAATTATAGTTTCGCAGAGCTAGTTTCGCAGAAAAATCTAGTTTCGCTGAGCCGACAGTACTTTCGCTGGAAATTTCGGCAACAGTTTCGCTAGCCAAATGCTTTAGACTGCTTAGTTTCGTCGACAATTTCGCACAAAACAAGCTTGAACTTTCGTTCAAAGATACTTTCGACAGCAATTTCGCTTGTAATATGCACACAAGCACTGTTGAACTTTCGTTCAAGATCACTACTTTCGTTGAGATGCTGAAATTTACTACAAAGTGTAAAACACTTATGGTTTCGCTAAAAGAACATGCAGTTTCACTGGATGAATTGGTAATTTCGCTGGACGAAGCTGAAAAGCTTTTTCAACACGAAATCAATCTGAAATTGCCCAAATCTCAATGGATTTGAAACCTGATGATTAACAGAGCTTTTCCAACCAATAACAAGCAAACTTCAATCAATTTTCATATCAATAACACTCATATTTGATCCGAAATTGATAAAAACATGATATTGAACAAAAAAAACCAAAACCTCAACTTCTCTCTCTAAAAATCTTCAAATCTTCAGTGAATTTGATACAAAATGGCTCTGATACCAAATTGTAAGCCCAGGTTGATCAAACTTGAATCAAATCATGAAGATTATAGATCAAATACGATAATCACAATGAAAACCCCTTCTAATGATTTAATCAAAACAGATACTGATAGTATGTCTGCAGGTTTAGAGGGTGTTAACTCTAAGCACGTTCGTGAAGACTACGACTATAGACCAACTAGTGGGCTTGGATGCACTAGTATTAGTACACCTGATTGTCAGCAGTCTGTTTAAGATCACAAGTCTAGTTTAAATTTTGTTTTTGTTTCTAGTTCTCCTGTAACAAAATCTGTTGTCTCATGTTCTCATGACGGTTCTATTTCATCTTTTAATTCAGTTCATTGTGGTGATGTCTGCAACTGATCTTTCCACAAAATCAACTAAGCAAATCAAAACTAATTGTTTTGAAAAGTTCTTTTCTCATCCCATTCCATCTTTCACTCCATCAAATATATCTTTATCTGATGAAAGAATTACCTCTTCATCTGAAACCAGTACCAGTGGAACTAGTTCTACTTGTACGTCGGACGATCATTCATCTATTTTTGTAAATAATAATTCTTGTTCAAATAAACTTTGACCTCGTGGCATGTATGAGACATTTAGTGACATTGATTCTAGTATATCTGAATGTGATGAGGAAATTATCATTGATCATATTCTTACCCCATCACATCACAGATCTAGACTCAAACCTCATTGTTTCAGGTGTGGTCAAGAAGACCATCTTGTCAAAAATTGTCCTACATTGCTTCATGGTCATTTTAATAGGAATTGCTTTGGAAATAAATTAACAAAAATGGTTAATAATTTCTTTTGTAAAAAATCTGTTTCATCTAAAGATAAAGTTGTTCAATCTTGGGTTCCTATTACACCTGGTTGATTGGTTCATTAATTCATTTCAGGAGTCATCCACTAAGATAGTAAACAGCTTGTGGCATGTAGATAGTGGTTGCTCCAAGCATATGACAGGGCTGAAAGACTTGCTGACCAATTAGCGGATTTTGATGGAGGATATGTTGCTTTTGCTGGTGACAAAAAGGGTGGAAAGATGATTGGGCAAGGAGAAGTTACCAATGGTTCTTTAACCTTGGAAAAAGTCAACTATGTTCCTGAGCTGGCATTTAATCTTCTGAGTGTTTCTCAAATCTGCGATAAAGACATTCCAGTCTTGTTTAAATCTGATGAATGTCTATTTTTAAAATTAGAGATTGATATTCCAGATGATTTGATTCTTATGCGTGCTCCAAGAAAACATGACACATATCTTCTTGATATGAACTCCAGCGAGTCAAAGTCTACTGCAACTTGTCTTCTTTCTAAAGCTTCATCCTTTGAGTCTTTTTATGGCGTCGTCGATTACACCATGTTAATTTAAAATAATAAACAAATTAGTAAAAAACAATCTCGTTAGAGGACTCCCTTCAAAAGATTTTTTTGTTAACGAAAAATGTATGGCTTGTGCCAAGCGCAAACAACACAAGAAACCACATAAGCCCAAACTTCGAAATAGCATATCTAGTCCTCTCGAGTTGTTACATACTGATTTGTTTGACCCAATTAGCGTTAAATCTATTGCTAAAAAATCATTTTGTCTTGTTGTTACAGATGATTTCTCCAGATATTCATGGGTGAGGTTTCTTGCACACAAAGGAGAGGTTGCTGAAGAATTGCAGAAATTAATTCTTTCTAACGAAACAATCAGCAAGAGAAAGGTTATGTGTCTGAGAAGTGACAACAGCACTTAATTCAAAAATCAGATTCTTGATTCATTTTATGCTCAAAAGGGGATTGTGAGACAATTTAGTGCTGCAAGGACACCTCAACAGAATGGTATAGCGGAACGAAAGAATCGCGCTCTCATTGAAGCTGCTCGTACAATGCTGATAGAATCTTCGTTACCCATTATCTTTTGGGCTGAAGCTGTAAACTGTGCTTCATATGTTCTAAACCGAGTGTTGATTGTAAAGGACAAAATGAAGACTCCTTATGAACTTCTTCATAAGAGGAAACCTCTAATTGATTTCTTTCGGCCATTTGGTTGCTCTTGCACTCTTCTGAATACTCAATCTCAAAAGACAAAGTTCAATGCCGTATCTGATGAGTGTTACTTTGTTGGTTACTCTTCTTCTCAAAAGGCATATCGGGTTTATAACAAGAGAACACGTATTGTTCAAGAGTCGTTCTATGTTGATTGGCAGGAGTCTAACTCTTTTGATGTTCGATCTGAACTAGCATGGTTCTTTGACTCCGATACTATGTTTAATTCTTTCAATCTTCCAGTTTTCGACGATGATGCGTCCACTCCAAATGCTCAAACCAATATTATGTCCTCCACTCCATCACATGTCCATTCCAACTCGTCAGCAAATGAAGCCATTTCAGCTGATGTTAGTTCATCTTCTCTATTGCTTGATCCAGCACCAACATCTGATTCTTCATCACCTACATCTATCGATCCTTCATAACCTCTTCCATCTCTCTCTCCCTCATCTAATCTTTCACCATCTGTGAGCAAAACTTCTCCAAACATCTTTCCTTCAGTCACCGACTACAAAACTTTGAAAGATCATCCTCTTGATAATGTTATTGGATCTATCACTGATGGTGTTCAGACGCGGAGTCAATCTGGTTTGATTAATATCTGCCTCTTCTCTTGCTTCATCTCTCAAACTGTCCCAAAAAATGTGCATGCTACTCTACTGGATCCATGATGGGTGGAGTCAATGCAATTGGAGCTTCAACAATTTAGAAAGCTTAAAGTTTGGACCTTGGTTAACTTGCCTCCAAACAAATGCCCAATTGGTACAAAATGGGCGTTTAAGAACAAACCGGATGATCCTGGTGTGGTGGTGCGTAACAAGTCTAGACTAGTTGTGCAAGGTTTTGCTCAAGAAGAAGGGATATATGTGTGTCAACCACCAGGTCTATCAGATGGATGTGAAGTATGTTTTTCTCTACAGAGACATGAGGAGATATATGTGTGTCAACCACCAGGTTTTGAGGATCCTGACTTTCCTGATAAAGTCTTTAAGTTTGACAAGTCTCTGTATGGTCTTCATCAAGCACCTAGGATCTGGTATGAGACCCTAACACAATATCTTTTAAGCAATGGGGGTACCATCGATATGACTCTGTTCAAAAAGGAAGTGAATGGTGAAATGCTTTTTGTCCAAGTTTACGTTGACGATATTATTTTTGGATCTACCAATTCTCTATTATGTCGGGAGTTCGAAGAAGTGATGCGTCAACGGTTTGAAATGAGTATGATGGGAGAAATGTGCTTCTTTCTTGGTTTACAAGTTGAACAAAAGCAAGAAGGAATTCTTATTCATTAGAAGAAATATATTAAAGATATCTTGAAGAAATTCAAGATGGACGACGTCTCTCCTGATATGACTCCCTTTACTGCTCAGACCTGTCTCACTCCTGATGAGAACGGGAAACCAGTTGATCCTCATCTATATAGATCTATGATCGATTCTCTCATGTATCTTACAGCAAGTCGTCCTGATATCACTTTTGTTGTTGGATATTGTGCTCGATATCAGTCGGCCCTGATAGGACCTGGTATTTGAACGAAATACCGAATGATTAGCGTGTAAACCAAACCAAATAGTGCGGAATCCTATTTGATTGGCGATCCAATCAGTGAGAACGCACGTAGAATCAATAAAGTATTGAATCAAACGTTAAGAATCGATTGGGAATCGATCTACAGCGTTCTATGAACTTGGAGAACGAACTAGGAGGTTTCTGGACGGCTAGGGTACGTCTGGAGTCGAAATAGAATGAATGCTTACGTTTTTCCACGAATTGGGTTGTATTTATAGGTTAGTATTGTTCATTCGTGCGGCTGAACCATTAGTATGGTTCAGTCGTGCGATTGAACCATGCGGTTGATTCATCCGCACGACTGAATGTTCAGTCGTGCGACTGAGCCAATCTTATGTTACAATCATACGACTGATCCAGTCTCCTGGTTCAGTCGTGCGACTGAGTCATTCGTATGAAGTTATTCATGCGTATGGTCCATTCGCATGGGCCATTCGCATGAGAACTTCATTGTGTTAAGTTTGAATGTATTAATTAATATAACATTATGTGTAACAATTCAAACAACCACAAACCTAATTAACCAATTCAATATCGACTTATTAATGAAATATCAAACATTGTAAATCACAAATAACCAATATCATTTCATTAATCATTCCAAACATTACATCAGAATCAGATAAACAAGATCTATTACATTCATATCATGATCTAGGGACATACATGTATCAACAAACTCCCCCTTGGACCTAGATCTCTCTAATGTCTTGTTTTCTTCATTACCTCCTCATACTTCTTGTACTTATCCTCTTTTGTGACTCCGGCATGAATCTCAAATGCAAAACAGAATCTTATGACGTTCTGGAACTGGAGGGCTTGTACTATATCCTGCGTATCATAGAACAGTGGCCACTTGTATAGAGTGTAGACATCATTAGCTGACAAGTTGGTAAGCCACATTGGGTCAAATACCCTGATAGTATCCATTTGGCCCTCTTTGTTTAGGACTATGACCGCTTCTCCTGTCCTCCAATCGTAGTACCGCCACTTAAAGTGTGGAGTGAAATCCTGTGGCATTTCCCTTAGAGGGATTCTTGACATCGTGCGCGGAGGACTCCACTTCAACACTATCTTTGGCTTTCCAGTAAAGGCATCAACTTCAGACCTTCTGATATACCTTGTAGGCTGTTGGGGTCTGAAGTTAACCCACCTGGTATGGTACTCCTTCCTTAGGGCAGCCTCAAACCAGCCAGACATCTTTCTTGGGTCAGCATACAACAGCTTCAGTTTGGCCAGCTGGTTGAGCTCAAAACCTGGTAGAGTCTTTAGATCATGTGGAAATCTAAAGTACTCTATGCCCTTCTCCCTCTTAACTGCATAGACGTTAAGGTCCTCAAAATATGCCCACGCTATAATCCTGCCCGACACCTTATGATGTTTCTTGACTCTGTAGAGTTTGGTGTAGGCGTCCTGTTTAGGTGCAGCGCGTTGGGCTCTAAGTTCTTCAAAACAAGCAGCCCACTCAGCCTTTCGGATGTCAACATCATCGTTCGAGGCTTGGGCCGTTCCCTCTGTCTTCTCTGACTCCTGCTCCATCTTATCTAGCACCTCAAAAGTATCGCTAACAAGGGATTCACCCAGATTGGGGACCACATTTCCCTCATTGTCAGCATACTGAGGGTAGTGCTCTGCAGTGACATCTTCAATCTCTATTTCATCCACGTCGTTGAGCTCTTCGTCACTTGTCGAGTCGCACGTCGGAGCATCCTTTACAATCTCATCGGGATTTAGCTTGAAGATCTCTGCTAGTTGCTCGTTTGATAGATCGTGAATTATTTCCCCTTCTTCCGGGGTATAACTCACCGACCTTCTTACGATCCCTTGCAGATCAAGAATCATAGTTAACTGAGTCTTGACCTGCTGAAGGGGAGCAACATCGAACTCATCCCTTTGGTAGTTTGGATCTGTTTGATTTAAACATGCAACACATCAACCATTAGTTAATAATCAAAACAGAAATGCATTAATCTTAATATAAACATCGAATACATAGGTTTAAATACATGATTCAAATATAAAATTAATTAAATACATAGACATCTAATCTTTACTTTTCTCTTGGATCACTGGATCATCGCTTGGTGGAGCAGAGGAGGAAGCTTGTTGGTCTTGTTTCTTCTTGGATCTCCTTTCCTGACCTTGGGCAGAGGCAGATGCAGCTGCATCTCCTCCTTCTTCATCATCATCCTCATTCCTCTCCTCTGTCCTCTCGTCCTCAATCCCCTCATCATCCTCATTCTCATCATCATCATCCTCATCATCATCCTCATCATCATCATCACCATCATCTCCGTCTCCCTCTTTAATCTTTAGTGGCTCATCCTTAGATCCCTTAAGCTTTAGCATGATGGTCTTCTTAGCCTCCTCCAATTCCTCTATCTTCTTGGCAGATGTGACGCTGTGCTCTTGGAGTTGGGAGATCTCGTGGCTCTGAGCAGCCATTTGTTGGGCCTGCTCCTCAATCAACCGAGCCTGCTCCGAGATCTGCTGAGACTGTGCAGCAAAAAGATCAGCCAGCTGGCGGATCTGAGCCGTCTTTTCCTCATCAGCAGCTAACAGGCGCATCACCATCCGGTTTAGCGCGGAAAGCTGTTCCTCTACCCCAATTGGAGGTAGAGGTGATCCATATGTATGTGAGGGATGTGAAGAGGGTCCTGCTTGGTGGCTAGTGGTGGTGGTGGTGGCTGTAGTGAAGATGGGGTTGGGTCTGTGAGATAGTGGAGGTGATGTAGGAGTGAAAGATATGGTGGTGGTTGGCATATGTACAGTGGTGGGAGGTGTGGTGGTGGTAGTGGTAGCTGTGGTGGCTGTGGTGGTGGATGGTGTGGCTGTAGAAGTGGTAGTGGTGGTGGTAGATGTAGTGGCTGTGGTGGTAACAAAGGTGAGTCGTCTCTTCTTCTTCTTCTGGTCGTGGGGCTGAGCCATCCTTTTCTTCCTCGACCCAGTCGAGGTGGATGCTCCCCCTAGAACACGGCTAGCTGACTCAGGGGCATAGCTAGGATCTGCAGTAGTCTCTCCCGAATCCCTGGGGCGTTCACCAACCGCCCGGAGTCCATACTCTGTGGGAACAACCTTGC
The DNA here is from genome assembly GCA_025215565.1 of Flaveria ramosissima. Taxonomy (NCBI): domain Eukaryota; kingdom Viridiplantae; phylum Streptophyta; class Magnoliopsida; order Asterales; family Asteraceae; genus Flaveria; species Flaveria ramosissima. The sequence continues at coordinate 52,874,847 of CM046035.1, read as the reverse complement.
TTCCCACAGTCCTCGTTAAGGGCTCCTCGTCAGACTCGTCTTCCTCCTCACCAGGAATAAAGTCCTGATGGAAACCAGCAGACTCAGCTATGTCACCAGTTGGGGCAGAGACTGGAGGTATAACATCTGAAGCTGTGCCCCTCGGTGGAATAGGCATATCATCTCCAGCATCCCCACTGTCATCATCGTCTGAATCATGCTCTGGGAGCAATAGCCTCTCATCGTCTGAATCGCTGTCATCATGACGCCACATATCTCTCATTGGCCAGATGGCCGATCAACCTCTTCACTTGGGGCTTTACCTGCTTGCCCCTATACACTCTCATACCGCCCAAAGTCGTGTCATCCATAATCTCTAGGGCAACAGCATCATGGCTCTCCTTGGGGAGTAATGACAGCTTCTCGTTGAAGATCAGCTGCAGAAATCTGGGGTACATACAAAAACCCTCCTTCCCCTTGGCCTCCAGATTCTCCACCAGATATGAGAAAATCATGCTCGAGAAGCTGAAGGGGTGGTTCAGCAACAGTGCCACATAGGCATTCTGAATCTGGTCTGATAGGTCATCGAACCCACCCCTCCTAGAAGCAATACACTTCAGGATCACATGCGCCAAGTACTTGTACTGGGGACACAGGTTGCTCTTGTTGAGCACACCTGAGTTGATGTCCCCAGCGTACTTAATCCTGAGAACGCAACCTCTAACTGTAAGTGGATGTAGTCTGGTGGGGTGATCAGTATCGTCCCCAAAATCAAGTACTCTCTGGATGTCAGCTGCTGTAATCTCAATATCATGACCACGAATGGAGCTCCGTATGCTGTAAGGCTCGCGAGAACGATCAACAGTGGCATTCTCCCAGAATGCCTGATGTAACGATCTGTAAGGCGTACACGGTGTAGAAATGGCCTTATGTATCCGAGAACGTCGAAGGAACGCAATAATCTCTGTAAACTCGGCCCCATTCCGAGTCGTATGATCCAAATGAGCACATATGTTGTGCTTTGGGTTGATGGACCATCTATCAGCCATTGACCTGAAACACAAGACACAGAACCATTAGAAAGTCATACATCACAATTCAGTTCTAAGTGTAATGTTTAAATTCATTCTGATTCATTCGTGCGAATGAATCATGCGACTGAAGTCAGTCGGTTGTCCTTTCATGCGACTGAGCTCATTCGGGTGAATGAGACATGCGACTGAGTTCAATCTGTTGACTGAGTCTGCGATTGGTTCAGTCGGCCGACTGAGCTCATTCGCATGGTGCATTCGGCCGATTGACCCAATCGCAAGATTCAATCGTGCGATTGGAGTTCATCCGGACGACCAGTCGCTTGTCCTACTGTTCAGTCGCCTGTGGTTCGAATCTTGACCAAATCAAGTAATTTAACATGGTTTAATGGTCCATTAGACTCGCCATATTGTCACTAATAACCTATTAAACTTAATTTTAACATTTTGCTTAGTTTATGTTGGTTATTAGGTCATTTACAGTCCGGTTCTTGTTTCACTCGAATATCACAAAATTAGGGTTCCATTTCTTCTGATTTCATTGAGATTTCACTGCAATCTACCTGTATAAACGTCAACGCACGTCAGAAGATCAATAATGATGTGAAAACAAGGTCTAGAGAAATTTTGGCAGAGTAACGGTACTAGGTGCGATTTAGGAGCGATTGAGGGTGATGAGTGAAATGCGATCGACTATGGCCCTTTAAATACTGAAGCTGAGTTCAATCGGCCGACTGGCCTCATTCGCTCAGTTCATTCGGGCGATTGAGGCTCAGTCGTGCGATTGGCCCAGTCAGTCGCATTCAGTTGGCCGACTGAGTCTCAGTCGGTCGACTGACTCATTCGTGCCCTTTCATTCGCACCTTCAGTTAACCGACTGAGTCTCAGTCGGTCGACTGACTCATTCGCACCCTTCCATTCGGTCGAATGGATCAGTCTGATAAGCCATTCGGGTGAATGGCTCAATCTCATGTCCAGTCGTGCGAATGGGACCCATTCGCATGATTGGTCCATACTCATGGTCCAGTCGTGCGAATGGGTTAAACTTATGGAATTTTCTGCCATTTTGACCATTTTACATTTAAACCTTTTTAACTATTGAAATTAACATTATGAGCATTTGATCATCTCAGACATGATCATTTTAACTTGAAAACCTTTTGATCACCTCAGACGTGATCCTTTTAAACACTTTGTCACCTCAGACGTGACCCTTTTTAAACTTTGAAAACACATGTGGTCATCTCAGACATGACCCTTTTAGGTGAGTTAGTCCCATACTTATTTTCATGATGTAGTCCGACAAACAAACAAACTAAAATGACTAACTAAATTAGAAAATTAAACTAAAGTACAAAAATTAAACTTGTTTTTGGCTTTTTGTGAGAGATAAATCCTAAGATAGAAATCTACTGGATTTGGTTCCGGAATAGGCAGCTTCAACTTAGATTGACCAACCTGGACCGATTCAATTTTGGAATCATACAGGCAAGTCAAATCATTTGGGACTTGTTATCAAAACCTTTTGATGCTCAATTCTTGGTTTTCATCCAGAGTCGTTAGCAAATTTAGGAAATCATACTGGTACTATTAGATTCCCACATTGATTTGAACTTTCAAGAATTGCAGCCACAATGATTGTCAGTATATTTGTCCTCTTAAATCCATACACAGACTTTAGACACAAACTGGTGATAGTTTTAGGTTTAATTATTTCAACTAACATTTGTGGATCCCACACTTATATGGTAATCAACATTCCTCAGGAGCTTTTGAGCGGTCTACGGGTATTTTTACAAGAAGAGACTATTCTTAGAGCTTTCAAAGAGAAGCCAATCCTCAGGTCAGTGCCATCGCACAGCAGAGAGGCGGCAAACAACAATGAATTCTAGAATATCTAGGTTATGCTTATCCTCAGGTCAGTGCCATCGCACAGCAGAGAGGCACACAACCTATCTTCTTGTTAGAGCAGCTAAATTTTCTTTTGCACAGAATGCACAACAACATAAGTCATTAGCTTGATAGCATTTGTCTTTCATTTTTTTCATGCTTTGCTCTATTTATGGTCATCCGCACACATTTGTGGCGTTTACATGCTCATTACCCCTTATTGGAATATTGTTGATTGTGTTAACCAGTGACAAGATGGGAGCCCACAGTCAGTTGAACAACTTAGTTTGATCTTGAGATCACCAGTCAGGTCTAATCATCTATTGTGTTGAATCTACCGACATATCATTTGTGGTCTAGCAACCTCTAGGTCTACTCTCGTTGTGTTACCTTAGTAGTTACCAGTTTTTCTATCATCTTCCCTTTTATATTGCTTAGACTACACAGACTTATACTTTGAATTTTGCATCTTTTCTAAATTAAATTTTAAAGTCCCTCTTGATTTGTTCCTGTGTACTATCATTTTCCAAAGGGTTTGAATCGGTATCACAGATACGATCTACCTTATATCAGCTATCCACTCCTTCTCCCTGTTTTTTTTTAATGTTACTGGCTGACTTATTCTCCCCCTAAAATACTAAAATCATAACTGGTTTAATTATTTTAGGATTTTAATAAACAGCTAAATAACATGAGTTTAATTTAAACAGACTAAACTAAATAAAGAAAATAAAATAAAAAAGAAAAATTAACTAAACTGCATCGGACTACACATGATCATCATCAGGAATAACATCACTTTTCTTTTTAACGCCGTTGACCTCTAACAAATATAGAAAACGTGGTTTATCAAAGGCTTTTGTATAGAGGTCAGCGCGTTGAAAATCAGTATTAATTTTTACCACATCGATTAAGTTCTTTTCAAAACAGTCTCTTATGAAATGGTATTTAATACCGATGTGTTTGGTCTTTGGATGTTGGACCGGATTTTTAGTTACTGCAATTGCAGCAGAGTTATCAACAAAAATAGGAGTAGAAGAAAACTTTAAACCGTAATCCCGCATTTGCTGTTGAATCCAGATGATTTGTGAACAGCAACTTGCAGCAGCAACGTATTCGGCTTCACAGGTTGACAATGCAACCGAGGTCTGCTTCTTACACTGCCAGGTAACTAATCTCCTCCCAAAGAATTGACACCCTGCTGATGTAGACTTGTAGTTCATCTTGCAGCCCCCGTAATCCGAGTCACTATACGCCGTGAGCTCAAAGTCATCATCATGAGGATACCACAACCCAAGTGTGGGTGTACCCTTCAGATAACGAAATATCCTCTTGACCCCGATCAGATGGTTCACCTTAGGCTTAGCCTGATATCTAGAACATAAACATGTAGCATACATGATATCAGGTCTTGAGGCAGTGAGGTACATGAGGGATCCAATCATTCCTCGGTACATTGTGGCATCTACCAGATCTCCATTTTCGCCAAGTGCTATATTATGATTTGTAGCAAGTGGAGTCCCAGCAGCAGAAGCATTCTCCATGTCAAACTGACTGAGAGTGTCTCCCACATACTTGGTCTGATGTAGAAATATCCCATTTGGTGTCTGATCCACCTGTAACCCGAGAAAGAATTTCATCTCCCCCATAGCACTCATCTCAAACTCTTTCTTCATAACTGCTTCAAACTCTTTGCATAACTCTTCGTTCTTTGAACCGAAGATTATGTCATCGACATAGATCTGTACAAGCAGTAGGTCTCCATCCTTTTCTTTGATGAACAGTGTGCAGTCAATGACTCCCCTGCGAAAGCCGTGTTTCACAAGATGAGTCGAGAGTTTCTCATACCAGGCCCTTGGAGCTTGATGAAGCCCGTATAAGGCCTTGTCGAGTTTGTAAACTTTGTCCCGATGATAAGGATCTTCAAATCCCTCGGGTTGACTGACATAGACTGTCTCTCTTATTTCCCCATGAAGGAATGCACTCTTCACATCTAATTGGTAGACTTTAATCTTCATGTACGATGCATAGGCAAGGAAGATACGAATTGCTTCCATCCTTGCCACGGGTGCAAACACTTCATTGTAGTCAATCCCTCGACTTGGCGAAATCCCTGAACCACCAGTCGAGCCTTGTTCCTGATAATGACCCCTTGGTCATCCTTCTTGCATTTCAAGACCCATTTGGTGCCAATGACCTTAGCACCTTTAGGTCTATCTACCAGAGTCCATACACCTAACTTCTTGAACTGAAGAAGTTCTTCTTGCATGGCACTCACCCACGCCTCATGTTTAGTGCATCACTGACGTATTTTGGCTCAAACTGCGAGACAAAACACCGATAAGCACCATCATGAATGTATCCCTTTTCCATAACCGAGGCATAATCAGCTGAGTATAGCTGATTTCGGGTTTGTACTCCTGATCTGACATCCCCAATGACATTGTCTAAGGGATGATAGACGTTTAGACGTGATCCTGGAGTAGTAGGAACAGCTACCTCAGAGCCAAGATTATGAACATTTGGTTCTGCATCTGAGGTAGTTGGAGTTTGAGGTTCCGAAGTCGAAGGTGCATCACTGTTAGATGCTTGTGGACTTTCAGGAATTGGAACCTGTTCCTCCTGACTGTTCTGGTCATCTTCTTCAGCTTCATCTTCAGAGGAGGAGTCACTGTCGTCGACTACTCCCCCTGACTGAGTAGATGATTCTCCCTGTGAGCTCGATGATGTTGAATCAAGAGATGGTGTATTCAAGATATCATACATCATTCGAGTAGCTAACTCATCATCCGAAGGAGAGATAGGGATGTTGAAGGACTTGAAGAATCCATCATAGTCGAAAAAGTAGGCGGGTCCTTTGCCAGTAGGTGGTGTGGTATATCTCTGAACATCAACATTACACCACACTTCTACTAGACCCGTTGAGTTGTTGTAAACTCTCTTGTTCGGTATGTTGTATCCTAGGAAGATTCCTTCATCAGCCTTCTCGCTGAATTTACCTTCTTGAGTCTTTTTCAGAAGTGTGCACGGCGCGCCAAATGGTTCGAGATACTCCAAATTCGGTTTACGTCTTTGTAGTAGCTCGTAACATGTCTTTCCGTGGCGCTTGACTATCAGAACTCGATTCAGTGTATAACATGCATTAGCCACTGCCTCATTCCAGAATTGGATAGGCAGTTTCGAGTCTGCCAGCATTGTCCGTGCGGTCTCTATCAAGCTTCTGTTCTTTCTCTCAGCAACACCATTCATCTGAGGCGTGTAGGCAGAAGTGAATTGATGCACAATTCCCTTTTCCTTGCAGTAAGCCTCCATCCACTGATTCTTGAATTCAGTCCCGTTGTCTGAGCGTACTTGTCTCACTTTCAGCTTGTAGAGAGATTCCAGTGTGGTTACTAACTCCTTGAATGACTCAAATGTTTCTGATTTGGACTTCAGAAACATTACCCAAGAGAATCTTGAGTAGTCATCAGTAACCACAAAACAGTACAAGTCGCCTGCAATGCTCTTTGTACTGACTGGACCAAACAGATCCATGTGAAGAAGTTCAAGAGGAAGTTCTATTGAATGAACTTTCTTTTCCTTATGAGACTTCTTCGTCTGTTTGCCTTTCTTGCAAGCTACACAAAAATCAGGAAGCTGGAAATTCTTGACGTTAACTCCTCTCACAAGATCCTTCTGAATCAAGTGATTCATCTTCCGCTGATTGATGTGTCCCATTCTCCTATGCCAGGAGATGGAGTCCTTCTCAGTTGCTTTTGAGAGAAAGCACTGAACCTCATGATCCGTTGTAGAAGCTGTTGACAGATCCAAAACATAAAGATCTTTATATCTTGAAGCTGTCATCAGAACTTGGTCCTCCGGAATCACGTAGTCTTTCTTTAGGACGTAACACTTCTTGTTGTCGAATATGACTTTAAATCCTTTATCACAGATTTGGGAAACAGAAAGTAAGTTGTTTTGAAGTTGTTGAACGTAGTTCACCTTATCAAACTTAACTTTCTGATTCCCAACTTCTCCCTGAGCTGTGATATAGCCTCCCTTGTTTCCAGCAAACGAAACATGCCCTCCTTTTATTTGCTTGACGTTTGATAAAAGAGCCTTGTTTCCTGTCATGTGCCTGGATGCTCCGCTGTCTACAATCCACGTGTTGGTTTCAGCACTGTAGCGAACACCCTGCACATACAATGTAAAAGATTAGTTTAGGTTAGGAACCCAAGCCTTTACTGGCTTGGGTTTCCCAGAGGCATCACACATCATGAATTCAACCCATTGACCCTTAGAGGGTGAGGGTAGCTCAGGTTCCTTCTTGTCATCATTATCAGACACGCAGGATGACTTTTCTTTCCATAAGCCAGATTTGTGCAATGCCTGTTTGTGATAAACAGTCGACTGGCTAACGGGTTGAACTTTAGGTTCACTAGTTCTTCTAGGTGGAGTTAAGAACTCCTCTTAGAAGACCTAGGCTTTGAATCCTGAAGTTCAATCTTCTTCCTAGGTGTCTGATAGTAAGGACAAAAGGAAGCAATGTGTCCACACTCTCCACAGTTGTAGCATGACCTGCTATCAACTTTATGATTAAACTTTCTTTGTGGAGATGTGTGTGACACTCTAGTAACATCACTTAGTTTAGGTTTTGACTCTGGTTCCTTTGATGTTTTCTCTTGTTTAACAAAATTAATTGTTTTAACATTTGTAACATCTTTTTCTTTTTGGTTAACTGGTTTTTGACATGAAACTTGTGAAAGATTAACATTAGTAGTCCTTTTAGGTTCTGATTTGACTTTGTTTGACCCGGACTTTATATTAACCTTTTCAAATTCTTTTTCCAGATTAACACAAGGCATTTTACCCTTTGCCTTTGAAGTGGCCTCCTTTTGTTTTGTTCCAGATTCAATTGATGAACATGAGGAATCTGGATCACTAACAAGAGGAGTAGACACCACATGATCCTTGATGGGGTTATTATTTATTGGTCTACTCTTAGTGTTCATCAAGGTCTCAGGTGGTGGTGGAACCACTTTATAACCCAAACCCTCCCCGTTGTTTCTTTCTCTCACTAAGTGTTGGACAATGTGTGATGAACTTGTCCAACTGTGCAGTTTTTGCTTTAAAGAGTTTACTTCTACTTCTAAAACTGCCTTTTGCTTCTTAGTGTCTTCTAGGGAGTTAAGATAGTACCTAATGTCATTAGCTTGGTTAAATGCAACTACTTCAGTTTCCCTAAGCTGTTTAGTCAAAAGGTCTATCTTTTCTTTGTAACTATGCTCATTTTGTTTTAATACTCTATTAGCCTCAGTGCACAGTTGCAAATCTTTTACTAAGTTATCATTATGATCTAATAACCTAGCAAATTTCTCATCTATGCTATCTCTAAAAGTATCACAATCAGAACAAGCATGATTTTTAAACAGTTGGTCAGTGGTACTTACCTGAGGAGGTTCAAAAGAATTTGCCATCAACGCAGCATCAGATGTCTCTGGTTCTGTTGATTCTGTCTTTGCTGTGGAAGTCCCTTCTTCAGGCTTGTAGCTGACCTCAGTTGCAGTTGTCTCTTCACTATTTGACATCGCTATCTCAACTGCAATATCTCCTTCACTCGCGGAATCATCGTCTAAGTCTTCTACACTTGCAATGTTTGATTCCCCTGGAGAGACAAACCGAAAGCTCCAGTCCTGTCCTTCATCATCATGAGCAGTCAAGGCTTTTGGATCCTTGCTTGATGAAGTAGAACTGCTAGCTTGCTTGTCTTGACGAGTGAAGGACGAGAATGGGTTCCCGTTCCCCGTCTTCTTTGGCTTTACACATTCTCTCTTGAAGTGCCCCTTCTCTCCACAGTTAAAGCAGGTCACTTTACTCTTGTCAAAGCCAAATGTGGTATCCTTAGTAGCAACCAAGTTCTGTCTGGTCTTTTTTACAAACTTCTTCGCCCTCCGGACAGCACTTGCTAAGGCCCACATAATGTCCATCCTCTCCAGCTCCATTTCATCCACCTGCTCGTAGTCCTCATCTGCCAGATGGCAGTTTCCAATCTTCCCAGCAACAAGTCCATCATAAGAATGAACCACTGCTGCCAAGAGATCCATGTGCTCTCGAGCTACTTCCACAGTCACGTTACCGAGGTTCTCGGTCTTCAGTCTAGTAGCATTTGCTTCAGATCCAATGTAGTGGGTACAAGAAGACCCTGACGTGTCTGATCCTGAAGGAGAAGCTTGTGAAGGACCCGATGAGCTAGACACAAATGCAGTCTGGAGAGGTGCTCCAGATGTCTTAGCTTGAGGAGTGGCATTGTACAAAGCTGGATTCTGAGTGTACGAAGACTTCTGAGCTCTGTACTTCATCCTAAGTGCTTCTTCTCGCAGCTTTAGAATGAAGTCATTGATATCCAACTTTGCCAGCATTTCATTCTGTCTCAGGTTAGACACGAATGAAGCCCACTTTTCTGGCAATCCATCAGCAAAATTTGACACTTTTTCTTCCATGGTAGTAGCAACTCCATGTGTATGCAGTTCACTCATCAGATGGTAGAATCTATCAATAACATCGTCCAAACTCTCGTTTCCCATCGATGAGAAGTTGTCAAATTCCTTCTTCAGTTCCTTAGCCTTAATTGCCTTCAGCGAAGCATTCCCGTCGTATCTCTTTTCCATCTCATCCCACAATTTCTTGGCCTGCTTATTCTCCGAGTACTGGTGGAAAATATCTTTAGGAATAGACTGTGTGATCAATGCATAGACTCTCTTCTCTGCATTATACTTAACCTTCTGAGCGTCAGTCATCCCTCCCAAAGTAAGCTTTACTCCATCTGCTCCCACCGGCATACTGTACCCAATCTCGATAGCTTCCCACAAATTTGGATCCACTCCATTGAGGTAGATCTCAAAACGTTGTTTCCAGTGGGGAAACTCATCTAACGTTAAGAGCTTTGGTGGTTTATTATGATTACCCACCTCACTCTCAAGTAACAGCAGGTTCTGGATCCTTGAGTCCTTCCCAGCAGTAAACGCTGACATCTGATCTTCCATGTCGAATAACTTTAAGTCTACTAAACAAACTGTCAACTGGTGCGACTAGAGGATGCGAATGGGCTATCCGTGCGAATGAACTATGCGACTGGTTCAATCGTGCGGCTGAACTAAGCGATTGGTTCAGTCGTGCGAATGAAGCTGATGCGTATGAACACTGCGAACGAATGGTTCAGTCGTACGAATGGAGATGCGACTAGGTCCAATCGTGCGTCTGGACAATGCGAATGAAGTCCAGTCGTGCGAATGGCTCACTCGTGCGACTGAAGCTGCTGTTTTGCGAAAATTTCTAGGTTAAACGTGTTTTAGCCGTAAAAATTCGAAATTTCGCCAACTCTAATCGCCTAAGTCCGACCGAAACTTGATGAGCAGGAAACGTCCAAGATTACTTTTGACAAAAAAGATTGCGTTTTTTAGTGTAAAAACACAAACTTTTTATCAATCTTGATTGAATCACACGTAATCAAGAGCCAATGCTCTGATACCACTTGATAGGACCTGGTATTTGAACGAAATACCGAATGATTAGCGTGTAAACCAAACCAAATAGTGCGGAATCCTATTTGATTGGCGATCCAATCAGTGAGAACGCACGTAGAATCAATAAAGTATTGAATCAAACGTTAAGAATCGATTGGGAATCGATCTACAGCGTTCTATGAACTTGGAGAACGAACTAGGAGGTTTCTGGACGGCTAGGGTACGTCTGGAGTCGAAATAGAATAAATGCTTACGTTTTTCCACGAATTGGGTTGTATTTATAGGTTAGTATTGTTCATTCGTGCGACTGAACCATTAGTATGGTTCAGTCGTGCGATTGAACCATGCGGTTGATTCATCCGCACGACTGAGTGTTCAGTCGTGCGACTGAGCCAATCTTATGTTACAATCATACGACTGATCCAGTCTCCTGGTTTAGTCGTGCGACTGAGTCATTCGTATGAAGTTATTCATGCGTATGGTCCATTCGCATGGGCCATTCGCATGAGAACTTCATTGTGTTAAGTTTGAATGTATTAATTAATATAACATTATGTGTAACAATTCAAACAACCACAAACCTAATTAACCAATTCAATATCGACTTATTAATGAAATATCAAACATTGTAAATCACAAACAACCAATATCATTTCATTAATCATTCCAAACATTACATCAGAATCAGATAAACAAGATCTATTACATTCATATCATGATTTAGGGACATACATGTATCAACAGGCCCCAAAAGAGTCCCATGAGAAAGCTGTCAAGAGAATATTTCGTTATCTCAAGGGCTCATCCCGTTTAGGTCTATGGTATCCATATGGAGGGAATTTTGATTTACATGCTTATTCTGACAGTGATTCTAATGGTTGCAGGTTAAACAGAAAATCGGTGTCCGGAGGGTCAATACTTGGGAAATTGTCTGGTGTCCTGGCAGAGCAAGAAACAGACCATTGTCTCTCTTTCTATAGGAGAAGCAGAATACATTGCGGCCTCTAGCTGTTGTTCCCAAGTTCTTTGGATACAACACCAAATGATTGACTACGGAATTAACTTCCTCCACACGCCGTTATTTTGCGACAACGAAGCAGCCATTGGGATTGCAAAAAATCCTATTCATCATTCCCGAACCAAGCATATCGAAACACGGATTCATGCAATTCGTGATGCTCAAGAAAAGGATTTTATCGATATTATACCCATTGACACAAAAAATCAAAAGGCAGATCTTTTCACAAAAACTTTTGATAAACCCCGTTTTTATGAATTGATCTCTATGCTTGAGTTAATATCCTTTTAAACCTCCTTTTTTAAAAAAAATAAAAAATAAAAAAATAATAAAAAAACAACAATAATAAAAAAATAATAAAAACATAAATTAAAATAAAATTTCTTTTAAAATAGTATAATAACAATAATCCTTTTACTAATATTATCCTTTTAAAATAAAATTTTGGGGGAGTAACTAAATAACCTGAGTGCTGAATTTGAAATGACGAAAAATGATTTTATATCTTCTGGATATGTTCCTTTATGCATGACTGTTACTAAAATGAGAAATGATAGTAACTGATATTGGTCTTTGTTTCACAATTTTTTATTGAATATTAAAGTCAAGAGAAACAAACAGATTCTTTAACGATATGCTTGGTAGGCTCTGCCTGAAGAATAAAGTATACAGCAGCAACATGATTTAAATTAAAATCCCTGCGTAAGGATGTCTGGTTTTACGCGATCATTTTGGCCTGCACGAAAACTGAGTCCCAGCAAAAAGTGGATTGAGAATTGATCTTTGGCTCTTGTCGTGTACATTTGTGTCTTGTTCTTGTGCTAATCTCCTCTGCTGTACGGAAGTACTGACCTGGAGTTATGATCTCCTTTGTTGTACGATAGTACTGACCTGGAGCTCTCATCAGCACTTGATTAAATGGTCATCTCCTTTGTTATACGTGAGTATAGACCTGGAGCTCTCACCATTTTGGTCTAAGTTGTGTCAAATCATCTAAATGATGAATTCATCACAGAAGGCAATTCTCTATTGATAATCACTTGCACACTAATACACAAGCCTCGCTCAATAAAGATCGTAGCCAAATTCAAGAAATCCTGAGGTTGGGTGAGGGTTTTTGCCAAATGATTGTGGGGTCCTAACATTCTAAAGCATCTAATTGAACCTTAACAAATCATAAGTTGTTTGTTGAAAAAGGATAAGGCATGGGTTTAAGTGGACAAATATATCAGCAATCGTTATTGATCTGTTTCTGAATTTCAACAGTTCCTTTGCAGATTGTGATTAGATTTAGCTATCAGTATGATTACATTGTCGGTCGATGATTAAAGTCATCTTTGTGTTAATGCATATCTCGAGGATGTGATCTCTTATTGATTTAGATCTCAGTGTTTAAAGTTTACTAAAAAAAGGCGAAACTACACTTTAGCTCCTTGTTTCGCTAGACGAAATTGCAGTTTCGCTCGGCTCACTCATCATTTATCTGTATATCACTTGGCGAAATTGCAGCTTCGTTTGGCGAAACTGTAATTTCGTCTGGCAAATCTATAGTTTCGTTATCTGCGAAACTATATGCTATATAAGTCGTTTTGCGAAATTATTCTCTCATTTTCGCACAAACGACCTGTGTTGTCTCTTAGGGTTTGCCCGTGACCTTTTTAGGCGATTTTGCATTTCTGTGTTGGTTCTTGCTGATTGTTTGTTGTTTCAAGTTCGCCAGTGAGTTTCGAACCTAGGACCTTCCTTTAATCCTGGTTATTTCATCTCATTGTGGGTATTATTGATCGAGGCTCTTCGGTAGCCTCACTGTTCTTTCAGCGAAACTACCGATAATTCAGCGAAACTGAACGAAAGTTCTTATATCCTCAGCGAAACTGTAAGCTTATGCTGTCCAAGCTAACTTAACAGTTTCGCTGGCTATTTTTCAATTTCGCTGTGCCGAAACTATAGTTTCGGCTTGTCGAATTTGCTTCTTTGTTTGAGCGAAACTAATGTGATTTTGCTGGCGAAACTATACTTTCGGCCGCCGAAACTATATATTATTTTCCGAAACTATAGTTTCGGCCAGGGAAATTATTTTAGTTATTGTTTATTCTTTATTCTTTTCTTATTTTGTTATTATATTAGTACTTAATTCTTTGTTCTAATGTATTTCATTTGTATTTCAAATATAAATGGCAAACTTAAAGTTCGATGTCCGGAATAATATCACTGCTATTCTGGATGATACACATCCTAAAGCTACTGGGTTTAGAGACTGTATTAGATGGCTGCAAAGATCACCCATAGCTTATGCCATATCTCATTTGACCACCATTTATGATATTCATATTAGAGACTTCTGGAGATCTGCAGAGTACGATACACGAGGAAATTTACAAAGAATTACTGCAAAATTCTTAGATCACGAAGTGACCATTACTCCTGAGATTGTTTCGAGGATTTTGAGGTTAGAGGAAGATTCAGGAGACGAGGTCTCTATGTATGATTCGGAGGTGTTCGGGGCATTTAGAAGCATGGGATATGAGGGGCCTGCATTTGGTTCCCGTAAGGAGATCAAGAAGTCATTTCTGTCCAAGGAGTGGAGGTTTATTGCTCATGTTTTTATTATGTGTCTTGATCACCGTAAAGGTGGATCAGACGGACTAAACATTGATTGGGCAAAGGCAATGGTGTTATGTTGCAAAGGAAAGAAGGCCAACATCGCCAAACTGATATTTGCATGCATGGCTAAGAACGTGATGGCCTTGAGAAGGAAAAATGGCTGTTATATCCTCGTTTTCTTCAGATAATTTTTGATGATCTTATACCAGATGTACCAAAACATGGAGAGGTAAAGAGGCTAGTACAAATGAACCCTCATATTTTTGCTAACTGTTGTGCAATTCGCCACGATTTCAGTGGAAAGATCAGCCATCTTTGGGAAAATATGTATCCTCCAGAGAGATGGAGTTATATTAAACAAGTGGATGAATCTGAAAACAAAAGAGCTGAAGAATCCAAGGCACAGCGATCTGAAGCAACAAAGAACAGAAAAGATATGCTAAGGAAAAGATTATGATTTTGAGGAAGATATAAATGATCAAGCTGAAGAGATAAGAGTAGAGAAGGAAAGAAGATCGAAGAAGAAAGCAGATACTGCAGAAACTAAGAGGCGTACCAAACAGAGACATGAAGGAGTCACTGAAAGAAGGGAGGAAAGAGGAAACCTTGATGAAGACATGATTCGCAATATAAATACTTCTTTGGCAAATGAACTGAGCATGATCAAGACTAAACTTAAAAATCAAGAGATTCGAGAAAAGCAAAAAGATGAGGTGATAGAGGGCATGAAGAAGATGCTTATTGATCAACACTGCCTCCTGAAGAATTTATTTGAGGAGATTGCACATCTGAAAGCTGCAGCCGGCCTACCTGATCAACTAACTCAATCTGAGTTAGATGATCAGACTGATACTTTAAAGTATCCATTCCTGAATGTGGGTACTTCATCCATGGCAAGGAGAGGCACATCTGGTGTAGCAACAACTGATGCTGGAGATTGTGAAGCTAGAGCTGAGGATGTTGGAAGAGAAAATGAGGAGGAGATTATTGAAGCTGGGTTTGTCAATATGCAATTTGACTTTGAGAAGGATTTAGTTGGTGAAGAAGTGATAATAAAGAAAACTGCGGAAGAAGCTGCTGAGAAAGGAAAGGGATTAGTTGATGAAGAAGAGGATGATGAACACTTGTAGACTATGATTCTGAACCGAGTTCTAGAAGTTGATGAGAGAGTTGATGGATGATCTATGTAGCAAAGAAGGAGAGGATGTTGCGGATGTGTTTGAGATGGATAGAGCTGATTGGTTTGTAAAAGAGAATGAGCCAGAAGAAATCACTCCCCTTTTCCAACATATGGAAGGGTTGAGTAAGAAGGAGGCCTACAAGAAGATTATAAGCTGGTGCTATAACCTCGGCCTAAAGATGTTCATGATAAAGAGAAGGGGAGGTAGTATTAGCTACATGCTTAAGATGAAGGCTTTTAAGACCTTGCCTAAATGGGATCTTAGGCGGTTGGCAGCTCTACCACTTCTGAATGCACATCTGAGCAAAAGAGCCACTCTTCTGGGGAAAGAGATAAAGAACGGGCTTAATGACAACTTTGAGTCGTTTGGTTACATGAAGGCAGAAAGCAGGAGGTCAAAGAAAGACAAAGATTTGGAAACGGGAAAGGGAAGAATTGTTTTGAGGGTTAAACCGCCAAAGATAGTGAACAGAGTGAGATTGGCTGATCCCCTTCCCCGACAATTACAGGATTTCGAGAAATGGTTTTATGATAATAACACTGGGGAAGCTGTGATTAGGGTGAAGAATGGCAAAGAATTTAAAGTTTTTGATCCTATGAAGTTGTTCAGTTTCTGTGATGAAGATTTATTAGTGTTATGTGAGAATCACATAAAGGCCGGAGCTGGAGAAGAGACTCAGAAAGAAGCTAGTCTCTTTATGAATGTAGCAAACAAGATCAGAGGGGTGAGGGCTGATGTGAAGAAATTAGCTGAGAAGGTAAGGCCCAAGATGACCTTAACATGGATATTCAGATTTGGCCAAGCAGTTTGAGAGGGCTAGTGGTCATCCCGAAGGAGCTCGTGAAGCAGGAGGAGACCATGGAGAATCATGTGATGAAGCTTCTGAGGAAGTCGTTGCAGGAGGTAAAGAAGACAAATCAAATGCAGCAGAGAAACTGAACTGGAGCTGACAAGAAATCAAGATGAGTGAAGGCGGTGAGGTCCAACCTAGGGGGAGTATTGAAGATCATGCATAGGTTGGACTCACCTTAGTTTAGATTGTTTACTTTTACTTGTATAGTGTCTTTTGTTAGTTTCCTTTTCTATGTACTTAGATTTATGTATTTTAGCAGTCTAGCGAAACTGTGAGCGAAACTATAAGTTCGCTTACAGTTTGCTGTTTTGTTTACCTGGCGAATCTAATGTTTTGCCGGGCGAAACTATAGTTTTGGCAGGACAGTTTCGCTGACAGCGAAACTGTCTGCGAAACTAAGACTCCTATATGAATCATACTTAATGTAAAAGTCTTTCATTTCTTACACATATGTAATGTGACTTCTTAATGAATATGATATGTTTTTTATTTTATTTGTCTTTAATATTTCATATTATATTAGTGTGTTATTCATGCTAATGGACCATACTTATGGACCATACGCACGAATGAATCATACTTATGGATCAGTCGCACGACTAAACCAGGAGACTTGATCAGTCGTATGATTGAGACATAAGATTGAGTCAGTCGCACGACTGAACCTTCAGTCGTGCGTATGAATCAATCGCATGAGTCAGTCGCACGACTGAACCATGCTAATGGTTCATTCATACAATGGAAAACTAAAAACCTATAAATACCACATAATTCGTGGAAAAACAGAGAATTCGAATATTCACAAACCCTAGCCATCCAGAGCGTCCTAAACAACCTATCCAACTTCATAGTTCATGCCTGATCAATTTCTAATCAATTCTTAACGTTTGTTTTATCGTTAGATCGATGAGGTTGTCGTTCTCACTTATTGGATCGCCAATCAAATAGGATTCCGCACTATTTGATCTGGTCTCATGCAAAATCCGTTAGTACTCCGTACGAAAACGGTCCTAACAAAGTCAAACGTTCTTTTCAAGGAGCTTGGTAGAAGAAAAGAGGCTCCTAGCTAAAGGTATTAGATAGTGATGACAGTATAGTATTGTTAGCCATTGTGTCCATTGATCGATACTCGATTCTTGCCTAAAGCTATACTACTATGTGATAGGTGCACTTGCCAATGTGTGTGATTTGTTTAAGAGTGATAATCTTTTCTTAAATTAAAACTCAATTGTGTGAATAATCCTTACTAAAAGATAAATACGTTTACACACATCACACTCTCTCTCTCTCTATCTCTCTCATCTCACCCTGCTCGAGTTGTTAAAAAACTACCCTCTGTCACCATTTTTCAATTCTCGCCACCATTTATTAGTGACTCCTCTATTTACGGTCAACCAAAGCCTCATTAGTTAGTGACGTCGCCATTTACAGTCACTCTCTACTCAATTAACCGTCTATGATCACTATCCACCTAATTGACCTTCTTTTAGACTTCAATTTGAGGAGTAAGACCAAAATGTGAGCATTATAAATAGAAGGCTTATACAAGAGATGCACGAAGAAAAAAAAATCCAAAAACCCAAGCCACACTCCTAAAATACCTCCCTTCAATCCTTATTCTTGGACGATAGATAAAAAGCATTAGGTGACGCCTTTTGTTTGTGTTTTTTGGAGTGTTTTCGCATAAAGACTAGAACTTCCATCATCGAATGTTGTCATTTCTTAAGTAAAAAGAATCATTGGTTGCTTAAAGATCAAAGATCAAAGGTGTTGTAGTTTTGGATAAAATCAAACAACTATCTTCTAAAATTTATGAAACATGAATAAGTACCTTTGAATCGACCGATCTGGAATCAAAACACCATCGATGAACCAAACAGAATTTGACAAATTAATACCTTGGATGAATCTCAGAAACGTGTTGAAACACTATAAAATTAAACCAATTGATCGTGCATATCAATTGTTTAATCGGATTTATAAACTGAGATTGTTTGAGAATGAATTTGTAATCTACAAAGGAAAGAAAACCATACGCTGCAATTGTTTTTCTATATGTTGATCTGAACCCTTTTTCATTCGTATATGTGTGTCGCTATATAATTGTGAAGTTAGACTTTATTGATCAGTACTCAAAATCCATAAATGAATTTGGGCCAACTTTATCAACCAATAAAACACGGTATGTGGATTCATTTTAGCCAACATATAATCTGGCTCTAAAGCCCAATAATAATGATAAAATAAGTCTACTAAAATAAGCCCAAAGTTATTCATTCATATACGATTATACGCAACTAGAGGTGGGCAAACCGGGTTCAAACCGGGTTGGGCCCAATCGGGTTTTTTTATACCCGGGTATTGGTGAACCCGGGTACGAACCCGAGTCGGGTTCACCATCGGCAATACCCTACCCGATATACCCGGTTAGGGTAGGGTCGGGTACAACCGGGTTTTTTTTTTAGTATTATCTTATTATTATCATTATCATTATCATTATCATTATTATTACTACTACTATTATTATTATTATTTTTATTTTTATTTTTATTTTTATTTATCAATTATTATTTTTGGAAAAAAACATCGCATTAATCGTAATCTATTTCTATAACAACTTAAATAAACATTAATTTATCATTTATTTATTAAAACAACTTAAAAATACATTAACGAGTCAATAAAAAATAACATAAAACGTTTATTTAACTTATCGTCGAATATTTATTTTCTACGAGAGGCTTCATCAAATGTTAATTCTTCGTTGGATATACCAGAAGATACTCCTTCTTCTACCTCTTCATCGTGTACTTTAGCTTCGTGTGCAATTTCGTCTTCAATGTTTGTTTTGACTTGTATACGATCCATCGCGTCTAAGTGGTCCTTTAAACAAATGCACATCTCCACCGCTTTCGGAGTTAATCTTGTTCTCCGTAATGATATTACCCCCTGCCACTAAGAGAAAACGCAGACTCCAAAGCTACCGTAGAAGCTTGGACGCTTAGTAAATCACGGGCCATAGCGGAAAGAATCGGAAATTGGGATTTCTTTCTTTTCCACCAAGCCAAAATATCAAATGCATGATAATCTTGGGTAGTTATAGTGGAAATAAAATCCGTTCCACTATATTTACCAAGCTCGCTTGTTAGGGTGTTACTCCTTTATCGTTTAGCCGTCACATCCCAAACAACATTCAACATAGTCATAACCGGGTCTTTAACCGAGGTATTAACACTTGAGGTTGATTCTCTTGGTGTAGTTATATTTACGTTAGGCCCATATTAAATTAAATAAAAATTATAAATTATTTTCAAACTTTCATTAAAATTTTCTTTTGTCGCGGTTGAAAAATTTGGGTTTTCGTCATGTATATCCAAATTGTCATTTATCTCTTCTATAAAACATTCAACCCCCGCAACATTTAAAAAAAGATTTAAAGCAGCGGCACAAGTGAAGACGGATGGTAACTCAAGAAAATATTTTTTAAACTTGTCTTTCATTGGTTCTATCATTTCTTTAAACATATTATTTTTATT
The DNA here is from genome assembly GCA_025215565.1 of Flaveria ramosissima. Classification (NCBI taxonomy): domain Eukaryota; kingdom Viridiplantae; phylum Streptophyta; class Magnoliopsida; order Asterales; family Asteraceae; genus Flaveria; species Flaveria ramosissima. Next base: position 52,855,253 of record CM046035.1, on the reverse strand, counting down.
TTAAAATTTTTAAAATTCAAACCCATGATATATAATTTTTGAAGCACTGAATAACTAGTGGGATAATAAACTTTCGATAATTTTGTAATTGAGTTTTTAAACACGTCAAGAAATTCAGATAAACATTGAGTATTTTTCCAACCCGCATCAGGAAATGGGTCGGCTTCGCCATTATCCGAAAGACTACTATGAAAAGCTTTTAAAGTGTCAATTTGTTTTAAAGCACAATCAAACATGTGACAAGTCGAATTTCACCTAGTAAGTACATCCCAATTATGGCCTAAAAATATAGATTCTGTATACTTACAAAGTTTTTTATAATCTTGATATCTTTTTCTTTTTTTAAAAAAAACGTCGTGTAACATAAATCGAAAAGCTTTTATAAAGTTATCAACACATTGCACAGATAGGCCATCTTGCACTACTAGATTAATAATATGTGCAACACAATGAGTATGAAAAAAATCACCGTTTGCAATCGGAAGATATTTTAATTTTAATTTTAATTTTTCAATCGCGGTTGTTTTGTTGGAGGCGTTATCAAATGCCATAGAAAAAATTTTATTTGTAAATTAAAAGTAGTTATTACATTATCCAAAAAGTAAAATAAAAATTCTCCGGTGTGTGGATACGGAAATAGATCAAATGCAATCGTACGTTTCATCATTTGCCATGAACTGTGATCTACCCAATGAGCGATGACGTAAAGGTACGATTCGGGCAAACTGTGTGGAGCCGACCAAACGTCACTAGTTAAGTTTGCACGGGTATTTAAATTTTCAAATAATACAATTAAATCATTTTTTGTTTGTTTCCATAATTTTAAACAATAACGTCTAAGTGTAATACGACTTACGTGGGTGTAACGAGGTTAAAGCGGCTCTCGAATTAAGTTGGTTAGCCGAGGATTGTCGAAGTGACTAAAAGGCAAAGCTTCTTGAATCAGGAACTTCGCCATTCGATCTCGAACCTCATTAACGTCGTAATTAAAGATTCCACCGTCTCCACCTAATTGTTTTTGTTGCGAATCAGGATTATTTTTCAACGACTTACAAAACTTCTTGCTAATGTGTTTGCTTAAAGTCGTGTTAGAATCTTTAGCAAGCAAAAGCTTCACAAAACTTGCAACGAGCCTTAACAGACCCGTCATTTAACTCAACCATATCCCAATTGCACCAAACATCCATGTTACGATTGTGTGCAAGAACACAAATGACAGTTGGAGCGTTGGACAAACCTTGACCAACGGAAGATTGAGAGTGAGCCATATTGAGAGTGAAAGTGTAAAATGAGAGAGTGAAAATGTAAAACGAGAGTAAACGAGAGTATTTTTTGCGTTTGAGACTTGGGTACTCAACCATATCAACCCACACCTATTTATACTAATTTATGGGGCAAAAAAGTCCAAAAAACGGCCATAAAAATTCTAACGGCTAGATTTTTTAAAAATCCAAAAAAAACGGAAAAAAACCGGGTTGGACCCGGATACAATTGGGTCGGGTCGGGTCGGGTTCTTGAAATTTGTAAATCTATAACCGGTTCCTACCCGTCGGTTTTTTTTGGGTCCAAACCGGGTACACCCTATACCGTGTTGTACCCGAACCCAGGTCCAGGTCAGGTTCATCGGGTCGGATCCGTACCCGCACTGGCAGAGCTTCATAGGGGCCGGGGGGGCCGCTGCCCCTCCTATTTTTTCGTCCGTAGTGTTAAATTTTAGCCCGATAGTGTAAATTTTTGGTCTGGTAGTGTAAATTTTTATATAAATATCGAGTTGCCCCCCCCCCTACAAAATAGTTCAAGCTCCGCCACTGCGTAGCCGGGTATTTTGCCCACCTCTATACGCAACTAATAATAGTAGTGTAAAACAACATGCACTCCTGCGTCACTAACTCGTTTAGTCTCTAGTATAATTAACTAGAACAAAAAATTAATCTAATAACACTAAAATTATTAATAATACTAAAATTATAAACAAAAAGTATGATTTAAAGTGTTATATTATTCTCTTTATTAATCTTTGTTTTTTGCGAGTTCTAATATCCAGATCGTGTTAGGGAGTCTCTGAATCAATCAAGGATGATTTCATGATCACTTTTCTTCCGATGTAATAAATATGATTTTGTAAACTGATCATGAATCTCTAATAGTGGTATCAAACCATTTTTTTTTATGTTTTATGAAACCCTAATCAGTTCAAATTTGCTAAGTCGGATAAAGTTTCACACTTTCATCGAACGTTACAAAATTTATTGACAATAATTACCAAGATGATTTTTATTGTTTAAATTGCTTCGTTTCTCTTTTGAATGATTGTGTTGACTGTATGTGAACCGAGCCTTTGACCCAATGTTGTTAGGTTTTGGATCGTTTATGTCTTTGTTGTAATTTTCCATTCTGATTCTTGTATTGTAATTTTGATTTAATTTTATATAAGCAAAAGTTGGTAAAAGAGTAGATGGATGCAAAAGAAGACTAGAACATAACAAATAAGAAAGAAGGGGAACAACAGGAGCTAAAGAATGACATTAAAACAAGTGGAAGCAGTATATAAGATCAAGTTATTCTTGATTGTTTATATATAACTTGGTTGTTGGTTGCTTAAATTGGCTCTTGAGTACCAAACCGGTTTACATTATTGTTTGTTTATTTATATTTATGTGGTTGTTGAATATTAATTCTTAACTATGAAAATTGATTTGATAAAACAAACGACTTGACTAAAAATGACAAGATGTTAAAACCTAATTTTAGTTATCTCGTAAATATTTTGACGTCAAACGGTTATTTATTTTCGAATAAAATGTATAGTTTTTGATTAATTAAATAAAATAGAAATTTTATTTATTAAAATTCAATGAGATTAATTAATATGATATGTTAATTAAAATTGGGGTCGCGTTCACATATAGATGTAGTTTCAGATGATACTATAATGTGAACATGTAGGTCGAAATGCAAAATGACCAATAAATTAGCATGCAAGAAAATTCATTTTTCAAATCGTTCTAAAATATTAAGTTATGGATCTCATCTTTGAGGTATGAGGTATGGGTGAGCACTTAACCGATTTAACCGAACTATAACCGAATTAACCGCAACAATCCAAACAAAATTAATCAAACCAAACAATTAACCGACAGTTCGGTTATTACATAACCAATTAACCGCACATTGCGGTTCGGTTTCAGTTTTGGTGTACAAATTAACCGAATTAACATCACCAAACCGAATGGCATTAATGTGTAAAACATTTAGAATACTCCTCATGATTTTAATAGAATTTCATATGTTAACCTTTATATTTTACATTTATAAAAATACATTACATACTGGGATTCCGTTATGTATAGAAATAACCCGTAAATATATAGAAGTAATGCAAGATGTGTGCACGTATTTATATGCACAATCTGACTTTGGTTTAAGTTTTGATGGGACCTTAAAAACAAATCTTATTGTGAATATCCTTATAAAATTGATCCAAACCTAGCCTGATAATAAGTTATTAGTTAAAATTTTAGTTTAAAAGCATAAGTTAAATAGATTGGTTAATTAACCGAAATTAACCAAAGTTAACCACAACGGCGGTTAACCGAAGTGTGGTTAACCGAAGTATCGGTTGCGGTTTCGGTTTTGAAAATGGTATTAACCACAGTTGCGGTTTTGTTTTTATAAATACTCTTAACCGCACCGTACACACCCCTACTTTGAGGTACTCAGTGTTGGAGGATTGAGTTGTAATTCCATAGATTGTAAGGGGTTAGTTTGTAAATGTGTCTGTGTATATAAGTAAACGGTGTTTGTATCATCCAATTCATTCAATAATAAAACCTCATTCTTCTTTGTTAGTTAGTTTTGTTAGTTTTCTTGGTGCCTTTTGTTTCAATTGGTATCAGAGCTTTCAGGGAGAGAGCTCGAGACCACGAAGAATCGATTCGAAGGAGTGAATCGAGTTTTTCAGACGAATTCGAAGAAGAGAAGCGGCGAGTTCGTACAGATCAAAACCAGTACTGGAGTTAGACCCAAGATTCGGGATACCCTACCGAAGAACGAAGAAGACGATGGCAACTAACCCATCGAACACCCAGATGGTGACTGTCAAAGAAAACTACACCATTCCCCTCCAATGTCCGATCTTAACACCAACAAATTACATAATTTGGGCCTTGAAATTGAAGGCAACTTTCAAGGTTCATTCATTGTGGGAAGCGATCGAACCACCGGAAGGAACTGTAGTTGATCCAAAAAAGAACAGTTCGGCTATCGCCTACCTGTATCAAGCGATGCCAGAAGACTTGATTCTTCAAGTCGCGAGCTGTGAATCAGCAAAGGATATCTGGACATCGATTAAGACCAGATACATTGGAGTTCAAAGAATCAAGAAAGCTCGGATGCAAACACTAAGGAATGAATTCGAGAGTCTGCGGATGAAGGAAGAAGACTCGATGATGAGTTTGCCGCCAAGATCAGTGCAATCGCCTCTAAAGCCAGCGATCTTGGTGAACCACTCCAAGAATCGATTCTAGTTCGAAAACTCCTTGGATCGGTCCCAAATAGATTTCTACAAATTGTTGCGTCAATCGAACAATTTGTAAATCTTGAGACCTTACTCCTACCTGAGGCAATGTCGGCTGAAGGCGTTCGAAGAGCGAACAGGTATGAAGAATAAGGCAGTGACTCACAAGAACGATCAACTCCTTCTAACCTACTCAGAGTGGCAGAGTCGCCACAGAGAATCAGAAACCTCCAACAAGATGAAGAGTAAGTATGATAAAAGCAACAAAAACACAAAGGAAGGAAGGAGGCGGATGAAAGGAAGGGATGGTGTTCGAGAATCCTCCAAGTCTCAAAAGGTTTCCAATCGAACAAGTAAAGATAAGTCCAAGATTCGGTGCTTCAAATGTGACTTGTATGGTCACTATGCTTCGGAATGCTCTACCAAGAACAGGGAATCCGAAGTAAATTTGTCTCAGACAAATGAAGAAGAGCCTGCCCTCCTGATGACAGTTAAAGTACAAGAACACAAAGAGATAGTGTTTCTAAATGAGCAAATGGTGATTCTCACATGTTACCCACGTGAAATTGATGAAGTATCAGTGTGGTACTTGGATAATGGGGCTTCCAACCACATGACTGGTAACTTGTCTATGTTTGCAAGCCTAGACAAGAACATTAATGGAACGGTAAAGTTCGGGGATGGGTCAATGTGAATCCAAGGATCGTCAACAGGAATTATCAGTGTGAATCAATGACAAGTCAACGTTTGCGGAATTAACGTTGATTTGGTTTAATTGTGTTTAAACAACTTTAAATATCAATGAAATATCAAGAACACACGTAACAAAACACAATTAATGATTAATCAGTATTTTATTATAATGTGTTGATGATTACAAAAGAATTGAATGTACGATATCAAAGAATGCTATGATGTTGTGTATGCTAAAGTTGATCGGAAGACTTTTGATGATTGTTTTATTGCTATTACTGTTCTCAATCAATCAATCGTCTAACTCAATCGTGTTTGAATCGAAACCTAGGATCCATATTTATAGACAGAGGTATTTCAGTTATAGGAAACACCGGATCTCTTGGGATTTGATTTGTTTCTGTTAAGGAATCATCGGATTTCTCGGGATTCGCATAACCGTCTTGTTGACTTGTTGACTTGTATAATACAAGTGTTTGGACTCCGCAGGAATATTGTCTTCAGTAATAATTTGTTCTTCCGTAGGTAATGTTCTTCCGAAGATATCTTGTTCTTCCGAAGGTATTGTTCTTCCGAAGGTATTGTTCTTCCGAAGGTGACTTGTTCTTCCGAAGGTATCTTGTTGTTCATCCGCAGAAGATCTTTGGATGTATAATTACTTGTAAGAAATATATCTACGGAAGAACAAAATGTTCATCCGTAGATGTTTCTTACACTTGGTCAATTTCACAAATTGACCAATTATAATTTTTTGTTCCTGCAACCATATATAAACCAACACATATATAAATGGGTTAACCTATATATTTAATGCATACACAATAATGAAATACAAAAGTTCATTACATATATTAATTCAAGTACTAAGCCTATACATAATGACTAGATCTACTGATTCTAGACCTAACAATACTCCCCCTTAGGCTTAGATACTTGCAATCAGTTCTTCAAAACTGCAAGATCCTTGATTCTGGCAATCATTTTGTTGTAGAAGTAAGAAACAGCAGTCTTCTGATCATCATACTTGTAGTTGATCTTCATCTTGCTGATCTTCTTCAGAGTCTCATAACTGATTCCCAGAACATCTTTCTCTGTAGTGAGTGTGTCTAACACCTTGTTGTTATTCACCACTTCTAGCTCATCTTGTTCTGAGATTCTTAGTTCTGTTACTTCATCAAAAGTTGTTCCCTTCAGCAGTCCAGCATTAAATCTTCTTCTTTTGTATGCTTTGGCATGTAGTTTGTCAATTACTTGAATCACATGGACATGCAGGAACATATCATTTTGTGCTTTTCATCAGTCAGCTTGGGGAAGAATTTGTCATTAAGGTATGAGGTGTAGCTGGGATGGAGTAGTTTGATTTCCACAGGATCAAAGATCCTGATCTTGTCAGCTTTCTTGTTCTCAGCATTTCTCAGCAGGACCAACTCTTTTGTCTTCTCAACATATCCCCATTCAGTGATTGGGTATGTGAATTGAGTCCCTTCAATGCATTTAAGTGCTGCTTTGTTTCTGTTGTTGTAGCCAACCCTCTTCAAGAATTCATTATCTACATGTTCTGAGGCATTGGACTTGAATCTTTTGAGCCCTTTGATTCTCTTTTGATGTTCTATATCTTCTCTTTTAGCTTCTATAAGCACATCATCTTTAAACTTTGTCTTCAACTTTCCCACTAGGGTTGAGAAATCTCTTCCTCTAGGGTGAATTGGATAATTGCTGATGATTAAGCTTTGAAGATCTTTGATGTCATTCTCTGGCAGACTCACCACTGAGAGTACATCATGGAAGTATTCAACTCTTCCAGATGTTCTTTTAATAATGGCACAATCCCAGTCTGGATCATATTTCCAGGCCATGATCCTGTTTTCTTCCATAGAGCTGGGAGTTGTGAGGTGATCTATCAGTTGAATTAGAGTGGACTTTTGCTCAGTTATCTCTCTAACTGCAGTCCCAAGTGGCCATACTTTGCCAGGTATAACTTCTCTTGGCTCTCTAATCAATTTCTCCTTTCCTTTGTGCTGATCTTTAGGTTCAACTGTTATAGGTTCAGCAGAAAGTTTGCTTTGTTGCTCATAAGATGGATGTGGAGCTTCAGTTCTGAATTTTACTCCAGTATCTAGCTCAACTTTCATCACATGCTCCATCATCCTTCTGAGTTTCCCTACTGATCTTCCTTTAAGCTCATAAGGTTTGTAATTATGTCCTTGTAACCAGCAAGTCATGTTGTATTTGCTCAGCTTGGCTGTGTCACAATGTCCCAACTCTTTCTTTGTTTTCTGAATTGATTGAAAGGTGCTGAAGGCTTCATAATCACAATTTGGAATCATAAACCATGCAAGCTCAAATTCTTTTAACAGGTTCTTCATCTCTGTCATGTTTAGTCTCTCAACCATGTCATAAGGGAACCATGGTTTATAAGTGTCATGAACATGGTTGATTCAGGCCTCTCTTCAAATATGTCACTTGTAGTCAGAAGATCATCAGCCTTTGAGACTTCTTGTTTTGGTGAAGAGTCTTCTTTGATTAATTCTTCCCACTCTTTATCACTTTCATCTTCCTTTTGAGAGATAGGCTTCTCAGTAGATAAATCTACTGAAGGGGTGTGTTCAGGAGAAGTCAGCTTTTGTTTCTTGGAGACACTTTCATCAATAGTTGGCTTCTTCTCAGCAGTACCAAGATACTTCCTTTTCCTTGAGTACAGGATCATTTCTTTTGATGCCTCAGGACATTGTTTTGTTTGAGCAGTTGAAGCCTTAGCATGAGATTCCAATGAACTGATCTTCAATTTAAGTTGCTCAATCTCTTCTTCTTTTCTCTTTATAATATTTGACTGAGCAGTCATAGTGCTAGATGCTTGTTCAAATTTCTTCATGATCTTTTCTTTTTCTTTCTTCTCAGACTCTGCTGACTCTTTAAGCTCAACTTCCTTGTCTAGCAAAGCATCAATGACTTCTTTATCACTTTGAGCATCTTCTCTCAGTCTTTTTATTCTTGCTTGCTGTCTTATCAATTCTTCATCCTTTTCTTTTATCATTCCCTTCAGCTCTTGTATTCTTTCCTTTCTTTTGTTTGATTTGAGTACCAGCTTGTTGTACTCAGCAACCAGATAGCTCTTGCTCACAGGAATGTCATCTTCACTTAGATCATCTTCATTATAAGCAATAACATCAACATGATCTGCTGCTGCATCTACTTCCTGATGCTGAGACTCAATCTCATCTTCTTTAACTTCCTCATGATCAACACTTGCTGAGCTTGACCTTGGTTCAGTGGAAGATCTACATGCTCTTGAGGAGTTTGTTGTTGTTGATGATCAGTCACTGGAGATACTTGTTCGGTTTCATTTGAATGCACAGGGGATTCAGTCTTGGATAATGACAGTTTAACTGTACTTGCTTCTAAGACTAATTCTGTCTCCCCAGTGTAGATGCTCTCAGTATCTGAATTTGTAGGTTGTTGGTAAAGTTGCATCTGAAGCTGATTTGGTGATTGGGGTTGAATGGGAGATATTGGTTCAGTATTTTGGCTGGCTGATGATTGTGGTTGGGGTGTTTGTTGTTGTTGTGGTGATAGGTGGAGGATTGGAGAGATAGGTTCTGTGTTTTGGCAGTGAGGAGATTGTGGTTGAGGTGTTTGTTGTTGTTGAGGTGATGTTTCTGGTGAAGGAGTGTCTTGAGCAGAGCTGGTAGCAGAGTTCTCTTCATTAATTTCCCAAACAAGCTCTTGAGGTATGTCTGCATTAGCATCAATCACATGAGCAAACATGTCTATGTCACCTCCTTCATATTTCCTTGAGATTTTGTTCAGCACAGATCTGCCAAGGTGTGCTTGGATAAACACACCACCCTCCACAGATGTTCCAGGCAGGTCTGCATTAATGATGAGCTGAATGAATCTTGGAAACATGTACATCTTATCAGCCTTCTGTACTCGAATGTGATCACACAAACAATTGAAGATGTACTTTGAATAATTGTATGTCCTTCCCTCAAAGAAGCCAATGATACCAGATGATATATGTCTTGAAAATCTGTCAAGCCCAGATTTTCTGTTTGACATACACTTCAGATAAGTGTGACACAAAAATCTGTATGGCTTACAGAGTCTTCCCTTCTTAATTTCTCCTTTTTCAAAGTCTCCATCATACCCCATTAAGAGAAAAACTTTTTCTATGTATTCATTTTCAATTACATCAGGGTGTCCAGCTTCAACATCTCCTAGTTCTAGAACCCTTCTTATTGTTTGTTCATCAATTCTCAGCCTTCGATTCTTAACTTCTGCAATAATGCTTCACCATCTTCTTCTATGTGTGCAGAATTCCAGAAATCACTGATATGAGTGATAAATCGTCGGCTCTGCTGATAGGGCATAGAATATCCTCGATCTTCTCAGATATCTCATAATTTCTTGGCATCCTTCTGACACAGGATCGTCAGGGTTTAAGAAAGCACACACATTATGTTCTTTTGCGAATCGTTGATCCATCTGTTCATAAGAAAAGACTTCGTTAGAATCACATTATTGATATGAGAATACGAACAGTTGTGAGATAAAACAAGAATCAACTGGTTCATTCTTGATGATTACGACATGTTTTACCTTAATAAACGCTGATTAAGAACACAACTATATGTTTGCTTAAGGTTTTGATTTGATAAATTTTGAATGTTGAGGAAGTGGGAAAAGTTTTGTTGAGTGAGATTTTTAGGTCTGAAAAAGTGAACGGAACAAGTGAATAATGAATTTGACAAGTCAAACCTCATTATTTATACCCTCAGACATATTAATTTTCTCTGATTTATTAAGTGGGTCCCACATTGTATTCTTCCGTAGAAGTAATTTCTCATTAATTAAGTGGGATCCACAATTTACTCTTCCGTAGAACATCTACGGATCAACAACTTCTGCTGATGTGATTGTAATCATTAAATTATTGATCTTTATTCATCCGTAGTTTACCAATCTACGGATAAACATTAAGATTGATTTCCACACAGTATCTTCTGCTGATGCACCGAAAATATTGTTGTATGTATGGCCCAAAACCATTGGTTAGACCATTTATTGCTTTAGGACCTCGTTGGCTTTGTATACATGACAATTTAGTACAAGAAAATTTAAAATAGAGATTTTTACTAAAAAATTTTCATGTATCCAACAGCTAAGATGATGCTCAGATTTTAATTTCTTCAAATTGATAATGATATAAACATTGCTGCTGCTGATTAAGATGCTTTTTCATGAATTCTACTCCCCCTAAATTTGTGATTAATGAAGAACTTAAGCATTTATCATAAATTTCTTTAAGAGGAATAACATGAATTTGAACTATATGATAATGATCAGATACACATAGGATGGGATCATACTATAATGCTAAACCTCTTCCTGATAAGTTATGTTGTTTATGTGATACAAGAACAAGTTCTGATTGCAAGTATATTGTCCATATAAATCCATACAAGAGCTCATGTATCAACTAGGCATGCTGTTTATCATGATTTTATATTGTTTTTGAAATAACTGTTATGGGCTTCACATTCAATTCACAAAGGTTTTGTCCTCCCTTTGCAAGTCAAATCATCACTTTTTCACACTTAAGACTATGTACTTTAAGTTATAATAGCTATCTTGAGATGTATTTGGCATCTCATTGATGCAATGTTGATAAAGCTCAAGATAATATACAGTTGATCACATAGGATTCTTTTGAGAGGTTTAGATATGATCATCATCAGGTCACCAGGTCTTTACTCACGTAAAACAGAGGTGCCTTTAACCCCAGGTCTTTGTTCACACAAATCAGAGGGATGATGAGGATCATGATCTTTTCACCTTTTGTAACTGATATTCAGTATGGTGATCATACACCCAGGTCTTTGTTCACACAAAACAGAGGGAGTATGATTTGCAAAGATAGATAGTATAAAGTGTTTTACATAGTGTGTTTAGATGAATGATTTGATCACATTAGGATAAGACTCACTTTGTTTTCTCAAAATGAAGTTTCCCACAGACAATTATTATAGTATTATGTTTTGCATGCACTCAGGTTTGTTTCCACTCAAGATGAACCTACTCACATATCAAGAAACTTGCTGAGATATATTGTTATTTGTTTATTCAGGAATAGGCAAAGCTATAGTGTACTATCATTTCCCATGCATATGTCATACTGATGCATTATTACACACAGCATGTTGTTTGTTTAGACTTGATTAATCTAAGTTAATCATACCTAGAGACTCAATCAGAAAATTAAATCTGACTGAATCAAAGGCTTTAGTGAATAAATCAGCAAGCTGATTTGATGTATCCACTTTGACTAACTTAATCAATCCCTTTTCTGAGCAATCTCTCAGAAAATGATACCTAATCTCGATATGTTTTGTTTTACTATGTTGCACAGGATTAGCAGTAATAAACATAGCAGCAGAATTGTCTATATAGATTGAGGTTTGAAGAAAGTTGTAACCATAGTCAAGCAATTGGTTTTGTAACCAAAGTACTTGAGAGCACCCAGCTGAAGCAGCAATGTACTCAGCCTCAGCTGTGGATACAGAAACATTTGTTTGTTTCTTGCACTGCCATGACACTAGCCTGGGTCCAATGAATTGACATCCACCGGTTGTTGATTTTCTGTTGCTGTTACATCCACCATAGTCACTGTCTGAGTATGAGTAGAGTGTAAAGTCTCCATCCTTGGGATACCATAGACCAAGTCCTGGTTTTCCCTTGAGGTATCTGAAAATTCTTTTGACAGCATTGAGATGTGACTCCTTTGGATCAGATTGGTACCTAGCACATACACACACAGCAAACATATATCAGGTCTACTGGCAGTTAAGTACATAAGTGAACCTATCATAGATCTAAATAATTTTTATCAATAGATTTTCCAGTGGGATCAGGAGCAATCTTATCAATTGTTGATGCTGGTGTTTTGCATGAGGATACTTCAGCAAGATTGTATTTCTTCAATATTTGATGTATGTATTTTTCTTGATTGATGAATATTCCATCTGCTTTTTGATGAACTTGAAGCCAAGGAAGAATGTTAATTCACCCATTGAGCTCATCTGAAATTCAGATTTCATCAGCTCTTCAAAATTCACACACAATCTCTTATTAGTTGATCCAAATATAATGTCATCAACATATACTTGAACTACTAAGAGATCTTGATGTTCTTGTTTGAGAAAGAGTGTCTGATCAATAGTTCCTCTTTTGTAGCCATGCTTGAGTAAGAAAGATGATAGTGTTTCATACCATTTTCTTGGTGCTTGATGAAGACCATACAAGGCTTTATCTAGTTTGTATACCCTGTGAGGATAATGAGGATCTTCAAATCCGGGGGGTTGAGACACATAAACTTCCTCATCAATTTTCCCATATAAGAATGCACACTTGACATCCATCTGATACACAGTAAATTTCTTATATGATGCATATGCCAAGAACACTCTTATTGCCTCAATTCTTGCAACTGGTGCAAAAACTTCATCATAATCTATGCCTTCTTCTTGAGTGTATCCTTGTGCTATCAACCTTGCTTTGTTTCGGACAATAATCCCTCTATCATCCAGTTTGTTTTTGTATAGCCATCTAGTTCCAATAGGATGTTGACCTTCAGGTAAATCAACAAGAGACCATACTTTTTGCTTTCTGAACTGTTGAAGCTCTTCTTGCATAGCTTCAATCCAGCTATTGTCTTTTAAAGCAGCTGTAATGTTTGGAGGCACCACTTGAGAAAGAAAACAGTTGAAGAGACAAAGGTTGGCTGTACCACTTTGGCTCCTTGTAGTTCTCTTTTCAGGATTTCCAATGATATTGTCAAGTGGATGAGACTTATGAATTCTCATTGAGGGAGTTGACTCAACTGGAATAGATGATTCCAGATTAGTCATTTCCATTGCCTCTGACTGATTCATCTCAATTTGAGAATTCAAGAAATAATCAAATTGAGTCTCTGTTGATTGAGCTACAGAAGTATCTGCAGTTGGATTTCGCTCTTCCGTAGGAACTTCTGCCGAAGCATTTTGTTCTTCCGTAGAAACTTCTGCGGAAACATTTTGGTCTTCCGAAGGAATTTCTCCGGATGTATGCTGATCTTCCGAAGGAACTTCTCCGGATGTATGCTGATCTTCCGAAGGAACTTCTCCGGATGCATGCTGGTCTTCCGAAGGTACTTCTCCGGATGCATGCTGGTCTTCCGAAGGTACTTCTCCGGATGCATGCTGTTCAATTCCACATGTAATATCTGCTTCTGCTGAAGTATTTTCACCTGAAGATGGATGTATCCTTGGGGGATCAGCAGATAAAGTTACTTCAGTCATAATAGGTGGAACAAATGGATAGCATACTTCATCAGATCCTGCATTGGTCAAATGATCATAGTTAAAAGATTTAGACAAAGCATCTATGTCAAATAACCATGATGAACCTTTAACTGACTTAGTAAACACATTTTCATCAAAAGATACATTAGGGGTCTCTTCCATAATGTTATGTTGTGGAATATACACTCTATATGATTTTGATGTTGAAGAGTATCCAACAAAGAAACCATCATATGCTTTTTCTGAAAATTTTCCTAATGACTCTTTTATGTTCAAAACAGTTACTTGACATCCAAATACTCTTAGATATCCTATGTAAGGTTTTCTTTTAAATAGGAGCTCATAAGGAGTTTTGTTATGTTCTTTGACAATTAATGTTCTGTTTTGAACATTGCATGCAGTATTCACAGCCTCCCAAAAGGTAATAGGTAGTTGTGAATCAGCTAGCATTGTTCTTGCTGCTTCAATGAGAGTTCTGTTTCTTCTTTCAGCAACTCCATTTTGTTGTGGAGTCCTTGGTGCACTGAATTGTCTAGCAATACCTTTGCTCCTGCAAAAAGAATCTAGTTCAAAGTTGACAAATTCAGTACCATTATCACTCCTGAAAATTTTGACTTTTGTATCAAGTTGATTCTCAATCTTGATTACAAAGTCCATTAATGTTTCTGATGTTTCACTCTTTTGTTTTAAGAAAAAGACCCATGTAAATCTAGTGAAATCATCAACTATCACCAAACAATATTGCCTTTTTCCAATGCTCATTACATTGGTTGGACCAAAAAGATCCATGTGAAGCAATTTGAGTGGTGTAGTATTAGTATTGATTGTTTTGGGTTTATGTGACACTCTGTGTTGTTTTCCTTTGTAACAAGAAGAACAATGAGTTGAGAAATGAAACTCTTTATTTGGCAATCCAATGACTAGGTCATGTTTCACCAATTTATTCATGTTCTTTATGTTAGAATGAACAAGCCTTCTATGCCATAATTATGACAAATCTTCTGAAAGTTTAGATATAAGGCAAGTTTTATGTTTTATGAGAGAAGTGTTGTTCATATCCAAAACATAAGTGTTTCTTTTTCTTGATGCTTTGAGGAGAATCCAATCTTCAGGGACAATAAATCCTGGCTTAAGAATGTAACAGTTAGTGTCATCAAACAATGTTGTGTAGTGTTGATCACAGATTTGAGATACACTAAGTAAATTATACTGTAAGTTTTTACAGTAATTTACTTTATCAAATTTGAGTACACCATTAGTTATCATTCCTTCACCAACAATTTTACCTCCCTTTTTATCCCCACCAAATGCCACATAAGAAGCATTTTTATGTTTGAAGTCATGGAGAAGAGAACAGTTTCCTGCCATATGCCTGGAACAACCACTGTCAACATACCACATGTTGTCAGCTCTCCAATATTGTTCCTGCAATCAGAAAAGAAAATCAATTAGAAGTGACAACCCAAGTCTTAGTGATCTTGGGTTTGTCAACAGGATCTAAAACAGTTACTCTTTCATGAACATTTTTTGAAGTTTCAGTTTCAGATTTAATTGATTCATTCTGATTTGATTTAGATGAGGATGATTTTGCTGAATTGGATGTTGATGAAGTAGATTCATGATTCACATTGTCTGATTTACTCAGAGTAACTTCATTTGTTTGAGTCTTTTGTTTTGATAATGAATCTTTAAATGTTTCACTATCTTTTGTTTTTGAAAGAGGTATATGAATGCCTTTTTCAAATTTATCAAAGAATGAATCATCATCCTTTGATTCTTTATCTGACAAATCTACTCTTTTGTGTGGTGTTTTTGACTGCTGAAAAGATGGTCTTTTCCTCAGTATATGAACACTTGATGATGATTTGTCCTTTGGTTTTGCTTTTGATTTTTGTTCAAACTTCTTCAGTTTTGAGCCCTTTGCAGAATCCGTAGATTGAGAATCTGATTCAGATTTGTCTGATTCTTTCTTCTTTGAGCTTTTTGTCTTGTTCTTTTTGTTGAAATAACATTCCTGTGTGGAATGATTATTTTTGTTGCAGATAGAACAATGTTTGTTGAAGTAGCAATCAGTAGTCATATGATTGTTCATATTGCAAATAGAATAGTAGCTGCTGAAGTAACAGTCTTCAGTGTTGTGATTTTTCATGTCACACCATTTGCAATACTTTTCTTCTGATTCTTTCTCAGAATCATTCCTTTTGTTTGCTGATCTTTGTTGTAGCTCTTTCTTCTTCAGCTTTGGATGTGCTTCACCTTTTTCCACTTTGTGCACATTTTGATTGTTTGGTGCTGAATTTCTCTTCCGTAGATCAGCAGCTGAAGTTTTCTTGTTCAATTGATGATATACTGAAGCCTTTTTCTTCCCTTTGAATTTTCCTTTTTCCTCAGTGATGACAGATTCTTCAGTCAATTTCTTGGAGGAGTCTTGCATACTTAGTTCTTGAAGACCTTCATTCAATTGCGCTATCCTCTTGCAGATGGTCTTTAGCATGTTTCTTTGTTTAGGAGGATATGGCAACTTTGTTTCTTCAAGCACTTTTGGGATATGGGCTTTCAGTTGAACATTCTTACCAGTGCTTGTTTGATCAACATCATGTTCATCAGAATCATCCAAGTCATCACACTTATCATAATCAAATTCTGAATCATTTTGATCTAATGATTCTGATTCAGATGATTCA
Organism: Flaveria ramosissima; assembly: GCA_025215565.1. NCBI lineage: Eukaryota > Viridiplantae > Streptophyta > Magnoliopsida > Asterales > Asteraceae > Flaveria > Flaveria ramosissima. The sequence continues at coordinate 52,839,021 of CM046035.1, read as the reverse complement.
GTTTCACTCACCTCAGCTGCAGGACCGTTTAAGGGCTTAAACACAATTACAACACAACAACACAATGAGGAGAATAACTAAGCTCTAATCAAACAGTGAACTGGGTAACCAAGGGTGATACAAAGAACACAAGTAAAGCAAGAGACAGAACAAGAGAGTATGGGTTTCAAGGAGGCAGTATATTGCTTTCTCAAGTTCTTTTACAAGTGTTACAAAGCATAAAGAAAAGATAAAGAACTTGAAATACTTATACTACAACCTACAGCCGGCTATACTATGAAAGCCAGCTGGATACAATTGACTAGACACAACAAAATCAATTGTAGGATCAAAAGGCATATCTGCCTTTTGACCTTGTGACTATGACATGCCATAGCTCACATCCTTATACAATACAAAAAGGATAAAGTACATAAAGTGGAAAGTTGAAGACTCAAGACCTCAATGTACAGTTACCAAAAGCAAGGCCCTTTTCACCAACTCATGTAAGTTGGTGACTTTACAGAGATGCAGCGGAAAAGGTGCTTTATGGAACAGTACATCAGATAAAGCATGTGTACTAAAAGTCTTCGGAAGAAATCTGTCTTCATAGGTTGAAGCTTCGGAAGACTTTGTCTCTGAAGCTTCGGAAGACTTCATGTTTGGCTTCGGAAGATATTGGTCTTGGCTTCGGAAGATTTTACACTTAGAGTATTTTCTAATGCTTTGTGTAAAACTTCCGAAGCATTCTTCACTTCAGTACTTAGTGCATGTTGCTGAGACACTTAGGCTGTTTTGGGTTGCATCAGACTTCAGGAATCCTTACAAACTCCCCCTAGGCTGATGCTACCAAAACACTTGGAAGATCTTCAAATGTTGGTAGTCTTCAGTACAATCAGGACCATTCCTTTCTTCATGAGATGGTCAGGATCATCAAGACTTTCATAGTATCTTCTCATCTCAAAGAGATCATGCAGAGGTAAGTTGATTATGTCTTGCCATGAGTAGACATTCTCAACACCTTGATCTCTGATAACAGTCCATCTCTCTGGATTGGTAGAGTAAGTCCAGGACAAGATGGGTGTCTCACTAGTTAGAGGAGCCACTTGAATAGGAGTTGATTGGGCTGCCTCATCATGCACTTCCTCAGGTTGATCTGATTCAGCCTGAGGTGCAGAGGTAGATGACTTTGGCTTCTTCTTCTTAGTCTTTGGTTTGGAAGCCATCCTCTTCTTCCTCTTGGATGTCTTTAACTGAGAAGACTGGTCTGCAGCACCATGTTGATCATCAGTGTCTTTCTCAGTTGGGTGTTCCTCCCTCACAGGTTCAGAAGGAGAGGGAGTTTGACCCTGCCTAGGATCAGAAGATGAAGCTTGCTGAGGCTCAGCTGGAGGTGCTGGTTGAGGTGTCTCTGGTTGTTCAAACTTGACCTCCACTTCAGGTGGGACTTGACTTGGAAGAGAGTGCAAGTCAATGAGTTCTCCACTTTTAATCTTCTGCTTGATCACCCTAATATGCTCATCCATAGTGGATAGAGACATGGGGCCAAGTCTCCTTCCGGAGAATCCATACAGCTTCAAGAAGCTCACCATTCTTTGTCTGTCAGCAGACTTCTTTGCATTCTTTTGAATGATGGCCCTTGACTTTGCAGCTTCTTCCCTTAGTTTCCTTTTAGTTGTCTTTCTTTCCTTGACTAACTCAAGCTCAAGTTGCTTTAGATACTCGAACTCAATGAAGTCATAGGACAAAGGGAGAAGTGCATCTGCCTGATAGAAGCCTGTGGCACTCAGGTAGTTGATCATCTTGATCCTATCTTCTTCTTTATCTACCTGAGGTTCTTGTGGAGCCACATCTTCCTGTGCAGGACTTTCTTGAACTGGTGAGAGAGTAGGAGCATGCTTGTAAAGTCTTTTCTGTCTCTTCTCCTCTTTGAGTTGGAGAAGTATCATTGCATCCTCTTTCTCCTTCAACTCTCTTGACACTTCTCTGTCAGCCAGTTCATTTAGTTCTTCTAAGGGGAGGGAGATGATCTCATCAATGTCATAGTTCCTGGTCTGTAAGTAGGTAATCCTGACTGCCCTTAACTCATCATCTTGAGTATTTGGTCTGGGAGCAGCCCTGATTGCAGCTTGCATGAAGCTAGATGACCCAGTGGAACTTTCTCCCCTTAGTCTCCTTTTCCTCTCTCTCTCTTCCTCCTCAATTTCCTCAGGAGTCATTATCCTTTTCCCTTTGTCACCAACAGACCTTTGTGACTCAGGGTGGATTGAAGCTTGGCCTTCATTGCTTGGAGTAGCTTCCATGCTCTGGCCAGAGAGAGGCTGAGAAACACCTTCACCAGCAGGTGTCTCAGATGGAGTTTGGACCTCAGCAGCAGTTGTTGATGATGAGACAGGGGTCTCAGGTTCTGTCACTGGGCCTTCAGTCAAGGTTTCCCCTATGAAACTAATCTTAGGGTCCACCTCAACATCCAGTTGACCGATGACATTGCCTGATTCCCTAAGTCTCCTTCTTAGAGTAAACTCTGCAAGGATCCTGTCTTGGATTCTTTGAGCCAGCCTGTCAGCTTGTCTTGAATTGCTTGGATTGACAAGTGGCAAGTTGACTAAATCCAGTCTTTCATAAAAGCTCAGGCTTTGGAATTGAAAAACTTCTTGTTGGCCTTGAACTCTTTGAAGTATGAGGGCTCTCCTGTCATCATCATACCTCCACCTTATGATGTGATTGCCAGTTCCTAGTGGTGGAGATGAGACAGCCCTTGGTATGCCTTCCTCAAAGAGACTCCTGATGAGAGAGTCTATAGAGTCCACATTAATGTGAACTTGAGGAAGTTGCTGAGAATGCACAACAGCAAGTGAGGATGGTGAGTCCTCTATGTCCATTCTCTCTGAAGAACTCCCAGGTTCTGTGGTTGTAACAACTTTCTCCCCCTTTTTGGTAGCATCACCCACTTGCATAGGTGAGCTGGAGGATAAGTCAATCACTTCCACAGGTTCTTGTGTTCCTGGTTGAGCTCTCCTTAAAGGTCTCCCAGCTAGTTTTTCCTGCAGATATGAAATCTGGAGTTGCTGATCATTGACCCTGTTTTGCAGGGTAGTCACCTGAGATTCCAAGTGACTAACCTTAGAGACTAAGTAGGTGCATGTTTTTGACAGTTTTTGCACCTTTAGCTCAAATTCCCCTCATCTTCATCAGAAGATTCATTGGGGGATGAGATGATTGGACCAAAGTCCTCTCTCTCACCACCAGCTTGAGTTTCTTGGCTGCTGGTTTTCCTCTGCTCACTGGCAGCCTCAGTTGAGATGCCAATGGGCTGAGTTGCCATGGTTGAGGTCTTAATGATGTAATCACTTTCAAAAGTGAGAGCCTCTTCCATATGGACATCCTGAACAGGTTCAGAAGTGTCCACCTCAGTAATAGGTGACTGATGGGGGATAGACTGAGGAGAGTCAGAGGTACTCATCTCTCTTTGAGTAGGGGAGGAGAAGAGAGACTCATGGTACTCACTGAATCCTAAGTCTTCATCAGTGTAAAAGGATAGGTTGGGAATTGGTTGGTTGAGATCCAAAGGCTGGGGATGGTAGCTGTCCCCTGAAGGTTGTCCACTTGAGTGTTGAGACTCAGAGTGAAGGCTTAAGGTTGTTGGGCTATTGAGCTCATCAGGGTGAGCTTGAGGAACCTCAGCCCTGATAGGTGAAGTAATGGGAGTGGTTTGCTCCTCAGGAGAAGTGGGAGCTCTAGTGTCCACTTCTTCCTGTAAGGTTGAGTATTTGGGGGCCTGCACAGACTCAATAGCCTGAGCAGGGGTTCGTTTGGATTTTCTTTGGTAGGTGAGGGTGATTCTGGTCTTTTTAATGGTAAGGACAAAAGAGGTGTGGGTTCAACACTAGCTTGTGTTGCTAGGTTGTCACCTTGAGCAATGAGCTCTAACATTTTTGGGACTAGGGCTGTTTCTACCCCAGAGAAGCCTACAGTTGGCTTCTTCATTATTTTAAAGATGCCGGGCTTCATCTGTCCCAATTTAAGAATATTACCTGTTTCCCTCAACTGTGAGCCCAGTTCACAGTTGAGAATGTGTTGAACATATCTAGGAAACATGTAATACTCTAAGGAGTCTAAGTTTGCAAGTAAATTAGTATAAACAAATTGTGAATACCTGAACTTGACCCCCTGAACCATTCCATGAACTATAAGGAGAGATCCTCAGGAATCTGGTCCCATCCACCATGCTTGTTTGACAAGCTGTGGATAACCACATGGAGCAGGAATTTCCATTGGGATGAGACCTTCCCTTTCCTAAAGGTCTTTACAGAGAAATCTCCCTCATAGCCCATCTGCTCAAAAGAATGATTAACAGCTTCTTTTGGGAAGGACACCTCACCTTCTTCATCATCCAGCTGTAGATGTTGGTTAATGATGGCCGGAGTGATGAAGATTGTCCTCCCTTGCACTGTGGCAGACAGTGCCTTCTCCCCATCCATAATGACCTCTTGGCAGGTCTTCCAGAATTCAAGCAAGTGATCCTCATATAGAGTAGGATCAATGGTCAGGGAGGTGAAGTAATTTGACAGAGTCAAGAATTGGCAAATCTCTGAGAAACTTGCATCTTTCTCAGAGCTTAACAGAGCAACTTGATTATGTTGCCTGTGTAGTTGCATGGAGAAATCAGGGTTGTTTCTGCGGTTAAGGTTGGCCATTTCAGAAGCTTAAGGGTGAAGAAAGGTAGAAAGCAAAGGCGGTTTAGAGAATTAGGTTAGAGAAACAGTAGAATTGAGGAAGATAGTGGGAAAGAGGGGGAACCGTTGGGTATTTATATGAAAAGGGATTTGAACCAAAGTTAATGAAAGGGATAAACTTTGAAATCCGAAGTCGGTCCCACCTCTGAAAAGGTAGTTTACTTTTGCTCAAAAAGTAGTTCTTGGAATTCGAAAAGCTTCCGAAGTTTATTTGTCTTCGGAAGTTTTGATTGAAAAAGCTTCCGAAGCTAAAATGGCTTCGGAAGATTTTCCTGAGAGTCTTGAAGATTTATGCTTCGGAAGAGAAATAAACCCTTGAATGCTTTGTATAGAAATAAACAAAGCTTCCGAAGGTTAATTTTGCTTCGGAAGGAAAGGTTCTTAAAAATAAATAAGTGTCTGAGATAAGAATTTTAAGCTTCGGAAGATGAATTTGACTTCTTCCGAAGGTAAAATCTCTTAGACAGTTATTTATTTTGAAGACATGTTTTTCTTCCGAAGATAAAATTTTATCTTCCGAAGTATCAAAAATTTTCAAGAATCTAAGGAAAGTCTTCAAAAAGAATTTTACATCCAAAGAAAACATGAGCTTATGAAGTGATGAACTAGACAACTTAGGACACACATATTTTAAGAAGAAATAATTAGAATTAGTTTTAATAAAAAGTCTACTCAAAGTTAATCATCCCAATAGCTGATATCAGATACTTAAATCTCTGTTCATCAAAAGCTTTTGTGAACAGATCAGCATATTGTTCATCTGTATGAACTTTGACTAGTTTAATTAATCCTTTTTCATAGTTATCTCTTATTAAATGATACCTGATGTTGATGTGTTTGGTCCTTGAGTGCTGCACAGGGTTCTCAGTGATAGAGATAGCACTATTGTTGTCTATGTGGATAGGAGTCTCTTTGAAGTTAAATCCATAGTCCAGCATCTGATTTTGAATCCAAAGCACTTGAGCACAGCAGCTTGCAGCAGCAATGTATTCAGCCTCAGCAGTTGATGCAGACACACAGGATTGTTTCTTGCATTGCCATGAGACCACCCTTCCACCAAGGAATTGACATCCCCCAGATGTAGACTTTGCAGTCATATTGCAACCACCATAATCACTATCTGTATAGGCATACAGATTGAAATTTGGATTCTTTGGATACCATAGACCAAGTGTTGAAGCACCTTTGAGGTATCTTAAAATCCTTTTCACAGTGATTAAGTGAGACATCTTAGGGTTGGCTTGATATCTTGCACAAATACATGTAGCAAACATGATATCAGGCCTGCTAGCTGTAAGATACATAAGAGACCCAATCATAGCCCTGTATAAGTGCTCATCTACACACTCCCCCTCAAGATCTGGACCAAGGGAGTGGTTTCTGGCTATGGGTGTCTTAGCAATCTTACAATCAGTCATATTGAACCTCTTGAGTATGTCTTGAACATACTTTGACTGACTTATGAAGATGCCATCTTCAACCTGCTTCACTTGAATTCCCAGAAAGAAGTTGAGTTCTCCCATTGAACTCATCTCAAATCTGTCTTTCATCAGCTTCTCAAAGTCTTTGCAGAGCTTTGGATTAGTTGAACCAAAGATGATGTCATCAACATATACTTGAACCAGCAATAAGTCATTTCCCTGTCCTTTGATGAAGAGAGTTCCATCTATAGTACCTCTTCTGTATCCATGCTTACAAAGATACTCAGATAGTGTCTCATACCACTTCCTGGGTGCCTGATGCAGCCCATAAAGAGCTTTGTCAAGCTTGCAGACATAATCAGGATGATCAGGGTCTACAAAACCAGGTGGCTGTTTGACATAAACCTCCTCATCAATCACTCCATAAAGAAAGCACACTTTACATCAAGTTGGTAGACCTTGAAGTTCTTGGATGCAGCAAATGCCAGGATATCCTAACAGCTTCTAGTCTTGCTACAGGAGCAAAGACATCAGTGTAGTCAATCCCTTCTTCTTGTGTGTATCCTTGAACAACTAGTCTTGCCTTGTTCTTGATGATGATTCCTCTATCATCCTTCTTGTTTCTAAAAACCCATTTGGTTCCAATGGTAGTCTTCCCATGAGGAAGAGGACAAAGGTTCCAAACTTTCTGCCTTTTGAATTGAAGCAGCTCTTGTTGCATAGCTTCAAACCCAACTTCCATCCTTTAGAGCTTCATCAACTTTCTTGGGCTCTATCTGAGATAAGAAACAAGAGTGAAGACAAACATTTGCTTCATGGGTTTGTCCTCTTGTTCTTACCCCTGTGACAACATCTCCAATGATGTTTGTGGTGGGGTGAGACTTGTGGATCCTTAGCTGAGGGATCACAGCAAGTTGTTGAGAAAGATCTAAATTTGAGAAATTTAAATCTGGTCTGGAAGATTCACCCTCCACATTATCACACTTATCAAGATTAACTTGATCCAATGAGTGTGAGACATCATTGATGTTGTCATCTATGGTATGGTTATTAGCATCAAGAAATTCCTGATCACTATCACCATCACCATTGTGTCTTCTACAAGTGAGGTGTCTTTATCTGGTTGAGAGGCCTCTGAGCTGGAATTTGAAGGCATGCCAGATGTATCAGCTGAATTTGTCATTGTTGTGCTGATAGAAACCTCATTTGCTGAAGTAGTTCCAACTGGAGCTGAAGATGTATGAGTTGAAGGTCTTCCTAGCTCAAATCTTGGATCAGGATCACCTGTATTTAGATTTTCTGCAGATCCTGAAACATGCTCACAAGATTTGTTAAAACAGTTGGTAACTAAATCAAGATCAAACAGCCAATCCGGACCAGAACCAGCCACACAAGGAGTGTGCTCATTGAAAGTCACATTGGCTGACTCCTCAACAATTCTAGTTCTGAGATTGTATACTCTATAAGCTTTAGCTTGAGAAGAGTATCCAATGAAATGTCCATCATCTGATTTCTCAGCAAACTTGGCAATTTGATCTTTGGTATTCAAGATGGTGCAGGGACATCCAAATGACCTGAGAAAACCAATGAAAGGTTTTTCTCTTGTGCCAAAGTTCATAAGGAGTCTTACCATGTGTCTTAACTACTAAAACTCTGTTTTGCACATAGCAAGCAGTATTGACTGCCTCTGCCCAGAAGGTGATAGGCAGTTTAGAGTCAGACAACATAGTTCTTGCAGCTTCAATAAGTGTCCTGTTTCTCCTTTCAGCAACTCCGTTTTGCTGAGGAGTCCTGGGAGCACTATATTGTCTTGTAATACCTTTTTCATCACAAAATGTATCAAGGATTTGGTTCTTGAATTCAGTTCCCTGATCACATCTTATGGTTTTGACCTTGTGATCACATTGATTCTCAACTTTTAAGATGAAATTCTTCAGAATCTCAGGGGTTTCATCCTTAGTTCTAAGGAAGAAGACCCAAGTGAATCTTGTAAAATCATCTGTGATCACCAGACAGTAAGAGGTCCTTCCTAAACTCATTACACTGGTGGGGCCAAAGAGATCCATATGTAACAAGTGTAGGGGAGTAGTGATGGAGTTCTTTTCCTTAGGCTTGTGAGATACCTTGTGTTGCTTCCCTTTCAGGCATGCAACACAATGATCATCACTAGTAAACTCTTTCTTTGGCATTCCAGTTACCAGATCATGTTTAATTAATTTATTCATGTTCTTAAAGTTTACATGGCACATTCTTTTATGCCATAGGAAAGACTCATCACTATTTGCTTTAGATAGAAAGCATGAAACTTCTCCTGAGGGAGATGTTTCTTGCAAATCCATCTTGTACATGTTCCCTTTCCTGGGGGCTCTGAGCAGGATATGCTCATGAGGAATGACCACACCAGGCTTGAGAACAATGCACTCATGCTCAGTAAAGAGCATGTTATGACTCTGATCACAAAATTGGGATACACTCAGAAGATTGTACCCAAGCTCCTTAACAAAGTTTACCTTCTCAATGCTGAGCTTACCATTTGTGACCTTGCCCCTTCCAGAAATGTAACCACCTTCATCTCCTCCAAAAGCAACTGGTCCTCCATCAATTCTCTCAAAATTATGGAGTAGAGACCTATTGCCTGTCATGTGCCTGGAACAGCCACTGTCAATTATCCAGACATTCCTGTTTGTCTTGAGCTGTTCCTGCACAAAGAAAATGATTAGTTACATTTGGAAACCCAAGCCTTACTTGTCTTGGGCTCATTAATGTAATAGAAGGTAATGCAACAGTAATAGATCCTATGGTTGTACTATGGGGATCTTCAGCTGTTGTTGATGGAGAAACCTCAGTCATTTGGTCTTTCTTAGACTTCCACACCACCTTTGGAGTCTTGGACTTGACCTTCAAAACCTTAGAAGCTTTTGGAACTTCACAAGTTTTGATGACTGATCCTTCGGAAGAATCTACAGTCACTGCAGCAGACTTTAGTGCTTCGGAAGAACTCCTTTCTTCCGAGACCAACTTTGCTTCCGAAGGTAATTTTCCATTTACCTTCTTCTTTGATTTGGAGCTTCCGAAGGAAACAGACTTTCCTTCCGAAGCTTGAGACTTCTTGAGACTCTTTGAAGTCTTTGTTTTAGTCATGTGGACAGTACTTTTAGGATTGTATGGGCAATCCTTAGCAATGTGAGAAGTACTTTCACACATAACACACAACATTTTCTTCTTCAAAGAAGTCTCCCTTTGAGAGCAAGACTGGCTTTGGTCACATCCCTTCTCCACCTTCATCTTGGTAGATGCTGAGACAGTTCCTTTGGGCTGTGAACTGTTCTTGGAGTTTGATGGTCCAGGCTGTGCAGCAGTGGTACACAGCAGCTCAGTCTTCTTCTTGTACTGAGATGATTTGAACAAGAACCATGACTCTTAGCTGAGGAGTCTTGGTTGATGTCTTCAGTCCTTACTACTTTGAAACCTGCAGAGATAAAAACTTGTTTCTGCTTAGCATCAAAAGTAGCCTTGATTTCTTGAGCCTTCTTTGCCTTCCTTTTGCTCTTTCTGATCAAGTTCTTTCTTTTGGACTTGGTCATCACAGTTGATTTCTTCTCCTCAGAAGGATAGTGGCCCTTGGAAGAATCCTCTTCTTCACTCTTCTCAGAGGAATTCTTCACTATCACTTCTTCATCATCCTCACTTACAGGATCTATGAGAGGAAGCTCATCTTCACAAGTTCCACACCTAGGAGATCTTACAGACAAGATTGTGTGTGGAGGAGCTATCTCATTTGATCCCAGTCCCTGTCTATTTTGATAACAAACCTTGTTGTGCAGGGATGAGGATATCATGTTCTTGAAGGTCTCTTCTTCAAGAACACTCTTCTCTGCCTTGGCTTTGCTGATCACAAGCTCAGCCTGGCACTCAGTTAACTTAGTGATGAGATCTTGGATCTGAGTTCTGAAATCTGTATGTTCATGTTTTAGTACTGAAATGGTTTTCTCCAAGTCTCTATCTTTAACTTGTAATCATTTTCAGACTTTCTAAAATCAGATTTTAATATATTTAATGACTCAAGATCAGATCTCATCTCTAGGTTATAGGACCTGTATCTATTTACTTTAGCAATGCATTCAGGGGAGCAAAGATGTTCCAATACCTTGGCTTCATCATGGTCAGCCATCAGTGCTTGGTTTGGAGAAGCATCCTCCACCTGAAAACTCCAGTCAAAGCCTCCTTCTTCAACAGCAACAGCAGCATGTTGCTTTGTCTTCTCAGCCTGAGGAGCTTTGTCAGTAAAGTTTGGTCTGGGTTGTGTTTGGCCCCCATTTGCTTTAGGTGCCTTACACTCCCTGGCAAAGTGACCCATAAGGTTACAGTTGTAACACTTAACTTTGCTTTTATCCAGCCCAAACTTACTACTGGTAGCATTGCTTGGAAATCTTCTTCCTGTCCTCTTGTAGAACTTCTTGGCTCTGTGAGTGAGGAGAGCCATCTGCTGAACTATCTCCATGTATTCCAGGTCATCTGGATGGATACAGTCCAGGTCTTCAAGAGTGAAAAGATAATTCCCACAGCTTTCATCTGCAGACACAAAGGCTTGAGAAGAACTTGTCTCTTGGAATGGGCTTCCTTGAGTAAAGTTCTCCCTTGGTGTCTCCGGGAAGGTGATGAAAGGACCCTTTTGTGAGTTGTCAGGGTAGCATAAGAGATGATGCTGGGGTTCTATGCTGTCCCTTTCAACCACATGAAGGGCTGAACCCATTTGATTGTTGGAGTTGCCAGATGAACCTTGCATGTTCATCTCCATCTGGTATCCACTGAGAATCCCATACAACTCTGTAAGAGTAAGAGTCTTAAGGTTCTCAGTCCTCTTGATCACCACACAATAGTGTGTCCATTGCCTAGGAAGTGAGGACATGAACTTCCTTACAATGTCCCTGTTCTCAAGAGGAACTCCTCCATCCACTAGGGTATCCACAATCTCAACATACCTGAAGTATTGTTGGGTCATGGTCTCACCTGCTTTGAAGGTGAAATTTTCAAACTGCTGCTTCAGAAGATCTTTCTTGTTCTCCTTGGCTTCAGAGGAGCCTTCATACATCAGCTTCAGTGCATCCCACAGCTGTTTGGCTGTCTTGCACTTCTTAAAACCTCTGTATACAGAGTTTGGGAGAGCAGTCTGAAGAGCAGTCATGGCCTTCCTGTCAATCTCTACTCTTTTTCTATCTTCATCTGAGTAGTTGGCCACATCTTTAGGAATCATACCAGCACCAGTAGCAGAGGGGGTGCTGGGTATGAAAGGTCCATTCTCAACAGATTCCCACATTCTTGAATCAAGAGACCTGATGAAGCCTTCCATCCTCATGCACCAGGTGTCAAAATCATCAAGAGTGATCAGTGGGGATTTGTTCATGGTTCCAGTCTCCATATCAGTCTTTGAGATGGAAGCCATTTGAAGAGTTTAGCTTTTGTGTGTGTGAGGGATCTTAAGATGGTTAGATCTTATATCAAGAGCCTGAATGCTCTGATACCAATTGCAGGACCATTTAAGGGCTTAAACACAATTACAACACAACAACACAATGAGGAGAATAACTAAGCTCTAATCAAACAGTGAACTGGGTAACCAAGGGTGATACAAAGAACACAAGTAAAGCAAGAGACAGAACAAGAGAGTATGGGTTTCAAGGAGGCAGTATATTGCTTTCTCAAGTTCTTTTACAAGTGTTACAAAGCATAAAGAAAAGATACAAGAACTTGAAATACTTATACTACAACCTACAGCCGGCTATACTATGAAAGCCAGCTGGATACAATTGACTAGACACTAACAAAATCAATTGTAGGATCAAAAGGCATATCTGCCTTTTGACCTTGTGACTATGACATGCCATAGCTCACATCCTTATACAATACAAAAAGGATAAAGTACATAAAGTGGAAAGTTGAAGACTCAAGACCTCAATGTACAGTTACCAAAAGCAAGGCCCTTTTCACCAACTCATGTAAGTTGGTGACTTTACAGAGATGCAGCGGAAAAGGTGCTTTATGGAACAGTACATCAGATAAAGCATGTATACTAAAAGTCTTCGGAAGAAATCTGTCTTTATAGGTTGAAGCTTCGGAAGACTTTGTCTCTGAAGCTTCGGAAGACTTCATGTTTGGCTTCGGAAGATATTGGTCTTGGCTTCGGAAGATTTTACACTTAGAGTATTTTCTAATGCTTTGTGTAAAACTTCCGAAGCATTCTTCACTTCAGTACTTAGTGCATGTTGCTGAGACACTTAGGCTGTTTTGGGTTGCATCAGACTTCAGGAATCCTTACATCAGCTTTATCATTAATTTTAGTTTGAGTTGAATCTTTTTCAAACTTAGTGCCAGGCACAAAATGATTTGACAGAGTGTTTGTCATTGTTGTAGGTAAGGATGTGTAATTATCATTTATAGGTGGTGCAACCGCATTATAACCCAACCCAGACCTTTTCTTTGATTCAATATGAGAATTTAGTAATTTCTCATATTTCTGAGATGATAATTGAAACTTCTGAAGTTTCACTTCAGTTGATGCATGATCAGCCATGGATTTTGTTAAGGAAGTGGTCAAATGCTCAACTTGGGCTTTTAGGCTATAATTTTCAGAAACAAATTTTTCTAAATCCTTTTGCAAAGAATTAATTTTTATTTGATATAATTTATGTTCTCTAACATGGGATTCATTCAAAATCATTGTTTCTTTTACTTTATCAGCCAACTGTTGAGCATGGACTCTATATCGTTCAACTTCCTCAACACAAGTTGATGAACACAATCTTTCTTTTACCTCTTTTGCCATTGGTGGAACTGTTTGATCCATATGAGCCATCAATGCTTGATTCTCTTCCAAAACTTCCTTCTCATACAAACTCCAGTCACACGTTCCATCTTGAAGTATGATCAGCCCTGACTCCTTTGAGTTACTAGGTCCAGCTGATTCTTTGGTGGCTGGTGGGAAAGCATTGATCAGTTGAGATTGTTTGTGCAGAGGTCTTTGAGAAGACTGTTGATTTGCTTGAATCTAATGTTGTTGATGATGTTGGTGTTGTCTCATCTCTGGATATGACTGTTGATTGCATTCTCTTGAGAAATGTCCATAGAGATTGCATTTGTAGCATCTTACTTTTGATTTGTCAACATCAATCTTTGATGTTTTGCTTGCTGAAGCCAAGTTCTTATTTCTCCTGAGATATTGCTTAGCTCTATAAGCAATCATGGCCATCTGCCATTGTAGATCCATCTCTTCCACTACATCAGGAGGCAGTTCTTCTAAGTCTTGTTGGCAAATATTGGCTGATGTTAGAGAGCTTCCCAGATATGCTTGAAAACTTGAGCTAAAAGCTGCAAAGGTGCTCTTTGTTCTTCATAGTCCAATATCACAGTTATTGGTTCTAACTGATTTGCTGAAAAGGAAGACTTAGCTGTTGCTGCAGGTGTATCTTGTCTATCAGTAGTTCTTCCTTTATTCTTTTGCTGCTTGTCTTGAGATGATTTCTTTGAGGGTTTTGAAGCATAGAAGCTAACTTCCTCCTCATCATCACTCCTAGCACAAGAGTTATCACTTTCATTGTTTGAAATAAATGCACTTCCTACATTATTTGTTTCTTTGAAGTGATAGGGTGAGACATGAGTTCTCACACTCTTGTTTCTTGATTTTTCGTCCATTTCAAGAGCTTCCACTTTTGCAACCAGAGTATCTAAACCAGTTGCTTTCAGATCTATAGTGTTCTTGAACATGGATACAGTATGCTTCCAACTTTTTGGCAAAGTATGGAGCATTTTCTTGTTTAATTCCTCACTTGTATACTTCAACTCCAGAATATTCATATCAGTGACTAACTGCATGAATCTATGAAGTTGCTAAGGAATTGACTCACCCTCAATATGATGAAAAGTTTCATATTGTGATCTGAGGGTGTCTCTCCTTATACTTCTTATCTCATCACTCCTTTCGCAGAGAGTGTGAAGTATCTTCCATAAGGAGTGTGTTGTTTTATAGTTCTCACACCTGATTAATATCTCTTCAGGTAAAGCCATACTAAGCAAACTGTATGCTTTTATATCAACTTTAACCTTTTTGACATCATCAGGTGATAGATCTTTCGTACTGATTGGTTGATTTTTGTCATTATAATCCGGCCCAAGAGTGGGTGGAATATAAGGACCTTCAGTGATGGAAATCCACAAGTCAGAATCAGTATAGTTTACATGATTCCTGAACTTGATTTTCCAAGACTTGAAGTCTGCTTTTGTTTCCAACTTCGGAGGTTGGTAAGATGAACCACTGAAGTTGCTCATGATGTTAACAAGATCTGCTATTAAATTGATTTGAATATAGAAACAAGTTAATTAAAAACGATTGCAGTTAAACGAAATCAAACACAATTAAAACACAACTAACACTGATAGATCAATTGATCTAAATCAATGAGCACTTGGCTCTGATACCACCTGTGAATCCAAGGATTGTCAACAGGAATTATCAGTGTGAATCAATGACAAGTCAACGTTTGCGGAGTTAACGTTGATTTGGTTTAATTGTGTTTAAACAACTTTAAATATCAATGAAATATCAAGAACACACGTAACAAAACACAATTAATGATTAATCAGTATTTTATTATAATGTGTTGATGATTACAAAAGAATTGAATGTACGATATCAAAGAATGCTATGATGTTGTGTATGCTAAAGTTGATCGGAAGACTTTTGATGATTGTTGTATTGCTATTACTGTTCTCAATCAATAAATCGTCTAACTCAATCGTGTTTGAATCGAAACCTAGGATCCATATTTATAGACAGAGGTGTTTCAGTTATAGGAAACACCGGATCTCTTGGGATTTGATTTGTTTCTGTTAAGGAATCATCGGATTTCTCGGGATTCGCATAACCGCCTTGTTGACTTGTTGACTTGTTGACTTGTATAATACAAGTGTTTGGACTCCGCAGGAATATTGTCTTCAGTAATAATTTGTTCTTCCGTAGGTAATGTTCTTCCAAAGATATCTTGTTCTTCCGAAGGTATTGTTCTTCCGAAGGTATTGTTCTTCCGAAGGTGACTTGTTCTTCCGAAGGTATCTTGTTGTTCATCCGCAGAAGATCTTTGGATGTATAATTACTTGTAAGAAATATATCTACGGAAGAACAAAATGTTCATCCGTAGATGTTTCTTACACTTGGTCAATTTCACAAATTGACCAATTATAATTTTTTGTTCCTGCAACCATATATAAACCAACACATATATAAATGGGTTAACCTATATATTTAATGCATACACAATAATGAAATACAAAAGTTCATTACAGATATTAATTCAAGTACTAAGCCTATACATAATGACTAGATTTACTGATTCTAGACCTAACAGTCAACTGTCCTAATTGAAGGAAGAGGCTCTGTTATACTCGAATCAAGGAACAAAGAACAAAGACTCCTGACCGGGGTCTATTACATTCCCCAACTAAGGAGTAACATTCTAAGTCTTGGAAAAGCCACAGAAAATGGGTGTGAAGTGAAGATGAAAGATGATCACCTATGGTTGCATGACAAGACTGGGAAGTTGTTGATGAAAGTTAAGAGGTCACTAAACCGGCCTATAAGGCTGTCTTTAATGTGAGTTCCCCAATGTGCTTCAATATGAAAATAGACAGTGTGCCATGGCTCTGGCATGGCAGACTTGGGCACACCAGCTTTGAGACAATAAGAATGATGTGCAGTACAGGGATGGTGAATGGAGTCCCCAGAATAAATCCACCTGCTCAACTATGTGAAGCTTGTCTGGCTGGTAAGCACACTAGACACTCATTCCCTACTAAATCTTCATATAGAGCTTCACACCCACTTGAATTGGTCTCAGTTGATCTCTGTGGACCAATAAGCCCCACACCACTGTTGGTAACAAGTATTTTATGTTACTAGTGGATGAGGCAACTAAATACATGTGGGTATACCTGCTAAAAAGGAAAGATCAAGCATTTGAACAATTCAAACTGTTTAAATCTAAAGTAGAAACGGAACTGGGTCATAGACTTAAAGCCTTGAGATCTGATCGGAGGGGGGGAGTTTACATCACATGAGTTTGACAATTTTTGTGAAAAAGAGGGTGTTAACAGGTTGCTAACAGCTCCTTACTCCCCTCAACAAAATGGCACTGTAGAAAGGAGAAATAGGTCCATTTTAAACATGACTAGAAGCATGATGAAGGCAATGAAAATACCCAGGGAGCTTTGGGTTGAGGGTGTGAGACATTCAGTGTATCTATTGAACAGGTTACACACTAAGGCTCTACCAAAATGCACTCCTTATGAAGCTTTAAAAGGAAAGAAGCCAAACTTGAATTACCTGAAGATATTTGGTTGTGTGGGTCATGTGAAGGTTACTAATCCAAATATACAGAAGCTTGAAGATAGGAGCCATCCCATGGTATATTTGGGTGTAGAGCAGGGGTCTAAAGCACACAGAATGTATGATCCACTTCGTAACAAGGTAGTTGTAAGTAGGGATGTGAAGTTTGAAGAAAATAGAATGTATGATTGGGGTGAAGTCCATAAAGAGTGTGTGTCTGGTTCTAACTGGATTGAATTTGATGTCCAAGAAGAAGAGATTGGTTATGAAGGTGGATCTCAAATGAGCTCAAATGAACTAGCAAGTGAGCAGGTTGTAAGTGATGATGTTGTTGAAGCAACTCATGAGCAAGGATTGAGGAGATCAAACAGAGTCTCTCAGGTGCCTAAAAGGTTGAGTGACTATGTGTTAGAATGAGGAGTCCAATATGGGACAGCTCAGCAACAAGAAATGGGTGATGTGGAATTGTTGCTTACACAAGATGAGGAACCTACCTGCTTTCAAGAAGCACTGAAGGAGAAGGTGTGGAGACAAGCTATGAATGAGGAGATTCAGGCAATAGAGAGAAACAAGACATGGGTCCTCTCAAATGCTCCTTTGAATTGTAATCCAATAGGTCTGAAATGGGTATATAAACTAAAAAGAGATGCAGGTGGTGTGATAGTAAAACACAAGGCCAGGTTGGTTGTAAAAGGGTATGTGCAACAACCAGGGGTGGATTTTGAAGAAGCATTTGCTCCAGTGGCTAGAATAGAGACAATTAGATTGATTCTGGCATTGACTGCAAAGAAAGGTTGGAGAGTGTTTCATCTAGATGTGAAGGCAACATTTCTACATGGTGAACTCAAGGAGAGTGTATATGTAAAGCAGCCTGAAGGGTTTGTAAGAAAAGGGGCTGAGTACAAAGTCTATAAGCTCATTAAGGCTCTATATGGGTTAAGACAGGCCCCAAGAGCCTGGAATACAAGACTAGATGAAGTGTTGAAGGAAATTGGATTCAAGAGGTGTCAGCATGAGCAAGCAGTTTGTATCAGAGTTAAGTTAGATTCCATCTTAATTCTAGGAGTGTACGTAGATGATTTGCTTGTAACTGGAAGTAATGAACAAGAAGTAATGGAGTTCAAGTTGCAGATGCAATCAAAGTTTGAAATGACAGACTTTGGAATACTATGTTACTATCTCGGAATTGAAGTTGCACAAGTAGAAGAAGGCATACTAGTTAAGCAATCTGCATATGCAAAGAAGGTGGTAAAGCTGGCAGGTCTAGAAGGGTGTAATGCACAAAGACTCCTATGGAGTCTGGTCTGAAGTTGTTTAAAGATGAAGGAGGAGAAGAAGTAGATCAAGTTCATTACAGAAGGTTGGTTGGATCACTGAGGTACTTAACTCAAACTAGGCTAGACTTGACTTTTGCTGTTGGGTATGTAAGTAGGTTTATGCAGTGTCCTAAAGTAGCACATTGGAAGGCTGTAAAGCATTTGATTAGATATGTATCAGGAACTATCCATTATGGGTTGAGATACAAGAGAATGGAAGGTGGAGGTCTGGTTGGTTATAGTGATAGTAATCATTTAACAGATAGTGATGATGGTAAAAGTACCTAAGGGAATGTTTTCTGTTTCAATGGATCGGTAGTCTCTTAGCATTCACAGAAGCAAGCAACTGTAGCCTTGTCTTCATGTGAAGCTGAGTTCATGGCTGCTACCTCAGCAGTCTATCAAGCTTTGTGGCTTCAAGGTGTTCTTGAAGAAATCACTAATCAAAAGTTGGGTGCAATAACTTTGTATGTAGATAACAAATCAGCAATACAATTGATGAAGAATCCTGTTTTCCATGGCAGGAGCAAACATATTAACACTCGGTATCATTTTATTAGAGAGTGTATAGAGAGAGGTCAAATTCAAGTTGATTTTGTTAGTGGAGATTTGCAAAGAGCAGATGTTTTGACAAAGCCATTAGCAAGAGTAAAATTTGAAGAAATGCGGTGCTTGTTAGGAGTTAAAGACTTGAGTAATGAATTGTGGAATTAGGGGGGAGTATGTTGGAGGATTGAGTTGTAATTTCATAGATTTTAAGGGGTTAGTTTGTAAATGTTTCTGTGTATATAAGTAATCGGTGTTTGTATCATCTAATTCATTCAATAATAAAATCTCATTCTTCTTTGTTAGTTAGTTTTGTTAGTTTTCTTGGTGCCTTTTGTTTCACTCAGAACGATATATATTGATCCTAATTATTAGTAGAATAATATTTTCTATTGAAAAATGATTGGAAATTAATTAAATGGATAAATACAAATGCAGGAAGGTAGTTAGGTGAGTGCTCATGTTTTAAAGATGAAGTGCTATGTTGACCAACTTGACAAGCTTAGTTTTTATCTTTGAATGAGATGATGTGAATTTGATCCTAAACTCATTTCCCACTTTAGTCATTCAATCATTCATTATGAATTTCAATCTGAAGGATTAGAAGAAGTCTATCCTAGAGTTGCATGTGATATTATAAACAATTGAGGTAAACATATTAGAAAAAGCATCACCCATGTTGATGATAAGAAAATGAGAGTTCAAGAAGCAACGCAAAGGTAAACGCTGGAAGCGCAAGGCAGAAGCGAAATGTAAATGTGTTGCTTGTATGTATACGGTAATGAATTTTCTAAAAGACGATAGGTGCTTCTCATTTGATGAACTCGATCGCTAATGGAGAAACCGCCCTAAGTACTTGGCTAAGCTAAAGAAGCTTTGCTAATGTAGTAGGGCATTCGGGAATTCATATGATAGAATTTCACAATTATTCTTGTGATACCTAAGTGTTTAACATAGGCTATACTCACATGTGTAATGATTTGAAGGGACTAAAAAGAGGTAGGAGAAGTAAGATGAGACACTTTGGATCTCCATGTTGGATATGGAATGTGTTTTGTTAAAGTGATACCGTTGCATTTTATATTAAGGGACTAAAAAGAGTTAGGAGCATTGAGATGAGACATTTGGCATGATGATGAAATTTTGGCTTATGGATAACAAGTTTTATTTTAAGGCTAGTCCCATAATGAAATTTAATTATGAGATTGATATAAAAGGTTCACATGGTAGATTTATATATGCACTTAAAGTACAATTTTAATCAAACACGTGCACAAGTTCGATGTTTTAGGCCAATCGAATTAAATTGTGCAACCTAATTAAAAAAACAAAACTAAAAGCACTTAAGCACTTGAAAAAATTGGTTCGTACCCAGAGACGTCTCAATCAAGCCGAAGTAAAAAATTAGAGGCCTCATTTTTTTCAACTAATGTCCAGTAGAAATTTCGTTTTTGCTTTTAGACCAACCAAAATTCATATTTTCGATTTCCATATAACATCGAATACCTAAGAAAAAATAAGTATTGAACATAAATCAAGTCTTAAACTAATGTATAATTGAACACTTTCAGGCCCAAAATAAGAACATACTATGTTTTTTTTAACGGAAAATCTACCTACTTTTAAATTACTCCAAACTAATTTACATCATTTTCGGTTTAGACTCAAGACCTCCCTCCAAGAGACATGATCTATCAAGTAGGCTAGCCTTGCATCGGTAAAAAACCAATTATGTACATGTTACTTTTTTAAATAGGTAAATTGTCTATTTAGCTATTTATATGAGACAAGTTTTACCCAATTTTTTAGTTTTTATTTTTATATGAAATTCACCATCTTGAGCATCACATTAATCTAAACACATCTTACCATTAATAACCCACGGACACCGTGGTTTAGATGAGCTCATAGTCTTGTTGCTTAATTCATACGCCCGATTTGCTTTAATTCATACCTGAGCTGCATTATCAAATTTGATTTTTTTTCTTTTGTTAAGAATTTCAAGTGTGATCAATCTGGTAAGGCTTATGTCCTAACACTATAACACGTTGAGGCCCCTCAATCGATAACAATTAGGATCACACGTATGTTGGATGAACAATTAAAAGAGTATGCACAGATTGTTACTCATGGTGGGAAAACGGAGTCAAAATCAAGAGGCAATTCACACGCAATATACTACAGATTCCACTCTAAAATTGTTGATACATGGTGGGTATTTATACCCTTACAAACAAGAGTTACACACTAACATAACTAACCCCTTAAATTCTTACTAATTACAAGTTTGACTTTTCTATTTTTGACCTTTCTAATCTGACTTTAATTGACTAATTTCTTGATTACAAATATCAAGCATAACGTAGCCTACAAACATTATAACTTTTCTTTTGGTGACATATGTTTATTGATACAGGGTAAGGTAACATACTATAGGATACAATAACAACCACTATACCATTTATTGAATTAAAAACATTTCTATACTCCGTTCAAAAAAATTTAACATTTCTATACTATCGGTGATATGTTTATTACTAATAACAAGGATTCCTAAATGACCAATTATTGGACCTGACATGCTATTATAACTTGCACTTCAGGCATCGAAACATGCACTTCATGCTCTTTTAGTAAGCTGCATATGACATCGGCATCTACAGATAAACGGCTGTACGTGCAGGTAAAAGCGTTGTACCTTTTTCACGATAGGAATTACTCATCAACTGGGCAGTTATCAAGAAACTGCTTTATGACTTTTCGCTCATCAGTTGTTAAATCAAAATCATCACTACTCACTCTCCCCCACAATGCAGTGGTTAAGCTCTTTGGATCATCATCACTTACCTTCATCGTCATTCGAACAGTTGGCTTTAAGTATACCAGTAATACCATCTAGATTAATCAGAATGCTGACTCTTATGGAAAGTGAATCATACCTGGATATAGTTGTTGACATTGCCATCTTTATTGACCGGAGTTAACAGTTCGTGTTTATTTGTCACCCACTCACCATCCACGATATACTTGTACTCATAACGTCCTTCCTGTTATATATGTATATAAATAACACAAATAAAGCTAGGGCTTTAAGCTCTCAAAATTTGGAAAAGTTTTAGTGATAATAATTATAAAATTTAACGATCTGATAAACATGTTGAGAATGAATCAATAAAACCCATCATTTATTTTACATGCTAACTTTTCACATTGAAAAATTAAATTAGTTTTCAAATAATATGGAAAAACTAAAATCAAATTGCCATAAAAGTCTGAAGGGAAAGAAAATTCGTCCAAAATGATATTAGTTAGATATTGATAGTGTAAATTCATTTAAGAATCAAAATTAATAAAACATGTTGTACAAGGTGACATTCTGATAAATATACCAAATTAATATAAAAAACCTCAGTCTTCTTTTTGCAATGCATATATTGCCTAAGGGTCATGTTAATAATTTATGTGACATTTACATTTGCACAAAGAAGGGTTTCGATATTAAAAGTGATAAAAGAATTGACTTAAGATCCATAACATCACAACAGAAATAAATACAATGACTATTTTGTCACTAAAGGAGATGATTACCGGCAGATCTCTATGAAGTGTCCACGAGCCTCGACTCTCATCATATTTCAGTGGAATTCTCTGCAATGAACCAACAATGTTAACTGTTTATTGAGTTACCTTCTCGTGTATGTTTTCGATGACTAATAATGAAATGTCTAAAATGTCCTTCCATGAAATAGCTGAATCTAGAACAAGAACATTCGATCTTCATAGTTACCTGACCCCATCCAATATCAAGTCCAGATATTTCCACTGAAGAACATTCACCACCCTTCCATGTCAACGTAACAGGTTTCCTTTTTAGGCCTGTAAGCTGGAAAAACAGTTTAAGAGCATTCAATGAACTATGTAAAACGAGTGCAAGAACCAGCGCATGATCAAATAACCTGAAAAAATACATCTTATGGCACAAGAATGAGCCGATTCAAGAAGAAAATAACTACTCAATGTCACAAAGCAGATAACTTAGAGAGAATATATGAAATAAGAGCTTGAATGACTCACAATGTCGACTGTGGCACTTTTTATAGCATCTACTTTGGGAAAACAAGAACGCTTACTCTGCACAGAAAGCAATAGAGAGTTGCCAACTATACACATAAAGTGTTGAAGCTAATCATGAAATTCTAATAGGAAAAGACTAGTGAACTTACCAGTAGAAAACTGACTGCATCATTTAGCTTATAACCTTGAACCCAGAGCATGTATGCCAACTGTAAATCACAGAAATCGCATTAGTAATTTTCTATGATACATTCTTTAAAAGCATTTTGGTGAGTGAAGATGCTCTATATAGATATATAAATAAATGCACATAAACACACACACACTCAGAAGGAGAAGAAGAAGCGACGACAAAGACGAATTGAAGTTTGTAGACATACCGCAGTTGCAGGAGCTCTACCAAGTCCAGCTGTGCAGTGTATATAAGTTACTCCCCCATTTCTGTTAATGGCTTTGTGCAATTTGCTCACAACATATGGAAGCCTAAGCCTCAAATCAAATGCATCAAAATCCCTGCTCCATTATACCAAGTGACATGAGTATAATTTGAATACAAGTATAGAAATGGAAAAAAAATAAAGAAGACTACACAAGTTGTAATACTCAGCCCCTTATATCAACCAATATTGTTCGCTTTGCTCAAAAGGAGCGCACGAATTTGTTTTGGTTACCCAAATGAGAACTTTCAAGGAGGTCACCCATCCTGAATTGTTCTCCTTCAAGCACGCTTAACTATTGAGTTCTATCATCCACAGCAAATGCGTCCAAAAAGCATTGGTGGAATATGAGTCCTTCGGTATATCTCTTGGTTGAACAGATGATGTTTAAGGAGTCACAAATAATATATAGGATCTTTAAATGAATCATATCCAACCTTATTTCTGCACGTAAGTGTTCAATGTCATCGAAAGTGCTCGCATATTCACGTATAGCTCCAATGTCTACACTAAAATATCTGTAAAACAAGTGAAGGGAAAAGCATGTCCCTCTCTAGCTGTGCATATAAGTATATAATATTTAACTGGTATGATGTAACAAAAAGCCAGCTATTTATTGGCTTCTTATAAAGAAGATTTTATAGTTTAGTATTTCTTTTGGATACTCAAGATCAGAATTTTGTTGCAAGCAATAAATGGTTTTTACTCCAATACTCCGAAGCTTGTCAACATCTGCAGGAGTCTGTCATTTAATGAAATAAGTCAGTTTTGAAACAGAGAATACATCTAAATTTCGGAGAGAGGAAAATCACCTGCAGACATGACCCAACAATTAAATCTGGAGTAATAAAATTGTAGTTCATTCCTAGCTCATGCCTATATGTCAATACTGAAAATCATTGTATTAGCAACAAATTATTTGTGAGAGATTATTTTTGTACACATTAGAATTATAAAGCGACTAACCAGCACCCATTGCTTCAGTCATGTTAGTACTATAAACCTCAGATTTCTCTTCACTCTCTATAGCATCTTCAGTGTTGACACCGGATGTCGAACTAGGTGTTGCCTGCTTAATCACAAGCATATAATTAGGTTATACTAATGAATCTACAGGTAACATCTTTGCACAAAAGGATCAACATGCTTTATAACAATCTAATCTTTCGTATACTTAATATAATCACATTAGCCATGGATACTTAACAAGATTGGCTGTCAAAACCTCATTGCTTAAACAAGAGCCAAGAGGCTACCATTTTCGCTTTTTTAAGACCAAAACCATGTCATTTTGTATAGGACTCGTGTGTCACCACCATCTGGTATATCATTTTCTCATTGTTTAACCTGATTGGTTGCTCGGCCGCACCATTCTTAGTTTTCAAGGCCAACATTGTGCAAAAATCATATTGAAGGTCAAAACAGCAACATTTGGTATAAATAAGTCTAGGTCGCATCTTTTGATTGGCTTATACTTTCAATTGATTTTCCTTATGGTCAATGGGTGTATTTTCTTAAAAGTTATTTTTCAGAACGATTCCTAATCTACTAGTATCAATCATCTATACTTGCATTTTGCACGATTTCAACCCTCAACCTCTTGGACAGAGAGAGTTACATTACCAGCATGATATCCCTTTAATCAAATGGCTATTTAAGTAGAAATGTTGGTCACTATTGCCATTTTCTTAATCCTCCCTAGTAATAACAATAGGTACAATTACAGTGCTTGTGTGACCTCCCATTTACTAAAAATTACAGATATTATGGTCGATTCCAACACAGAAGGTAACATAAAACCATCATACAACTCATAAAAAAAGTGGACACTGAATATTTGTGACGGAAATCAGATTCAATCAGTCCAAATTCAATAATACTAAATGAGCGTACCTTCATTAAACAGATTTGACGGTGCGCAGTAGCATTCATCAACCGGTTCTCATGATAATTTGTCTGAAGATAAAAAACATGCAATTACGCCCAAATCAAGAGCGATAAGCCTACATTAACACGCATAATTGGCACAAATTTGAAAAGTAGGATGAGTTTACCGTCATTCTAACAAAACACGGATGAATCGCAGACTGGATTTTGATGCACTGTGAAGACAAAACTGAACAGGATCTGGAAATCGAAAACGATGAAATGCATACACAATCATAGTAATTGATGGGTGAATTAAGAGTGAAAATTAGGAAAAAGTGAATCAAACCTTGGTGAATTTTGAAGGGAATTCATGGTGTGGTTGTGTTGTGTGAATTGAGAGAAACAGAACAAATCTGAGAAGCTCAGTTGTGGAGGTGGATATTTATGGGGATTTGTTTATAAAGGGATCGCCTTTCGCGATATTTTTCAAAAATGCCATTCCTTTTTGAGTTTTGATTAAGACATGCCACGTGCTGCCATGTTCAACCGTTTACCGCTAATCTTACTCCTTACGTACTTATCAAAGCGTAAAAGAGACCCGAAACAATTGGTTTGAATTCAGTTATTTTATGTGTTTTTAATGCGAAGGTCATATGTGCTAGTCTTGATTCAAGAACACGGGTTTTATCATAGTGGGTTTTTGGATGGTAGGTTTCCCTTGTAATATTTAGCGAGCCGGCGACCGGGTCACCAGCATTGTCCGTATTTGCGGGTGTGGTCTGTATTCGCGGGTGTGGGTGAACTTTCGCCAATAAGTTTACCGAGGTGACTGGGTTTACAGTATTCATTGGTCGTTGAAAAAAAACATATTTGTCAAAGCCCACTATTTCGACATATAGGTCTACATCATTTGAATAAAATACACTTTTGGTTTATTCAATAACTAGTTTGTTACACACTGCGTGTTGCGATGGCATCCTACGTGACGTGATAAAATATAGACTAAAGTTGACCTGACTCGTGTCCGAAGTAAATCCACGACGAAACGTGTAGTAACTCAAATCTATAAAGTTGAATGAACACGTATTATATTTGACTTAGACTTTTTTGCAAACAAATTTATATCGAAACGTAGACCGACTCAAAATATACATAAAAAAACACATGAAGTGGCGCTGTAGGCGGTGATATAAAGTATAGATTATAATTGTTCCGACTCGTTTCCGAACTAAATTTATATTGATAAATGGAGTAACTCGGAATTATACCATCAAATGAAAAACATACTATATAAACCAAATCCTATATCTCACAAAGAACATAGCGCTGAAAGTTGTGAATTTTCTTCCCCACATCTAACTGCTCGACGCCATGAACCCAAGAAAATACCATAAGCAATTATGCCGAAGACCCTGCAATTCTGATTGGTCTCAAGCCTATATAGTCGAGGGAAGCGTTTTGTGAAAAGAAATTCCACCGAACCACAAATCTTTCCAAAAGGAGGTAGCATGACCCCAACCAACTTTTTTTTTAAAGCTTCATAGCGAACTATTTCTTTGTTGTGAATCACAAAGAAGGATTTTGCAATTCGAAACCACACAAAAGAGAGTAGTTAAGCGCTTCCAATGAACCAACCCCTAACCCACCTTTATCTTCTGAAGCTAAGACCGCCTTCCATGTAACCCATTCAACTCAAAATTATATATATTGAGTTCAACCAAAATGTTTTAATAGGGTTAGTTACTTGGGTCTCGTCATGTAATTATATACACATGCTGTTTTAATTAGGTGCAAATAATGGATATATTAATTCATCTACGTATGTATTTAGAGTATAATATTAAACGAGTTTTATTAGCTGCGTGTTGCGACAGGACCGTACGATGACATTAAGACGGTTAAACACACGTGAGAAAGATTCACATTGAAGCCCTGCCGTAAACCAATATGAAAATTCATATAAGAAAAATTACATAACTCTATATAAAGAAAATTGTAACATTGATATGTGTTTATAACATTTGCAAATTCATATAAGAAACAAAACCACCACAAACATGTGTGATACTGTGAGACCGTTGATATATACGTAACTTTATATAAGAAAATTGTAACCTTGTCGTGTATTCATAAGATTTGAAAATTATATAAGAAGCTAAAACGTCACAAATGCATATGTTACAGTGAGACCATGGATTATACTCGGAACTTTATGTAAAAAACAAAAGCTTTAAAAAGTTTTGGACGAAATGTATAAGTAAAACATCTTTAATAAAACGTTAAAAGATATAGACCTAAGTAAAAAACTTAATATATAATAACAAAGAAAAACCTTGAAAAAAAATTGTTTTGAGAAAGAATCGAACCAGATGCATGCTCTTTATCCATGAGGCAAGTGACTTACCCATAAGGCAAGCCCACAAAGATAATTAGAAAAAAATAATGGAAAATGTATCACATTGATAATGAGTGTATATATAATGTAACATAACTAGAAAGTTTTACCCGCGCTTTGTTGCGGGTATCTCTTGGTGTCGGCTTGTCGCTGTAGTGAACATCTAATGCTTGTGCCCGAATCTCCATCATGTCAATGATTATAAAAGGGGTGATGATGCATCTGTGTTGATGCATTTCATGATGGATTAAATGCTTATTTTAAATGCAAAGAATGTAAACATTTAAGTACCATATGCTTATAATAGCATCACATCTGCTTATAATAGCATCATTTGGCAGAAGTTGTACACAACAATTATAGCTAATCATATTGGTCCCTATATACAAAACGTTATGCACGCATGATCTTCTTTAACTTGAAAACCATTCATCTACTATGAAAGCATTTAACAAATTTAAGCTCCATTAATTTCTTTTCAATATCTCAACATTTAAAGGGGCTATGAAATCCAACTACTCTAATAAAAGGGTAATTGGGGTGGCCACATGGCATCTTTCTAGAGCTATTTTTGCCACATGGCATCTTCCTATGTCCTTTGTGTTTTATTTTCCCGCCCATTCTAAAACATCTCTTAAAAAACATGCAGAGTCTTGCATTTACCCACTTGACCCGACCCATTTATGTCACCCCTTCTTAGAAAAAGAAAACCCTAATTCCTTCTTGCAGCTCTTCAACAAAGGATCGCTCCACTCAAAATCGCCTCTGAATCAAAGCTCTTCCTCACCAAATCCATTATCGACCTTCATCGTTATTGCAATGAATCGGTAATTCCCTTCTAAATCTGCATTCTTTTGTTCGACTTTAATATGCTTGTAATCTCTCTGTACGATTAGCAACACTCTGTGTTGTGATTGAAATAGTGCACTACGTTGCATCCGTAATCGTTAATCGATAATGCTTCTGTGATAGTCCAACTTGGTTTCATCGTCTTAAAATCGTTGATGATTCTGTTGGGTGCTTTGGAATCCAATGTGTTCTTCTTCAAGAATTTAAAGGTACATTTTATTTCAAGCTTTAAATTTGTTTTGTTAATCTTATCTTCTCAATTTTGTAATAAATTATTGTGCTTTGATTCAATATTTCCTACAACCACTGAATAAAATAACATAACATAGACGGTGGTTGCATCATTCTGTAATTTTTAGGTTTGACCTTATGCTTTCAAGTGTTCTGTAGTATATATGAGCATATTCACAAGTTGTATTACCACATTTCTTGTATTTGATTGTTATATGGAGCATATCGACAATTTGTATCACCACATATTTGATTATGTAATTAAGGATAGCAGTTCTTCATTTCTATATGGCATGATTTAAACAGATAAACTTTTAAGATGATACATGTTATTTACTTATTTCAACTATTGGTATAAAATAGGTGGTTTTAAGTGCTCTTTAATTTTTAGTTTAAACATTTAAATTCAAATAAACATGTGGTTTAATAAAATTGAAATGGTTGGACATTGTGGTGTGAATAATTTTTTTACATTGAAATGCATTTTTTTTGTGTTGATGAATTACTTGATAAATTACTTATATAGTAGCTACAGTTATATTTTCTTGGTGATCAAAGTACCTTCTCTACAATTATACTACTAAACAATTCATGTTATTTGTATTACATAGCTGGTTAGTTAAACATTTAACATGATTCCTAACATTTGCATGAATATAACGTTTTGATTTAAAATACATAACATGAGACTCTTCTTTTCATTATAGGGATTTTGGCAGCAGTTCCTAACTTTACATTTGAATTATTATCCACTCGATGGCGCCTCTCAGATTTTTAGTTTAAAGGCCAAGTAAGTAAATATATTTCTCAACATCAACAAAAACGATGGTGCGTAATGAAAGTATTTTTTTAAATAATAATTTTTCATAAATAAATTAATTTAATCCAATGGTTACTTTAGACCCGTTAAATTACCTCCTAACTTCTAATTTACCCATTTGGATCAGTTGAGAATAAATTACTCTATAAACTGATCCGTTTACTTTGTCACACATTTTCAGAATTTATATATATAATAATTTTCACCAATAGAAAAACATGTTCAAAGTTAACATATCATTTCCAAATAATTAAATTAACATTATTGAAAATAACACTATTACTTATAATTTGTGTAAATATATAAAAAATTAAAAATAAAAAGTTTGATATTTTTTATTTATTTTCATCCTTTCTACAAATATTTTAATTTAATGTAATTTCAACCTTTCCATCTATATTCCTGTGTAAATACCGTAAAAAACGGAAATTATAAATTTAGATTATAAACTGTCCAAAATTTTTAATTATGGAAGTAATCATTTTTAAATATATCCCAATTTTAGTTCATTATTTACTTCATTCTTCATTCCGTTTTTAGAATTAGTTATTATTAATGATATTATTTATATTGATTGATAGGTCACTTATTGCTTTTAAGTCAACCTATTATTTGTATTATCATAATTAATATATAATTATCAAAAGTAATAGCAGTAATAATTTCTCCTATAAAGACTACTAGAACACAATTTTTGAAGTACATAAGGCTTTTGAAGGCAACCTATGTTTTTTAGATTATACTCAGAAGGTCCGTATCATAAGTCTTTAAAAGCAACCTATGTTTTATAATTCTGCAGAAACCTACTCAATTAAGGTGATTCTTCTCAATGAGTAGGTTAGTTATTTTACTGAAACTACCTCCACAAATATACTAAATGATCCATTTTTTTTGTTATGCTACAAAATAATTTGTATTGTTAGTACTTTCTATTTTAGGTTAATAGAATCCAGACCACTGAATTGAATATTTCGGTAGGTTTGAAAACTTTTTGAATGAGAGAGCCTCCTTGGTATTACAAAACCAATACTTGATGCTAATTTATCTAAGTACAGATACATAGATAACGCACTAAAGGTATGTCTTATTATGACACCACTAATATGAGATGCAACAGTTTTAATTGATGGCATGGTTTTCTTATCATTCCTTTTTTATGAGATCCTGAATTGTTTTATGGCTGATTATTCTTGCATAGGTTGGTCAACAATTTTTTTTAATATTAAAATTCTTATTATAATATTCAACAGTTAAACAACAATTTAAGTGAACTTATACTTCAATGTATTTGTAAATGTTATTGGAGTACTGCTTGGAAAATGTAAGATTTAAGAATTCATCTTCAAGACTGGGAAAAAATTCTATTGAAATGTAGATTAAGCTGAAAAATATAAAGTTGTATATTCTATCATTATTGAAAAATATATGTATACTTTTTATGTATATTGTTTTGTAATTTATGTTTATTTATGTAGGGGCAACTGAGTGTTTAGTACTATATGTACTTTATGGGATACATATTCAAAAGAGTTAACAATCTTTCTATAACATCCGAATCAGAGCTATGTTATTCTTCATTT
Source organism: Flaveria ramosissima (assembly GCA_025215565.1). Taxonomy (NCBI): domain Eukaryota; kingdom Viridiplantae; phylum Streptophyta; class Magnoliopsida; order Asterales; family Asteraceae; genus Flaveria; species Flaveria ramosissima. The sequence goes on along the minus strand of CM046035.1, from coordinate 52,808,393 downwards.
GTCAAATTCAACATATACAGTGGTCATTAAGTTATTGAAACATAATTAAATAATATGTATGATATATTTATCGGTTTGTCTATTTGTTGTCATACATGTTGTTTCAAGTTCATCTATATGTATTAAGACAACTTAGAATGACATTGATGCACATGTATTTTTCTACGTTATGTTAATATTTACACCATAAAGAATCTTATGTTATGTTTAAATTTTTAAATCTATGATTTTCACATGTAAATTGTAATGAAATAATATTTATTTTCTGTAATATTTAATATTAGTCAATACGAATAAGAGCACATATATCTAACGAATTTATTATTATCCAACCCGTGTAATACACGGGTTACTAAAGCTAGTATTATATAAAAAGGAAAGTTTTGAGTAAGAGACCCATGTGCTTCATGAATAATCTTCTTACCTAATAAAAGGCTAAATGAGGGTGTAACGTGTCAGCATCACATTCATTTTAATCAAATATTTTTTTTGTTTTTCTCTTCTACTAAATAATCATATTAATTACTAATAATATTATTTATATATTTTTATATTATAATTAGTTTTTTAATAAATTAAGAAAGAGAACTTTTTATTAGTTTTATTTCTATAGCGATAGTTTTTTATAAAAAGAATTTTTTTAAAAATCAAACTGTTTTTACGTAATATTTTAAAATTGGTATTTTAAAGCAAGTTTTTTATAAAAGAATAATTAAAATAAGGAGTTATGGTAAGAAAATTTTTAAAAATGAAAAAAAATTTAAAACGTTATTTTAAAACAAAATGTTTAATTTATCTTTGAAAAAAACGAAAAAAATTAAAAAGTTCATATTATTATTTTATTACTTATAGTTATTACTTATACAATATTTCAATCATATTATGTCTTAGTATATCGTTTTATAATTAATAATTTTTATTGTATTTAATATTTTATTTATTCAACTCGTGTAATACATGGTTTACTAAAGATAGTAAAAACATATACATGAATGTCGGTAAACGAAAGCATTTAAAATAGTAAAAACAGTGATTACAAACAAATTACCAAGATAAACACACTCAAATTACATAAAAAGCATACCTCTGATTGGAATCCTCTTCAGCATAAAGTTCCAAATTACTGACAGTAATTTGTACAAAGCCAAAGATATATTTGTCAAAATTGGAACAAAGAACACAAATTTTGTTTGTATATGTAGCAGTCAACTTAATCCTAAAATCCCTAAAACACAACCGGTTCAAGACAATCGAATACCTAGTTATTAGAGATATTTCCTACCGATTATAACTTAAAATACTATCAAATATCTCTAATGCTATTGAATCCAACTTACGATAAACAATCGTCTCAACTCCGATACAAAATTAGGAACCCCAAAATACTAAGTCAAACCGTCAATTTGCACGACCAAAAATACACACAAAAATAACGGCTAAAAGACACACAAAAACACACAGGTGTGTGCACTTGCAGCTAAGCAAAATGACATAAAGTGTTGGTGTGAAGATTGAATGAGATGTCGAAATCTCAAAGTGTTGTATGATCTTGAAGAGAATTTTAAAGAATGGTATCTAGTCCCATATTGGTGCGGGAACAAATGTTTTTTTGGTTTATATGTATAAGCCTCCAAGGCTTATTAAGTATTTGGTGCTGCTAGCAACACAAAGGGATAGGAGAGAGAGAGAAAAGAAGATAACAGTATAATAATGTATTTTTATTGATAACAAACAAGACTATATGTACCATCAGTGAATCATATCTATTAACAATTAACATCAGTGGCGGAGCTTGAATATATCCGTAAGGGGGGCGGGGGCAAAATTAATTTATTTTAGGGGGGCGAACTTGAGTTTTATATAAAAATTTATACTACCCGACCAAAAATTTACACTACCGGACTAAAATTTATCACTACCGACGAAAAAAAGAGGGGAGGCGCCCCCCCCCCCCCCCCCGGCCCCTTAAATCCTCCGCCACTGATTAACATCTTAATAGAACTTTGGTCATTCTATTTTTAATTACATATGTATGTTGTAATTGTAGGTAGCGAAAACTATTTATTTTAAAACATTCAAGTGTTATTTTATTAAGCAAAAATAATTATTGTTTTCAATCATGATAATATGAAAATACGAACATGCATATATAAAAGGGACTCTTAAACACACATAAATCCTGCAAGAGAGAATGTGTGAGCCTAGACGAGGTACTATGGTATGGGTACTAGCAAAGAACATTTAGGTGTTGTTTGTTTTTTCTGCAGGAAAACGTCTGCAGTCTGCGAATCACATCTACAGACATCTGCAGCAGAAGAGGTGGACCAAATATCTGCAGTCTGCAAGAAAAAGATTGTTTGTTTTGTTTAACATCTGCAGAATGCTAAAATATTCTGTAATTAAACTAAATTTATTTTTTAAACTTTAAAAACAACTAATACATTTTTCTTTATCGGTCAATGCACTAATACATATACTCTTGCCTATAAAACTACAATCTCAAGAAAAATAAAGAGATTTATAACACGCGATCATCACACACAACACCAGGATCCGGTAAACAAAAACTATTAATCCCACTTAAATCAACAGCCATAGACTTATCAAAACTTGGAGTTGATCCCTGTAACAGATTGTTAGTCAAGTTAGGGTTCAAAGACTCGAGAGCTACAACCCATCCACCACTTTCTTCATTCTTCAACAATGGGGAAGAAGAAATCGAAGGAACTCAACGCTGAAATCCCTAATTCTTCAGCTCCATCTTCATCAGACAACATTTTCAAATCCCTTTTCGGCAGTAGTCTTCAAGAATCCAATGATCCAACCTCTATTTCAATCTTCTCAGACTCCAATCCATTCCGAAGCAAAACCACCACCGATTCTCAAAAACCCAAAGAAATCGTCGAGCAAACCCACCACCGATTCTTCGATCAGACGTCGATACCCCACAAAAAAACGACACCCAGATCCCCGATTCCGTTAACAAATCGTCGAGCAAGAGGAAAACGAAGAAAAAATCACCCAAAACCATCGATTCAGATGCTTCCGAAGTCGAATTAGATGTGAAGAAATCGATGAGGAGAAGTCGGTGAGGGTGGGTGGTAGTGCGGTGGAGAAGACGTCGAAGCCGTAGTGAGGGCGGCCAACGGTGGTGAAGACGACGGCGCCATTAGGGTTATCCATGGTGTGAACAAATGTGGATATTGATTGTGAAGTGTGGGGAAGATGAAGTGAGTGAAGATTCAGAAGAGGTTAGAAGAGGTTGTGAAGACATTGTTCCACCTCTTCTCCGTGCAGAGGTGAGGAAGACGTTTTTTAATGAAACGCCTTCCAGAAAACAAACAGTCTGCGCAGTAAAAACCTCTTCCCGCGTCTGCGAGCGTGCAGATGAAAATGTGGGGAAGAGGTTTTTTCAAAAAACAAACACCCCCTTAAACTCTTTTGTCCATTCATTATTAGTCATTATTTTAGCCGGTCCACTAGGGACTACACCATTACACTAAAACCCATGGCCTCAACTATCCCTACTATTTCAAGTTCATCCTTTGCAAATTCTTTACCAATATTTATTTCTTATAGATGCTTATATAAAGTTTGATAGCAGACCCGCGAGTCGAGGTGTTAAATTTGTTGTGTTTTGGTCGTGTTTGTGGGCCCATGGACCAAATCAGTTGTAAACTAGAAATTTTAGACGAACATGATATCATTTATATACATAAACCCTAATACGATACCAGTGGTGGACCTAGGAATCAACAGTCCCGGAGTCATAATTTGTCTATTTTTAGATGTTTATCAATATGGATTTTCACTAGGTTGATTCGGTTCGAGTTAGCAGATTATTCTAAGGATAAGGGTTGCCTAAAATTGAAAAGTTACTACTTTTATCTATACTATAAGATGAAAATATACGTGATACTCACTCAACACGAATGTTTTTAAGAGAAAAATAAAAAAAAGATAATAAAATGATTAAAGGTTTATTATGAGATTCTTGTTTTTTTAATTGAAAAAGAGTGTCATCAAAAAGAAGAATTTGCTTCTGAAAAAGATAATATAATGACTTATATTGATTCTTGCTTGAAATGGATTTTTGTGATATTTTATATAAACGAAAAAGAATGGATATTTTCTTTCACAAAACGATTTGATTTTATCATTCAGTTTAGACCCCAAGATGTATTAAGGCACCCTATCGGTAAGTAAAACAAACCAAACGAACTGTAATGACTGGACTAGCTAGACAGTTTGGAGTGAAGGTTTTAGTAGTTAGGGTCAGCTTTTTTTTTGTTTCATGTTCATTATTCGTCTTGATTTTTTGAAAGTGATTAGATAGTTCATGAACATTAGACACATAAATAACTACATATTGAACATTTGAGCCAAAAGATATATAAGAGAAGTTAACTCGGGGGCAATGATCTCTTGCTTTAATATTTTAAGGGAGAGGTGAGAGATTTTGTCTCTTTTAAAAGTTCTGTTTTCTAGCCTTGTCATTGTTGAATAATTATTAACTTGGCTTTAGGAACTATTAACTACTAATCTGTTGTTTAAAAAAAATTAACTTGGGTTGGTCTCAAGAAATAACCACCAGTCAAGCTTATTTTTAGACCATAAGCTATTGCTGAGATCATATAGACTTCAAATTAGTTAAACCTACCCATTTGCTTTAATTTGGATGCTTCAATCGATTTTAATAGTTCATAAACTCCCTAACAGGGCAGTCCAGGGATGTGTGATCACTCAGGGTCCGATCTTCTCGAGGCTAGCCCGAACTTAGTTAAATAAAAATTATATTATATATGCATATATATTTAAATAAAAACTTATAAGTCATTAATAAACTCATTAACAAACCCAATAACAATATAACTATTTTAGCCTACTAAACATAAATTAGTTTAATCCATTACCATTTACCCAATCTAATATTCAATAACAAATTAATTATTCTAGACTATTAAAACTTAGAGCTCATTAATAATCTTATAAACTTTTTACATATGAGGTATTGATTTTGTATTATATAATTTATAGGGTCTGGTCTTATTTTTTCTACTTGCACATGACCCTTATTTTTTAAAAGATTTTCAGAGACGGCACTAATCCCTACTCGATTCCAATTCATACATGATACTTAATTAAATCCCACACCTTGAGTGTTGTGGAAAATTGTTTAAAGGTCTAAAGCTTGTCATTATGATCGGATAGCTCGGGTATATTCGCTAATGGAAATTCCTATGCGGCATGCGGGTCGGTTCATACATACCGTAATGTGTGTTTTATTTGTTTTTTATGAGTTTACAGTTTTACAAATTTACACAAATGGTAAATACTTATGACTCCCATAAACGCTCTGGATCCGACAACTAATTATATGGTATCCTTTTTATGGAGGCATAATTTGTAGAAAATCATTAATTTAACATATAAAATGGAACATTGATAGAAATGCTCATTTAAGTTGTAGAGTAATTAGAACTAATTGCACACTAATACCAAAAAGTAACGCTCAATATCTTCTAGTTTCAATAAAATAGTAACTTGGTATGCCATGTATCAGTACCACAATCATTCTCACTAAAATTTTTCCGTCTCTTTTTTCTCTTAAATAATTAGCTTAATAACTAATAATATTATTTAATATTCTTTTATATTTAATAAATTAAAAAAAGATCTATTTATTAATGTTCTTTTTAAATAAACAAATGTTTTATAAAATAATTAAATTTTCTAAAGCATGATTTTTTTAAAATACGAAATTTTAAAATTGGTATTTTTAAAAATTTATTTTTTAAAGCAAAAAATAATTAATTTTGTGAGTTATAATAAGAAAATTTTTAAAAATGACACTTTTATACGATTTCTTTTAAAACAAATGTTTAAATTGTTTTTGAAAAAAAAATTAAAAATAAATTTTTAAAAAATTAATATCATTGTTTTATTAGTTATAATTAGTCATATCATATCTTAGAATATCCTTTTATAATTAATAAATTTTATATATTGATACTTTATTTATTCAACCTGCGTAATACACGGGTTTACTAAAACTACAATCCTATAAATATATAAATACTTATAAAATTTGTCAACTTTAGCATTGTATATATTTCGTTGCCGATTTGCATATGTTAAACATGGTATGAAAGGAAAGGAGGTGATTTATACATGATAAAAATTTTGATAACACAACAATTATATGTCACTCGTAACGTTAATGCTACGCTAAAAGTTTTGAATTTTTTTAACAACGCGACCGAAGTTAAGCAATAGTAAAAGAAAATAATTATAGCAACTCAAATATACTTATTGTGTGAAAAAAAATTATCATATGTAAGATATATAAAGAAGCAAAACTTGATCTACTCTTGGATCCACGCTGATGGTTCTCTGGATGTGAAACTACTGGCTCGAAACTCTCTTGATCATATTGCAAAATAGAATGTAGTCAACCTCATCACTAGAAGAGAATTCTTCTTCTAAACACCCTTCAATGAAAGAACAAGTTTCAGGTTTTTATCAAAGTAAAAATATAAGAGAAGGCGTGTGCTGATAGAAGTCTTAAGAGAGTGTATGAATGAATAACCTCTACTAATGTAATATACATATCGTGTACTATTATTTGTCAATAATGAAAGGTGATCGTCCACATAAAATATATAACCGCATGTGACAACGATAACAAAAGACGTGACTAATGATCATTTAACATGCACTCCACGTAACTTCTCACGTAGATAAAATAATAAACCTAATACAATTCTAACCTTATGCTAAAATACTATGATAATTCTACCTAAATTATATGGTTTGGTACTATATCTTTTTAAAATCTTAATATGTTTATGGAAAACATACATATTAAGTGTTTCAATATTAAAAAGAAAGAAAATAACGAATTTTCTTGTTCTTAAGAATAAAATCCTTTCTTTTTGTTTTTAAGGAGTAGTTTATTATTAAATTCTTAAGGGTACTTAAAGTAAAAATAATAATAAAAAATGGAGGGTGCTTATGTCACAAGAAGTCTATCCCTTTATTATATTCTTGTCCACTCCAGCAAACTACCAATTTTCTCCATTAATTTAACCTCCCTTTCACCCATCTCTTTTCCACATTCCACCATTCAACGTACACACTTTCATACATAATACACAACTCATTATCTGGATTTCAAAATTTCAGCTCTGGAAAAAGCAATTTTCTCCCTCTAAAAAACTTACATTACATATAGAGAGAAAACACACCGAACGCATATCTCCCTCCACTTGTCATCCACATCTCTTCCTCATCCACCCACCGCCACCGATCACCACCAACAACCACCACCGTCACCGTCATATCACCGCCTACAACCACCACCGTCACCGTCATATCACCGCCTACAACCACCACCGCACCACCGTCACCGACTTATCACCACCTACAACCACCGCCAAATCATGTCAACAGATCTACAATTACGACGAGATCTCCCTGCAATCGGATTAACGCCTCTGAAAATCAAGCTTCAATCATCATCTACACCACAGGATTCAACATCTGAGGAATCATGTACTGTTCGATTAGATGAACAGCAAGTTGAAGAATGTCAAACGCCTAAATCTCCACGGCATAAAATACCTGAAATCACCGGCTGTCCTCCGGCGCCGAAGAAACAGAGGCTGTCTGCACCTTCGTGTAAGAGACGGATATCGGAATTTGAATTCTTCGAGATCGTTGCGCGTGATGAAATTGAGTCGTTTTTCAGGTCTAGCTATGAATTCATCAATCGAAATTCGAGCTCGAATGTGAGAAGGTGTGTTCCTCTGTGAATTTACTCTCATGTTTATCGCGAAATTTGATTCATATTCTAGTGGAAGAAGAATTCATGATCGAATTCGGTTTTATGTACATGAATATGTACGTATTCTTTTCTTCTTAAACACCTCTGTTCTTCGTGATCTGTGGTATTGATCATGTTCTAATCTGAAACGTAAATCATACAATTCAGATCTGAATTATCAGTTTATATTGTACCTTGAATTAATCTATAACAAATCGAAATTGATTTTGTAGATCGTTGTTATAAATTGTTGTTATAATTTTCATTATTTTGCAATATTTGTATGTGAAATAAGAGGCTCATATCTCTCCTACCTAATTTATACAGGTCTGAGTGTTGTGCTTGATTTGTTGTTGTAAGGTACAATTATAATTCTGTGAATCACTGACAGAAAATTGAGCTTCATTGCTTCTATTTTGGATTTACTTCTAAATCATTTTGACTTCCTTTTATCTTCTTTTTCATTTGGATATAGTTATTTTTTTTCTTCAGAAAGGTGAAACAAATTGATTAAAAAACATCTTAACTTATATCCAAACAATGTTGTTGCTTCATCTTTCAACACATCACGTCTTACATTGTTGACAACTCCCCATATAAGTGAAAAAAGGTGAAAAAAACTGTAAAAAAATTGTTTGTTATGGTAGGAGAAAGTGGAAAGAATATAAAAAAAATTGTTTAATAAATCTTTATTTCTAACTTTCCTAAGAGCTGACGAATATCGAAAGAAGTAATCAAATGCAAATAATCTTCCTTCTAATTTTCTCTTTTCATTTTTTATACTTCAAAACACGAAATTGTATAATATTTTTCCTTTTTTTTTTTCTTCTCTCTTTAATTCTATTTTTATGAATTTTATTTCATGTATTAAACTTGAGAACATAACATTAGAGTCGAAGAACCGTTAGACTCTATAATGAGTTGACAATTTATAATGAGTTGACAATTGTGTCGTCACACGTAAAGAACTCATGAGAAGATTACCTAACGTCAAGGCTGGGGAACAATCTTAGATGGTAAAGTTAGTATCCATATGATAAAAATGTGTGTATAAAAATGTGCGTACATGATGTAAAACTTGGGTTTACTTTTATTAATAATTAATCAATAATAATTATATTATTAATGGGAAAAAAATTGTAATACCGTATAATTTACATGAATTGAAACCAATTCAAATCATAGTCTTCAGAAGGAAGTAAACTGATTTTTTTCACTTGAATCTTGAAACCCAGGAGATTCTTTACAGCTTCCCTATGTCTACACAATAAACGAACCAAAAGTCGAGTGGTAGTTGAGGATTTATGTTCAATAGAGATCGCTTAAAACATATCTCATGTCTTTTTTTTTTGTAACCAATGCACCTGTCTCATAGGGTATAACAACCAAATTAGTATGTTTGTACTGCTGGAGTTGTCCTCCCACCCGAGGTAACACTAAAAACGAAGGTGTCTTGAAAATGAAAACAAAGAGAAGGATAATGAACTTAGAATATTGAAGTAGTAGTATCGACTTTTTTAGTGATATAGTTTTGTGAATTACAAGGAATTCTATTAAAACTCAATCAATCTCCATAAGGAACATATCCTTGTGTATATATTATTTGAGCAAGTTAAAGTTTCAAATGAACCAAAAGTCTCGTCCTAAATAGTGATCATTAAGAAAGTCATACCAAAGGTCTCCTCATTAACACTAAGTTAATCCTTTACTTAGTGATTATTTACTTCACAAGTTGTTGCAAAGTTAACTTTTGCATCTGCTGAAATCTATCCTTCAATAGATACGTAGTAGCGGTAGCAACTACTGAAATCTACACTAAGTTAATCCTTTAATTAGGTCTCCTCATTAACACTAAGTTAATCCTTTACTTAGTGATTATTTACTTAACAAGTTGTTGCAAAGTTAACTTTTGCATCAGCTGAAATCTATCCTTCAATAGATACGTAGTAGCGATAGCAACTACTGAAATCTACACAAAGTTAATCCTTTAATTAGTGATTATTTACTTCACAAGTTGTTACAAAGTTAATTTTTGCATCTGTTGAAATCTGTCTTTCAGTAAATACGTATTAGCAGTAGCAAGAAATCTGCATTTTAGCACATACGTAACAACAGCATTCGGCAAGAGCAACACATTTGCTGGTCATTAGTAGGTGACAACTGCTAAACCCTCATGTCACAGCTCAAAATATAAAGGCAGCTCATAAGAGGAAATGTGAAGCCACTGTGTGCCCCTAACCATGTAGGAACATGTTACCATAGAAACTCCTACTTATAAATTCATTCAATATTTATTAGTCATTAAATGTGGGACAAAAACCTCCTATATAACCACAACTTCAAGGTTTGTTTTATCACTCCATGGGATAAGACCAAGCACTTCCATTAATTCCTTCAACTTTAAACATAAATGTCTCATTCATCTTAGCTCGGTTTTAAACGCACTTTGATGCGTTGTTAGCCTCTCACATATTTATATTATTATTTTATTAACATATGTAAATAATTTTAATATCCAAAACAAGTAAACAATTATAATTTTTCATTGGAACTTTCAACACATGATATGTATATCAACTATATAATGTGTTGATTGGCTATCTAAGGAGATCAAAATAAACTTCATTTTAAAGAGGCTTTCTCTTCTCTAAAAGAAGGGCCTGGCAGTTGGATGACGGTAAAATAAGCATCCATTTGACAAAAATATGTATGTGTACAATGCAACTGTTGAGAGAAGAGTGAGGAGTGAGTTGAGAGATCGGCTTCCCTAAGGAGACGGGAAAGGATCAGACCAATCAATTGGACCTATTTACGTTTGGATCTAGACGTTAAGTCTAATTCAAAATATACATTGACATTTATAGAAGTAAGATGTAAATTACAGTCAAACTGTTAAATATATCACATTTATATAGTGATATTTAATTCTGTATTGGATTTTTATAAATGAACTAGGGATGATAATCCGTTCACGTTAGCATATTTGTGAGATGAGTTTAGATTGACGTGTTAGAAAAGTCATTTCTTAGACTCATTAAATTTTAGTACAATTGAAATATTACTTATTTATCGAAGAGGTTAGATAGGTAAACTCAAAACACTACCTATTTATTAAATCAACTACACCGTTTAACCAAAATCTTATAAACTTCAAATATAACTTGTTTTTTTAATAATTTTTCAATCATAAATACCGCCTGATCAGCCTGCGTTTGTAGGAATAAAAACACATATTACTTCTGTGCAAAGGCAACTTCAATATCACTGATGTACTGCATAAACGATGACACTTGTTGATTTAGATTTCTAAGCTCAGTAAAATATAAACCCTATAGGCCTAGAATGACTAAAGATAATCAAAATAAAAAGTAACTTATAACTACCCGTATCGAATTTAATGACTATATGGCCTAGATAATCCCTGGTTTGTAAGGTACTATTTAGCTTTATGTATTCTTTTTCTGTATTTTACTAAAGCCTACATGATGATATAATTAATGACTATATTATTTAATTGTCTAATTGATATCTATGAAAGAGGATAATATTATTTTATTGGGGTTAGATTTTTAGATAATAATAACAAAACTTATAGAAAGTATTATTATATAGTTGGTAATGGGTTAGTTATTTTGAACGTAGTAGTTAATGTTTGGGTGAGAACTGAGAATCCAATGTTTACTTGCTGACAAACGTTCCTAATAGGCTAATACTTTACTGCAACTATGCTTCGATAATTTCTTCTTTAATTACAAATATTCTTTTGTTTTTATTTTTAATCTTTTTACCAATCATTGTTAATTGAATTCACTACAATTGATTAATATTTTTAATATGTTTCTATACTTTGACTTTTCATTTTTCTGCTTAGGACATTATTTACTTTTATTTTAATTTTTCATTTAAGTATGTCTTGCTAACGTGTCTAAGAGTTCTGTTAATATTGACGTGGTTATATCAAAATACACTTACTAGTACGAAAAAATAATTAAAACCATATTACGTTAAAAAAATTGTTAACTCACGTTGGTCAGCACCATGCACCAGCCCATTCTTCCATTACACTGCTCCCAATGGAGCTGCAATTTGATGGTTTGCACGTAGCTAGGACTGGCATTCTTAGCTTTAATTTATTATTATTATTTTTTTCATTTTCTTACTCGCAAACTTAATATTAAGTTGCATATGGGAAGGATGGGTATGGTAGTGTTGTATGTAAAAATGTATTTTGAAAATAACATGTAAAAACTAATGTGTTATGTTGACTAGATATGCATGTGGGAACGATGGGCTATAGCAATGCTGACGGTCTTATTCGTTCACCATCTATCTTTCTATTTCATGATCTTATGATGATCGAACGCGTCACCCTTGTGATGGTTCCTCCATCACGTGTCAACAACCACCCGCCAAGCACCTATTTGACACTACTTTAGATTCAACTAGAATTCTCATTATATATATTCTAATTACCAATTTGTATGTATATATTTTTATGCATATAGTACAACTTTATAAACAATATTATTTTTGTAATAACTTAAACTAGTATTATGACCCCCTAGTGGCGGCAGGGGTGTAAAAATGACATAAAAACTAATATCAAAATCTAGTCGCAAACCCGCGTGTTCGACGGGCGTAAAACCATACAGAAAAGCAAACACTAAAAATGTTGTTGTGAATGTGTGTTTTAATCATGAGGACGTGGAAACCGTTTATAACATATGTAATTTTATAATTATAAACTTATGTTGTCGAGAATCTCCCTATTGCAGAGAACGTTGAAGCCGTTGATGACGTACGCTTTGTATGAAAATGAAACTCTGACATCGACAATAGCTGTATACATATAATTTGTTAAAAAGCAATACATTATGTTATAGTATTTATTTAAAATATGAAAATAGAAACTTATAAGAAACCAATAAGAAAAAACTAAGAAACAAAGTATACGTACACCACCATTAAGCATATGTATAAACAAGTTGGTAATTAGTGTTATATAAATTTTAGGATGTTTTCTCAAACAAAAGTTTTATATCTTACGTTTTGTCTACTCAAGTTTAAATATGAATGCACTTTATATCTTATACTTATCTATTTATTTTTCTAATCAACTTTCTTTTCTTTTTTTATAATTTATTGTTGAATAAAATTTCAAATATAACATTACGACCTACTTATTATTCTTTACGTTGCAGTATAAATTTCATTCAAAATGGAGTTGTGCATCATAATGTATAAGTCACAAAAGCATAAATTAACGTATAAGTTGTTAAAACTGATTTAAATTCTTGATTGTTTATTGTTTCTCCTTTTAAGATACCATGTTTTCTAAAATCCAATTTCTACATGTTTATTTTTATCAACTATTTATTTGTTTTTACATGCTTATATTATATATATATATACAAATGACAAGTGGATCTACAGTAACATACAACATTTAATGGTTGGTGTACAAGTTCTAACTTCTAATGCATATTCAATAACAGCTTTTTATTAATATTATTTTCTCTACATATAAATAATAAAACAACAATTTAAACAAAGTTTACACTTTGGTTCAGTGGTTGACAATCAAGTCGATTAAAAACAATTAGGAGAGACAGTTTACCTCATGTTTAAATCTTTCATATCTTTTATTGGGTGTTATTTTGGTTATTTTGATTTTTTTATTTTTTTAGTTATTTAAATCTTTTATATTTTTTTAGCAGCTTAAAACAATTAGGAGAGATGGTTTACCTCATGTGTATCTTTTCTCTTTTTAAATAAGAAAAAAAACAATAATCATTTAAACAAACTTAACTTTATTTTTAAAATCATGTTTTATATATTGCGATCATGTTATTTATTCATATAACTTTAACGTAACAAACACAATGTCTTCTAAACTGCGAATAATCACTTCGCAACCCAACTTCGGTCCTTTGCAACACCACCTACCCTGTTCTGTTCTTTTTCTTATTTTTTTTTCTTTCACACATTTTTTAATTTCACTTTCGGTTATTTTTCATTTCGTAAATGTTTTGTTGCCCTTTTTTAAATTTTTCCCCTAAAATTTTTAGGTTTCTTTTTTTCACATTTTTTTTATCGTCTAACATTTTGTTTTAATATCAATATAACATATTTCTTATTTTCACAATACAATTTTTAACACTCCTATTATATCTAAAATATACAACGCGGATCATGACACCGCCGCGAAGCGCGGGGAAGAAATGCTAGTTTATAAACATTTACAAGTTATTAAAGTTGATTTAAAATCTTGTTTTTTTTCTTATTGTTTCTCCTTTTAAGATACCATGTTTTCTAAAATCCAAACTTCTACATGTTTATTTTTATCAACTATTTTATTTGTTTCGACGTGCTTATAATTGTGAACATTTCAACATAAAAAATTTTAATGGCTTTATTGTTTCACATAAAGTTATGAATATTATCAACAATCTCGTCGCAACATGCAGGTTTACAACGACGTAGCTTTTTTATGTTTTTATTCTCTTGTCGTAACGTGATATTTTATCTTTTTTATATGAAGTTGCGAATGTTATTAACAACCTTTAGATTTCGTTTTTCTTTATGTTATCAACACTTCATTTAACGCACGAGTTCACCATGTCTTTATATAAGTTTTTTACATAGTTTTAAGCCCCTGCAACAACGTGTGGAATTTAATTCTGTTTTGATCCAAGAACATTTTCATCTTCACCATTGTGCTAACCGTATGCATGCAAATGGATTTAGCCCCTCACTTAAAAGTGGTTGCCGATCGACGTTTAAGTGGGTGGTGTTTTTTATCAAATCACCCTTGGTTAGACGAAAAACTCTAGTTAATTATGTAATTAGTGTTTTTTTGTAATTTTCTCAATTTCTCAACATCCAAAACACTAGTTTGAGACAAACAATGAACCCTTAAAAACCATGGTCACAAACTCAACTATCGATTTCACTGGACTATTTTATGATAGAATCAATGTTCAATTAAGGTAATTGGTATGTTTTTGAGGTGGCTGGGCTCTCAAAGAAAGTGGCATTGGCAGTTGATGATGTTTTTAGTTGCCGGTAGAATGGTTTGTGGGGATGGAGGTTGTGCGGGGTATTTTTGGGATAAAGAAAGAGTACAGAGAGAATAGAGTTATTTTAAAGAAAAAATTGCGTAAATTGTCCTTATGGTTTGGTCATATTGCAGGACCGTTTAAGGGCTTAAACACAATTACAACACAACAACACAATGAGGAGATTAACTAAGCTCTAATCAAACAGTGAACTGGGTAACCAAAGGTGATACAAAGAACACAAGTAAAGCAAGAGACAGAACAAGAGAATATGGGTTTCAAGGAGGCAGTATATTGCTTTCTCAAGTTCTTTTACAAGTGTTACAAAGCATAAAGAAAAGATACAAGAACTTGAAATACTTATACTACAACCTACAGCCGGCTATACTTTGAAAGCCAGCTGGATACAATTGACTAGACACTAACAAAATCAATTGTAGGATCAAAAGGCATATCTGCCTTTTGACCTTGTGACTATGACATGCCATAGCTCACATCCTTATACAATACAAAAAGGATAAAGTACATAAAGTAGAAAGTTGAATACTCAAGACCTCAATGTACAGTTACCAAAAGCAAGACCCTTTTCACCAACTCATGTAAGTTGGTGACTTTACAGAGGTGCAGCGGAAAAGGTGCTTTATGGAACAGTCCATCAGATAAAGCATGTGTACTAAAAGTCTTCGGAAGAAATCTGTCTTCATAGGTTGAGGCTTCGGAAGACTTTGTCTCTGAAGCTTCGGAAGACTTCATGTTTGGCTTCGGAAGATATTGGTCTTGGCTTTGGAAGATTTTACACTTAGAGTATTTTCTAATGCTTTGTGTAAAACTTCCGAAGCATTCTTCACTTCAGTACTTAGTGCATGTTGCTGAGACACTTAGGCTGTTTTGGATTGCATCAGACTTCAGGAATCCTTACAAACTCCCCCTAGGCTGATGCTACCAAAACACTTGGAAGATCTTCAAATGTTGGTAGTCTTCAGTACAATCAGGACCATTCCTTTCTTCATGAGATGGTCAGGATCATCAAGACTTTCATAGTATCTTCTCATCTCAAAGAGATCATGCAGAGGTAAGTTGATTATGTCTTGCCATGAGTAGACATTCTCAACACCTTGATCTCTGATAACATTCCATCTCTCTGGATTGGTAGAGTAAGTCCAGGACAAGATGGGTGTCTCACTAGTTAGAGGAGCCACTTGAATAGGAGTTGATTGGGCTGCCTCATCATGCACTTCCTCAGGTTGATCTGATTCAGCCTGAGGTGCAGAGGTAGATGACTTTGGCTTCTTCTTCTTAGTCTTTGGTTTAGAAGCCATCCTCTTCTTCCTCTTGGTTGTCTTTGACTGAGAAGACTGGTCTGCAGCACCATGTTGATCATCAGTGTCTTTCTCAGTTGGGTGTTCCTCCCTCACAAGTTCAGAAGGAGAGGGAGTTTGACCCTGCCTAGGATCAGAAGATGAAGCTTGCTGGGGCTCAGCTGGAGGTGCTGGTTGAGGTGTCTCTGGTTGTTCAAACTTGACCTTCACTTCAGGTGGGACTTGACTTGGAAGAGAGTGCAAGTCAATGAGTTCTCCACTTTTAATCTTCTGCTTGATCACCCTAATATGCTCATCCATGGTGGATAGAGACATGGGGCCAAGTCTCCTTCCGGAGAATCCATACAGCTTCAAGAAGCTCACCATTCTTTGTCTGTCAGCAGACTTCTTTGCATTCTTTTGAATGATGGCCCTTGACTTTGCAGCTTCTTCCCTTAGTTTCCTTTTGGTTGTCTTTCTTTCCTTGACTAACTCAAGCTCAAGTTGCTTTAAATACTCGAACTCAATGAAGTCATAGGACAAAGGGAGAAGTGCATCTGCCTGATAGAAGCCTGTGGCACTCAGGTAGTTGATCATCTTGATCCTATCTTCCTCTTTATCTACCTGAGGTTCTTGTGGAGCCACATCTTCCTGTGCAGGACTTTCTTGAACTGGTGAGAGAGTAGGAGCATGCTTGTAAAGTCTTTTCTGTCTCTTCTCCTCTTTGAGTTGGAGAAGTATCATTGCATCCTCTTTCTTCTTCAACTCTCTTGACACTTCTCTGTCAGCCAGTTCATTTAGTTCTTCTAAGGGGAGGGAGATGATCTCATCAATGTCATAGTTCCTGGTCTGTAAGTAGGTAATCCTGACTGCCCTTAACTCATCATCTTGAGTATTTGGTCTGGGAGCAGCCCTGATTGCAGCTTGCATGAAGCTAGATGACCCAGTGGAACTTTCTCCCCTTAGTCTCCTTTTCCTCTCTCTCTCTTCCTCCTCAATTTCCTCAGGAGTCATTATCCTTTTCCCTTTGTCACCAACAGACCTTTGTGACTCAGGGTGGATTGAAGCTTGGCCTTCATTGCTTGGAGTAGCTTCCATGCTCTGGCCAGAGAGAGGCTGAGAAACACCTTCACCAGCAGGTGTCTCAGATGGAGTTTGGACCTCAGCAGCAGTTGTTGATGATGAGACAGGGGTCTCAGGTTCTGTCACTGGGCCTTCAGTCAAGGTTTCCCCTATGAAACTAATCTTAGGGTCCACCTCAACATCCAGTTGACCGATGACATTGCCTGATTGCCTAAGTCTCCTTCTTAGAGAGAACTCTGCAAGGATCCTGTCTTGGATTCTTTGAGCCAGCCTGTCAGCTTGTCTTGAATTGCTTGGATTGACAAGTGGCAAGTTGACTAAATCCAGTCTTTCATAAAAGCTCAGGCTTTGGAATTGAAAAACTTCTTGTTGGCCTTGAACTCTTTGAAGTATGAGGGCTCTCCTGTCATCATCATACCTCCACCTTATGATGTGATTGCCAGTTCCTAGTGGTGGAGATGAGACAGCCCTTGGTATACCTTCCTCAAAGAGACTCCTGATGAGAGAGTCTATAGAGTCCACATTAATGTGAACTTGAGGAAGTTGCTGAGAATGCACAACAGCAAGTGAGGATGGTGAGTCCTCTATGTCCATTCTCTCTGAAGAACTCCCAGGTTCTGTGGTTGTAACAACTTTCTCCCCCTTTTTGGTAGCATCACCCACTTGCATAGGTGAGCTGGAGGATAAGTCAATCACTTCCACAGGTTCTTGTGTTCCTGGTTGAGCTCTCCTTAAAGGTCTCCCAGCTAGTTTTTCCTGCAGATATGAAATCTGGAGTTGCTGATCATTGACCCTGTTTTGCAGGGTAGTCACCTGAGATTCCAAGTGACTAACCTTAGAGACTAAGTAG
Organism: Flaveria ramosissima; assembly: GCA_025215565.1. NCBI lineage: Eukaryota > Viridiplantae > Streptophyta > Magnoliopsida > Asterales > Asteraceae > Flaveria > Flaveria ramosissima. Next base: position 52,790,279 of record CM046035.1, on the reverse strand, counting down.
GTGCATGTTTTTGACAGTTTTTGCACCTTTAGTCTCAAATTCCCCTCATCTTCATCAGAAGATTCATTGGGGGATGAGATGATTGGACCAAAGTCCTCTCTCTCACCACCAGCTTGAGTTTCTTGGCTGCTGGTTTTCCTCTGCTCACTGGCAGCCTCAGTTGAGATGCCAATGGGCTGAGTTGCCATGGTTGAGGTCTTAATGATGTAATCACTTTCAAAAGTGAGAGCCTCTTCCATATGGACATCCTGAACAGGTTCAGAAGTGTCCACCTCAGTAATAGGTGACTGATGGGGGATAGACTGAGGAGAGTCAGAGGTACTCATCTCTCTTTGAGTAGGGGAGGAGAAGAGAGACTCATGGTACTCACTGAATCCTAAGTCTTCATCAGTGTAAAAGGATAGGTTGGGAATTGGTTGGTTGAGATCCAAAGGCTGGGGATGGTAGCTGTCCCCTGAAGGTTGTCCACTTGAGTGTTGAGACTCAGAGTGAAGGCTTAAGGTTGTTGGGCTATTGAGCTCATCAGGGTGAGCTTGAGGAACCTCAGCCCTGATAGGTGAAGTAATGGGAGTGGTTTGCTCCTCAGGAGAAGTGGGAGCTCTAGTGTCCACTTCTTCCTGTAAGGTTGAGTATTTGGGGGCCTGCACAGACTCAATAGTCTGAGCAGGGGTTCGTTTGGATTTTCTTTGGTAGGTGAGGGTGATTTCTGGTCTTTTTAATGGTAGGGACAAAAGAGGTGTGGGTTCAACACTAGCTTGTGTTGCTAGGTTGTCACCTTGAGCAATGAGCTCTAACATTTTTGGGACTAGGGCTGTTTCTACCCCAGAGAAGCCTACAGTTGGCTTCTTCATTATTTTAAAGATGCCGGGCTTCATCTGTCCCAATTTAAGAATATTACCTGTTTCCCTCAACTGTGAGCCCAGTTCACAGTTGAGAATGTGTTGAACATATCTAGGAAACATGTAATACTCTAAGGAGTCTAAGTTTGCAAGTAAATTAGTATAAACAAATTGTGAATACCTGAACTTGACCCCCTGAACCATTCCATGAACTATAAAGGAGAGATCCTCAGGAATCTGGTCCCATCCACCATGCTTGTTTGACAAGCTGTGGATAACCACATGGAGCAGGAATTTCCATTGGGATGAGACCTTCCCTTTCCTAAAGGTCTTTACAGAGAAATCTCCCTCATAGCCCATCTGCTCAAAAGAATGATTAACAGCTTCTTTTGGGAAGGACACCTCACCTTCTTCATCATCCAGCTGTAGATGTTGGTTAATGATGGCCGGAGTGATGAAGATTGTCCTCCCTTGCACTGTGGCAGACAGTGCCTTCTCCCCATCCATAATGACCTCTTGGCAGGTCTTCCAGAATTCAAGCAAATGATCCTCATATAGAGTAGGATCAATGGTCAGGGAGGTGAAATAATTTGACAGAGTCAAGAATTGGCAAATCTCTGAGAAACTTGCATCTTTCTCAGAGCTTAACAGAGCAACTTGATTATGTTGCCTGTGTAGTTGCATGGAGAAATCAGGGTTGTTTCTGCGGTTAAGGTTGGCCATTTCAGAAGCTTAAGGGTGAAGAAAGGTAGAAAGCAAAGGCGGTTTAGAGAATTAGGTTAGAGAAACAGTAGAATTGAGGAAGATAGTGGGAAAGAGGGGGAACCGTTGGGTATTTATATGAAAAGGGATTTGAACCAAAGTTAATGAAAGAGGATAAACTTTGAAATCCGAAAGTCGGTCCCACCTCTGAAAAGGTAGTTTACTTTTGCTCAAAAAGTAGTTTTCTTGGAATTCGAAAAGCTTCCGAAGTTTATTTGTCTTCGGAAGTTTTGATTTAAAAAGCTTCCGAAGCTAAAATGGCTTCGGAAGATTTTCCTGAGAGTCTTGATAATTTATGCTTCGGAAGAGAAATAAACCCTTGAATGCTTTGTATGAAAATAAACAAAGCTTCCGAAGGTTAATTTTGCTTCGGAAGGAAAAGGTTCTTGAAAATAGATAAGTGTCTGAGATAAGAATTTTAAGCTTCGGAAGATGAATTTTACTTCTTCCGAAGGTAAAATCTCTTAGACAGTTATTTATTTTAAAGACATGTTTTTCTTCCGAAGATAAAATTTTATCTTCCGAAGTATCAGAAATTTTCAAGAATCTAAGGAAAGTCTTCAAAAAGAATTTTACATCCAAAGAAAACATGAGCTTATGAAAGTGATGAACTAGACAACTTAGGACACACATATTTTAAGAAGAAATAATTAGAATTAGTTTTAATAAAAAGTCTACTCAAAGTTAATCATCCCAATAGCTGATATCAGATACTTAAATCTCTGTTCATCAAAAGCTTTGGTGAACAGATCAGCATATTGTTCATCTGTATGAACTTTGACTAGTTTAATTAATCCTTTTTCATAGTTATCCCTTATTAAATGATACCTGATGTTGATGTGTTTGGTCCTTGAGTGCTGCACAGGGTTCTCAGTGATAGAGATAGCACTATTGTTGTCTATGTGGATAGGAGTCTCTTTGAAGTTAAATCCATAGTCCAGCATCTGATTTTGAATCCAAAGCACTTGAGCACAGCAGCTTGCAGCAGCAATGTATTCAGCCTCAGCAGTTGATGCAGACACACAGGATTGTTTCTTGCATTGCCATGAGACCACCCTTCCACCAAGGAATTGACATCCCCCAGATGTAGACTTTGCAGTCATATTGCAACCACCATAATCACTATCTGTATAGGCATACAGATTGAAATTTGGATTCTTTGGATACCATAGACCAAGTGTTGAAGCACCTTTGAGGTATCTTAAAATCCTTTTCACAGTGATTAAGTGAGACATCTTAGGGTTGGCTTGATATCTTGCACAAATACATGTAGCAAACATGATATCAGGCCTGCTAGCTGTAAGATACATAAGAGACCCAATCATAGCCCTGTATAAGTGCTCATCTACACACTCCCCCTCAAGATCTGGACCAAGGGAGTGGTTTCTGGCTATGGGTGTCTTAGCAATCTTACAATCAGTCATATTGAACCTCTTGAGTATGTCTTGAACATACTTTGACTGACTTATGAAGATGCCATCTTCAACCTGCTTCACTTGAATTCCCAGAAAGAAGTTGAGTTCTCCCATTGAACTCATCTCAAATCTGTCTTTCATCAGCTTCTCAAAGTCTTTGCAGAGCTTTGGATTAGTTGAACCAAAGATGATGTCATCAACATATACTTGAACCAGCAATAAGTCATTTCCCTGTCCTTTGATGAAGAGAGTTCCATCTATAGTACCTCTTCTGTATCCATGCTTACAGAGATACTCAGATAGTGTCTCATACCACTTCCTGGGTGCCTGATGCAGCCCATAAAGAGCTTTGTCAAGCTTGCAGACATAATCAGGATGATCAGGGTCTACAAAACCAGGTGGCTGTTTGACATAAACCTCCTCATCAATCACTCCATATAAGAAAGCACACTTTACATCAAGTTGGTAGACCTTGAAGTTCTTGGATGCAGCAAATGCCAGGAATATCCTAACAGCTTCTAGTCTTGCTACAGGAGCAAAGACATCAGTGTAGTCAATCCCTTCTTCTTGTGTGTATCCTTGAACAACTAGTCTTGCCTTGTTCTTGATGATGATTCCCCTATCATCCTTCTTGTTTCTAAAAACCCATTTGGTTCCAATGGTAGTCTTCCCATGAGGAAGAGGACAAAGGTTCCAAACTTTCTGCCTTTTGAATTGAAGCAGCTCTTGTTGCATAGCTTCAACCCAACTTCCATCCTTTAGAGCTTCATCAACTTTCTTGGGCTCTATCTGAGATAAGAAACAAGAGTGAAGACAAACATTTGCTTCATGGGTTTGTCCTCTTGTTCTTACCCCTGTGACAACATCTCCAATGATGTTTGTGGTGGGGTGAGACTTGTGGATCCTTAGCTGAGGGATCACAGCAAGTTGTTGAGAAAGATCTAAATTTGAGAAATTTAAATCTGGTCTTGAAGATTCACCCTCCACATTATCACACTTATCAAGATTAACTTGATCCAATGAGTGTGAGACATCATTGATGTTGTCATCTATGGTATGGTTATTAGCATCAAGGAATTCCTGATCACTATCACCATCACCATTGTTGTCTTCTACAAGTGAGGTGTCTTTATCTGGTTGAGAGGCCTCTGAGCTGGAATTTGAAGGCATGCCAGATGTATCAGCTGAATTTGTCATTGTTGTGCTGATAGAAACCTCATTTGCTGAAGTAGTTCCAACTGGAGCTGAAGATGTATGAGTTGAAGGTCTTCCTAGCTCAAATCTTGGATCAGGATCACCTGTATTTAGATTTTCTGCAGATCCTGAAACATGCTCACAAGATTTGTTAAAACAGTTGGTAACTAAATCAAGATCAAACAGCCAATCCGGACCAGAACCAGCCACACAAGGAGTGTGCTCATTGAAAGTCACATTGGCTGACTCCTCAACAATTCTAGTTCTGAGATTGTATACTCTATAAGCTTTAGCTTGAGAAGAGTATCCAATGAAATGTCCATCATCTGATTTCTCAGCAAACTTGGCAATTTGATCTTTGGTATTCAAGATGGTGCAGGGACATCCAAATGACCTGAGAAAACCAATGAAAGGTTTCCTCTTGTGCCAAAGTTCATAAGGAGTCTTACCATGTGTCTTAACTACTAAAACTCTGTTTTGCACATAGCAAGCAGTATTGACTGCCTCTGCCCAGAAGGTGATAGGCAGTTTAGAGTCAGACAACATAGTTCTTGCAGCTTCAATAAGTGTCCTGTTTCTCCTCTCAGCAACTCCATTTTGCTGAGGAGTCCTGGGAGCACTATATTGTCTTGTAATACCTTTTTCATCACAAAATGCATCAAGGATTTGGTTCTTGAATTCAGTTCCCTGATCACATCTTATGGTTTTGACCTTGTGATCACATTGATTCTCAACTTTTAAGATGAAATTCTTCAGAATCTCAGGGGTTTCATCCTTAGTTCTAAGGAAGAAGACCCAAGTGAATCTTGTAAAATCATCTGTGATCACCAGACAGTAAGAGGTCCTTCCTAAACTCATTACACTGGTGGGGCCAAAGAGATCCATATGTAACAAGTGTAGGGGAGTAGTGATGGAGTTCTTTTCCTTAGGCTTGTGAGATACCTTGTGTTGCTTCCCTTTCAGGCATGCCACACAATGATCATCACTAGTAAACTCTTTCTTTGGCATTCCAGTTACCAGATCATGTTTAATTAATTTATTCATGTTCTTAAAGTTTACATGGCACATTCTTTTATGCCATAGGAAAGACTCATCACTATTTGCTTTAGATAGAAAGCATGAAACTTCTCCTGAGGGAGATGTTTCTTGCAAATCCATCTTGTACATGTTCCCTTTCCTGGGGGCTCTGAGCAGGATATGCTCATGAGGAATGACCACACCAGGTTTGAGAACAATGCACTCATGCTCAGTAAAGAGCATGTTATGACTCTGATCACAAAATTGGGATACACTCAGAAGATTGTACCCAAGCTCCTTAACAAAGTTTACCTTCTCAATGCTGAGCTTACCATTTGTGACCTTGCCCCTTCCAGAAATGTAACCACCTTCATCTCCTCCAAAAGCAACTGGTCCTCCATCAATTCTCTCAAAATTATGGAGTAGAGACCTATTGCCTGTCATGTGCCTGGAACAGCCACTGTCAATTATCCAGACATTCCTGTTGGTCTTGAGCTGTTCCTGCACAGAGAAAATGATTAGTTACATTTGGAAACCCAAGCCTTACTTGTCTTGGGCTCATTAACAGTAATAGAAGGTAATGCAACAGTAATAGATCCTATGGTTGTACTATGGGGATCTTCAGCTGTTGTTGATGGAGAAACCTCAGTCATTTGGTCTTTCTTAGACTTCCACACCACCTTTGGAGTCTTGGACTTGACCTTCAAAACCTTAGAAGCTTTTGAAACTTCACAAGTTTTGATGACTGATCCTTCGGAAGAATCTACAGTCACTGCAGCAGACTTTAGTGCTTCGGAAGAACTCCTTTCTTCCGAGACCAACTTTGCTTCCGAAGGTAATTTTCCACTTACCTTCTTCTTTGATTTGGAGCTTCCGAAGGAAACAGACTTTCCTTCCGAAGCTTGAGACTTCTTGAGACTCTTTGAAGTCTTTGTTTTAGTCATGTGGACAGTACTTTTAGGATTGTATGGGCAATCCTTAGCAATGTGAGAAGTACTTTCACACATAACACATAACATTTTCTTCTTCAAAGAAGTCTCCCTTTGAGAGCAAGACTGGCTTTGGTCACATCCCTTCTCCACCTTCATCTTGGTAGATGCTGAGACAGTTCCTTTGGGCTGTGAACTGTTCTTGGAGTTTGATGGTCCAGGCTGTGCAGCAGTGGTACACAGCAGCTCAGTCTTCTTCTTGACACTGAGATGATTTGAACAAGAACCATGACTCTTAGCTGAGGAGTCTTGGTTGATGTCTTCAGTCCTTACTACTTTGAAACCTGCAGAGATAAAAACTTGTTTCTGCTTAGCATCAAAAGTAGCCTTGATTTCTTGAGCCTTCTTTGCCTTCCTTTTGCTCTTTCTGATCAAGTTCTTTCTTTTGGACTTGGTCATCACAGTTGATTTCTTCTCCTCAGAAGGATAGTGGCCCTTGGAAGAATCCTCTTCTTCACTCTTCTCAGAGGAATTCTTCACTATCACTTCTTCATCATCCTCACTTACAGGATCTATGAGAGGAAGCTCATCTTCACAAGTTCCACACCTAGGAGATCTTACAGACAAGATTGTGTGTGGAGGAGCTATCTCATTTGATCCTAGTCCCTGTCTATTTTGATAACAAACCTTGTTGTGCAGGGATGAGGATATCATGTTCTTGAAGGTCTCTTCTTCAAGAACACTCTTCTCTGCCTTGGCTTTGCTGATCACAAGCTCAGCCTGGCACTCAGTTAACTTAGTGATGAGATCTTGGATCTGAGTTCTGAAATCTGTATGTTCATGTTTTAGTACTGAAATGGTTTTCTCCAAGTCCTCTATCTTTAACTTGTAATCATTTTCAGACTTTCTAAAATCAGATTTTAATATGTTTAATGACTCAAGATCAGATCTCATCTCTAGGTTATAGGACCTGTATCTATTTACTTTAGCAATGCATTCAGGGGAGCAAAGATGTTCCAATACCTTGGCTTCATCATGGTCAGCCATCAGTGCTTGGTTTGGAGAAGCATCCTCCACCTGAAAACTCCAGTCAAAGCCTCCTTCTTCAACAGCAACAGCAGCATGTTGCTTTGTCTTCTCAGCCTGAGGAGCTTTGTCAGTAAAATTTGGTCTGGGTTGTGTTTGGCCCCCATTTGCTTTAGGTGCCTTACACTCCCTGGCAAAGTGACCCATAAGGTTACAGTTGTAACACTTAACTTTGCTTTTATCCAGCCCAAACTTACTACTGGTAGCATTGCTTGGAAATCTTCTTCCTGTCCTCTTGTAGAACTTCTTGGCTCTGTGAGTGAGGAGAGCCATCTGCTGAACTATCTCCATGTATTCCAGGTCATCTGGATGGATACAGTCCAGGTCTTCAAGAGTGAAGAGATAATTCCCACAGCTTTCATCTGCAGACACAAAGGCTTGAGAAGAACTTGTCTCTTGGAATGGGCTTCCTTGAGTAAAGTTCTCCCTTGGTGTCTCCGGGAAGGTGATGAAAGGACCCTTTTGTGAGTTGTCAGGGTAGCATAAGAGATGATGCTGAGGTTCTATGCTGTCCCTTTCAACCACATGAAGGGCTGAACCCATTTGATTGTTGGAGTTGCCAGATGAACCTTGCATGTTCATCTCCATCTGGTATCCACTGAGAATCCCATACAACTCTGTAAGAGTAAGAGTCTTAAGGTTCTCAGTCCTCTTGATCACCACACAATAGTGTGTCCATTGCCTAGGAAGTGAGGACATGAACTTCCTTACAATGTCCCTGTTCTCAAGAGGAACTCCTCCATCCACTAGGGTATCCACAATCTCAACATACCTGAAGTATTGTTGGGTCATGGTCTCACCTGCTTTGAAGGTGAAATTTTCAAACTGCTGCTTCAGAAGATCTTTCTTGTTCTCCTTGGCTTCAGAGGAGCCTTCATACATCAGCTTCAGTGCATCCCACAGCTGTTTGGCTGTCTTGCACTTCTTAAAACCTCTGTATACAGAGTTTGGGAGAGCAGTCTGAAGAGCAGTCATGGCCTTCCTGTCAATCTCTACTCTTTTTCTATCTTCATCTGAGTAGTTGGCCACATCTTTAGGAATCATACCAGCACCAGTAGCAGAGGGGGTGCTGGGTATGAAAGGTCCATTCTCAACAGATTCCCACATTCTTGAATCAAGAGACCTGATGAAGCCTTCCATCCTCATGCACCAGGTGTCAAAATCATCAAGAGTGATCAGTGGGGATTTGTTCATGGTTCCAGTCTCCATATCAGTCTTAGAGATGGCAGCCATTTGAAGAGTTTAGTTTTTGTGTGTGTGAGGGATCTTAAGATGGTTAGATCTTATATCAAGAGCCTGGAAAGCTCTGATACCAATTGCAGGACCGTTTAAGGGCTTAAACACAATTACAACACAACAACACAATGAGGAGATTAACTAAGCTCTAATCAAACAGTGAACTGGGTAACCAAAGGTGATACAAAGAACACAAGTAAAGCAAGAGACAGAACAAGAGAATATGGGTTTCAAGGAGGCAGTATATTGCTTTCTCAAGTTCTTTTACAAGTGTTACAAAGCATAAAGAAAAGATACAAGAACTTGAAATACTTATACTACAACCTACAGCCGGCTATACTTTGAAAGCCAGCTGGATACAATTGACTAGACACTAACAAAATCAATTGTAGGATCAAAAGGCATATCTGCCTTTTGACCTTGTGACTATGACATGCCATAGCTCACATCCTTATACAATACAAAAAGGATAAAGTACATAAAGTGGAAAGTTGAATACTCAAGACCTCAATGTACAGTTACCAAAAGCAAGACCCTTTTCACCAACTCATGTAAGTTGGTGACTTTACAGAGATGCAGCGGAAAAGGTGCTTTATGGAACAGTACATCAGATAAAGCATGTGTACTAAAAGTCTTCGGAAGAAAACTGTCTTCATAGGTTGAGGCTTCGGAAGACTTTGTCTCTGAAGCTTCGGAAGACTTCATGTTTGGCTTCGGAAGATATTGGTCTTGGCTTCGGAAGATTTTACACTTAGAGTATTTTCTAATGCTTTGTGTAAAACTTCCGAAGCATTCTTCACTTCAGTACTTAGTGCATGTTGCTGAGACACTTAGGCTGTTTTGGATTGCATCAGACTTCAGGAATCCTTACACATATTGTATCTTTGATCTCCGGACTTTAAAAATTGTAAAATTAGTTCAAGTTTTATGTAGTCATTACAAGTTTGGTCATTAAAAATTTTAAAACTTATAAAGTTAGTTCAAACATTTTTATGTGTCATGTACTTTTGATCTCTAAAATTAAATTTATGCATTAAAATTAAATAAATTTAATGTCAGTGACCAAAAGTACAATGAATACATAAAAGTTTAAATTAATTTTTAATTTTTTAAGTTTGAAGACTAAACATGCAATCTGCTAAACCATAGGGACCATTTGCAATTTCTTTATTTTAAATTAATAGTTTTTAGCGACAACTACTTTTGTCAATTTATAAAAAGTTAACGGAAAAAATATAGACCCGTTAGACATATAAACCAAAATACATGGAACCTAAAAGTTCTAATGGCCTAATAATACAGATGATTGTATCCACGAACAAAAAATGATTACTTGGTATATAAACAGTATATGATTGTTGTTAAAATATCATTTAACCGTACAAATATTGTTGTCAAGAGTGTAGAAGAAGAATCAAGTTTATTGTAAATAAGAAGCTAGCTTGCGGCATAAGTTAGTTTATTTCTTTCAGCTCCTTTTTACACAACAAAGACATTGTTTTCAAGCTGGTTACTTCTTTTTAACCTTTAGATTTCATCTTTTTGTTCTATCTATAAAAATTTACTTGTGTGTTTTTTGGCGACCAAGTTTTTTATATAAGCATTTGTTCACGAGTTTTAGAAAAACAAAAGCCATAGATATGTTAATGCTTTACTAAAATACATATGCTATACAGGGAGGGGAAAAACCCAAAACATCGTGGACGAATATTCAATTATAAGACTGGGCATGAGATTATCATAAAACTTTTTAAGAGCAAGGAAACGGGTAATGTATTACATGATACAATCGACAATTACGCAGAACGTATTACTCGTTTACCTGAACTATACCCTTAAACATGTTTATATTTTTATTTTCGTCCTTATGTAATAGAATAATAAGCTAATTGCTAATTGTAGTTTTTATATTTTTTAACTTCCTTGTGTCTTAAACTATGTAAAGATTAAAATAATGATACCTAATGTGTATGTAAATAGTTTACACTCTGGTATGAGATTACCAAAACTCATCCTATCGTCATCTCAACTCTTATAATAGATAAAGAATTTGATGCTCATCCGACCAACTAATGATAATTTGTTAAAGTGATTGTTGAATTATAAACAGTCAAGATATAGTCATGACAATCTAGTTGAGCAACTCTTATCGTCTTTAATGTTAAGTCAACATCAAGAATCCGTTGATATTTCAGTCAAGATATATTATGTAGTATATGACCCATTTTTAAATTGTAAACTCAAAACTGTTTGGATATTTCATGTAGTACACTTTATTAGTTAATCATATTGTAAATTATTATGTTCAGTTACATTAAATTTTGTCATTCATTTCGTATATGTTAATTTTAAAAAATTATAAAATAATCTTTATAATTTGATAGAATTGAGTTATTAATTATGAAGTTTTAATTATTTAATTAAAATAAATAACTAAATTACAAAGTTTCAAGATTTGTTTTAGTTGAGTTATCAAGAATCCGTTGATACTGAGACCATAGCTTCGGATACTACTTTTCATCTGTGAAGTCAGCATACATGAATTAATAGATGTGATGTATAAGCGTGTGTATACGTATGTATAATATGTCATATTTTGTAACCTTTATAAAAGAAATAAAGAATATATTCAGCGGGATTAATGTAAGCCTCACTATTTTAGTAATTACCTTGTTATTTCTATGATATAATTTATATTCATATATAGTTGATATATTAGTACTTACAAAATATATGTTTTAAAGAAATACAAAATGTTTAGGATCAAGGACCATATTAATAATTACTTATTCACTTTATTAGGAAAAAAGGGTCAAATTAAATATTACAAACATAACATGAGTCAAGCAAGTAACTCTCACGTGGAAAAGAAAATAAGATCTCATGATAGTATGAAAAGTAAGTACTGAGAGATACCTTTTTGTATAAGAAAGAAGTAATGTATTTCTTTTACTTCTTTGCTTTTTCTTTAAATATTTTTTAAAAATAAAATTATAGTTAACTATAATTTAATTCTTTGGTTTCGGTTATTACCTTTGTAATCCTAACCGTACGGGGAAAAGTCAACGATAGATTGAGACCGGCAGAGGTGATGTGGAGGCTTCGTCACAAATGGGAGAGCGAGGAACACTAGCCCACCTACTTGCGACAGCTGTACGACAATGGGTCTTCAATGTATTTCAATGAGTGATGAGATTGCTGATGTCTTCACTAAGCTTCTAGGTAAGCAAAAATTCCTATTTCTACGATGTAAGTTGCAGGTCATTATCCGCCTCAGTTTGCAGGGAATACTAGACCAAAATTGTATATGTTGATATTAGATACTAGATTTTGTCTAAATTGTAATATTGTATACCATATATTCCCCATTGCATGCCACAATAATTAATCACAATACACAATCACAAGGTTTAATTGTTTTAACATAACACTTTTATGTGCATTTTTGTCTATAATAACCTATATATGTAAAGAACATTAATATACAAATACATTTTTCTCTTTCTTCAACTTTTCTAATCACTTAGAACCCGGACTTCTTTCATATTCAACTCTCAATCTTTTGTTTAACTATTTCGTCAAGTTCTATAGAGACTCTACATGCAGAATTCTTTTCATCCTGTAATTTCATTCATGTTTGAAGAATCTCTTAGAAAGCTATCGAAATAGTTAAATATAAGAATATGAGTTAGAATGAATTTATAAAACAGTATGAATAAGAAAAAGCGAGAAACCACGAAAAGTGAAGGTTTTTAATAAAAGTACAATATTTGTCGGTTAATAATCGGTTGGATACTTTTTTCTTTTTTCGCTCTAGATTGTTTGGGGTTTCTTTTCACTCTAGATTGTCCAATGGGGCCATTTATTTCTGCATGTAGGATTGTAGGTTGATCGACTAGCAAACAATCACCCTTACGGCCCAATATTTTATAATGGGAATCTTTTCTTTATCATCTCATATGGTTGTAGCCCACACGTGATACCCCCGAACTCCCAAGCACGAACCATCGGCCCAAAAGAAAACACTCATTGTACTGATAGTTTAGAATAAAATGATTTATTTGTTCCTAATGTTTTGTTTAATTTATCATTTCAATTCAAAATTTTCTTTTGCTATTTTAATCACTGTAATTACCAAACATTGTCATTTTCATCCACTCTACTAACTTCGTTAACATTTTCGTTAAATATGAGGGTATTTTAATCTTTTTCAACACCTTAATTATCTTAATTTAAACAAATTAATCAATTAATCTTCAATTAAAACTAAAAAACATATAAAGCGACTACTGAGACCTGACGCTTCGATTTAAAATTTTCGATTAATTTTAACTCAAGTTTATCGATTAAAATTTGTTTTAAGATTTAATTGATTTTCATGTATTGTTCGAACGCACAATTGTTCTCAACTAGAAAAGCGATGTGCTCCACATAACAAAAAGATCACATGAGAGATTTTGTAAATTGTTATTGTTTTATGAACCCACATAATTCTTGCAACAAATTAATCGTGTTTTTAGTTAGGAGCATACATTGGGCACCCATCTCTTTCTCAACTGAAAATACATGAACCCTCATTGGTGATATCCCCTATTGAATAGGGCATGTAAAGTATTTTCTTTTTGTGTTATTATCAATCATCGCATTCATCGCATTAGCCGAAAGCATCATCGCATTCAAATGACAAATTAACCGAAAGCATCATCCCGCATAATATATATATATATATATATATATATATATATATATATATATATATATATATATATATATATATATGTGGCTTTTACTCCAACAAATAAGCATCATCGCAAATATATGTGGCTTTTACATGACAAATGACAAATTAGCGGAAAGCATCGTCGCATTTACTTTATTCAAGCTTATTAATGAATTAATCAAATATGTTCTATTCAAAACCAAGTAATACTTCCACCGCAACACACTCATTTCCTTAACTAACCAAATTATCTTTTATCACTATTAAATATAATAAAAATAATAATAACCCAAACAGATTCATGCAGAAAACCCCAAATTTTACTGTTGATTCTCGTTAGGAAGCTATGAAAGTTCTGAATACAATTTTTGATTCTGCAATCATTTACAAAAAACGGTTCGTCATCTAGAGATAAGATTCATCACAGATAATAATTCCAATTTTCAAAAGAACCCAATTACATTACAGATCTAAATCAAACACAACCCCAATTTCTTACATCAATCAAATTAGTAATTAGGTGTGTCAACATAATCAACCTATTCTAGGAGCTCGTAAACTTTGTGACAGCCTTGGTCCCTTCAGAAACAGCATGTTTGGCCAATTCACCAGGCAACACGAGCCTCACAGCCGTCTGAATCTCCCTGGAAGACAAAGTGTTCTTCTTGTTATACCTCGCGAGCTTCGAAGCCTCCTGAGCCAATTTCTCAAAGATATCGTTGATGAAGGAGTTCATGATCCCCATAGCCTTGCTGGAGATCCCAATGTCGGGATGAACTTGCTTCAGAACCTTGAAGATGTAGATCTTGTAAGTCTCCACCGACTTTTTGCTCCTTTTCTTTTTCTTGTCGGCTCCGGCGGCTGATGCGTCTTTCGGGAGCTTCTTCTCAGCCCTGGGCTTCTTCTCAGCCGCCGGTTTTTTCTCAGCCGCTGGCTTCTTCTCGGCTGCCTTTGGTGCCATTTGTGGTGACTGTGTGTGGAGAAAAGTGTGGGGTTTGAATGAGTGGTGTTGTGGGTTTGTGGGGAGTTTGTTTATGTAGTGTTGTTGTAGGGTGTTGTGATTGGTTGGTTGGTGATGATGCGGATCGGGGTGTTTGGCCGTTTATTTATGGGGTGGAGGTTTGGACGGTGGAGATGGGTGGGTGTGTTTGAATGTTTCTTTTGCGGAAAAAGTTCACTTTTGTAACATCTTTGACTAATTGGTATGTGAAAAACTCAAAAATATACCCGGAGTTTAGAGCAAAATTCGTAATTCATCCAACTGCTATGATAAATCTTTATCTTTGTTAACCTTTCAAATTTACGATTTTATTTTCTCAGTCGTTATAAATTCATCTCTTGCATGGATGTTTGTTAGTTTTAAATGTTAATATTGTTTTTAATTCCTAATTCACTTTGTAATATTTAAAATGTTCAACATTTCGCACTCTAAACTTGTAAAAGTATATATTTACAGCATTGTATTTATATATTGAAATTTTTATTTTAGAAAAATATGTCATTTTTCTGATGACAGGAGTATATATGTGATTTCCCCTATAAGGGCATGCACAGCTAACAGCACGTTCCCCGTATATATGTGAGTGGGTGTCCTATATTATGCAAGATAGTTGTGAGTGAAATATGTAGAAAATTTATGGTGATTGTATCGTGTTTCCTCATATTTGGTAAAACACGATTCAACCCTCATAAATTTTTTAACATTTTTAAAAGTTGTTATGAGTGGATCAGAGAGAAAATGTAATAATAATAGAATGAAAAATATTTTTTAATTGAAAATAAAAGAGTAAAAATAGTAATTTTTAATGTAATTATAAAGATGAGAATTGAGGATGGATTGTGATCTTGTTTCCTAAATCTATATGAGTGTATTCCCTATATTATATGGTATGGTTATAAGTGGTTGTGAGTGAAGGATGTGGAAAATTTTACTATTCAATCTGTATTTTTGGGAATTACTGTTCAAAAACTATAATGTTTTTAATATATTTTAAGTGGTTGTGATTGCAAGAAAGAGAAAAAATAATGATAAATATATAAAAAGTAATATGGATAAGATGAGAAATAGATTATGAATGCTCTAAAGGAAACAAATATAACTCACCCCTCATATATTCTCTCCCATGTTTACATCATCTCCACCACCACGATCACCAACTCCGATATAGAATACAAAATTGAAAATATGAATAAACTAATGAAACAATTAAAAGTATGAAACTGGAAACAAGAATAAGATCAAATATGTAATAGGCTACTGACTCGTATCTTACACGGGTTGAATAATAATAAATATGTAATTTATAAATCTTTATATACTTTTGTGACTGAAATTACTTATTGTTTTACACCTATGTAAACACATCAAATTTCAATATGTGAAGTATGTTGGTTATCTAAAGCTCATATAGATGCGTTTTCTAATTGAGTGTGCATAATTTGGTAAGAGATTCATATTTGGCAATTGGCATAAATTGACTATAATACAATAAAAAATGTAAAGGTAGATCATACATTTTGATAACGCTTAGTATGAATATATTTTGATAAAAGATTTTGGCAAGTTCATGATTAAATGAGTTGGACATATACTAACTTAATAAAACATATACTAACTAAGCTTTAGAATGAATTATGCAAATGTAACTAAACTAACTAAAGCAAACTTAAAGTAATCTAACTAAACAAGATAAAACAAATATAAACAAAATATTTAAACAAGATAGTAAAAAATTCATATGTCTTTCAAAGTTGTCGTGTGTCCCCGACAACGGCGCCAAAAACTTAATGTGCGCAGAAAATATATATTTTTTGATAAAAGATTTTGGCACATATTGTCTGTCACACCCCAACTACGTTGGTTTCCCGCGGGGCGTGAACGTCATGAAATCACAGTCATTGATCTACTACTACATGGTTCAGTAAACATTTGTTGCAAATAAGTTTAAAAATACATAATAGTTTTCAGAGTTGAATTGCGAAACAGTAAAACTAATGTAATTGTTTTCAAAACACGACTAATACATGATCCAATAGCATGTGTAACCTTTCGTGTTTTTGTAAAATTAAAAGTTAACTTATTATGTTCTTGTAAGGAACATTTATGTCAATTATGAAACTTGATGTAAAATCTCGTATTTTTGTTAATTAGAAGTTAACTTTGTTAAGTTCTTATAAGGTCTATGTATGCTATTTATGAAACTTGATGGGCTATTCATGCTTGATTCCTTGTTTAATTTAAAGTTTCTAAGTTAATTAAATAATAATAATGATTATAATAATAATATTAACAATAATAATAATATTAGTAATAATAATAATATTAATAATAATAATAATAATAATAATAATAATAATAATAATAATAATAGTAATAGTAATAATAATAACAAGTTATAACAATAATAATATACTAGTTATAAAAACTATGTTGGATCAAGAAAGGCTGGTGCAACCAAAACCAAGTCACTTAGAAGATTTTGGTACAACAAACAAAGGACTTCCGAAGCTAAGTATGGAACTTCCGAAGGAAGAAGGAGCTCTTCCGAAGACAAAGTGTAAAACTCACTTCCGAAGGAAAACTCCAACTTCCGAAGACAAAGAACCTACTTCCGAAGATCAAGACTTAGAAAGAAAGATCTGAAGTCAACTTCAGAAGTACAGAAGTCCTCAAAGCCTCGGAAGCATAGAAGCCTCTTCCGAAGTATAAGTGGCTTCGGAAGAACTTGTTCTTCCGAAGCCAATTAACCTTCGGAAGACACTTCTATTATCCAGTGGACATAAGTATGGTCTCTCTGACACTCCGCTGCAAATCTCTGAGATACTGCATGGCGTTTTCTCAAAAGCCATGTAGTTGACCATACTTTAATCCACTGTTTACCTTTTTATGTTAGTACAGTTGCCATCTTTAGTTGGTGACAAAAGGTAAGTCATGGACATGTCCTTGTAATGTTAGTACAGTTGCCACCTGGTTAGGGCTATCGCCCCACCTTTCCCATCGAATTCCCTTGGCTTACAAGCCACAAACTCCTTGTACGAACATCCCCGACGAGCATTAACCACTCCAGTCTCAATACCGGCAGTACCACCATTCCTGGTTTCCTGGTTGCTCTCGTTTCCAGTCGGGTTCCCGTTTCCCGTTTCAGTTTCTATCCCACCTTGGGCTCCCTCATCATTGCCACCATCCCCATGAGGGTGGTGTTGTTGAAGTGTGTCGCTCACTTGGGCCACTATAGTAGGAATCAGTGCGGCTAATTGCTGAGCGATCAGGGCTGCCATGTCGGCGTTCCCTGTTCCTTGACTGTTACTGGCAGGAGCATCGTTTGCTCTTGGTGCTCTGCCTCTGCCTCGGCCTCTGCCCCTTGGGGCTTCACTCCCGCCACTACTGCTACGGGTAACTCTTCGAGGCGGCATGTTCTAATCACAAAAGAGGTAACATATCAGCTTTAGTCACCATAAGATATACGAGTATTCCACTTATCAAATTCCAATGTTCATGTTCCGGTCAGTCAAGACCACCATGCAGCCCATTTCAAGCATATTCTCGGTATACCGGTGTTTATATATAGGGTTCCCCGCAGCGTTCCCACCACACCCACGATGTACCGAGAATGATGCCTGATCCGGTCACATGACATCCGACTTTCCTTTACATCATATCCATAATAATCCATCAAGTCCATGTATACAATCACGTTTAGTCTAGCGGAGGTTGTCTATTTCCTCACTTTTCGAGGTTTCAGACATATTCCTCCTCAGGGTTAATCTCAATGTCCAAGGTCAAGCGCAATAACATGATCCGTGAAGATCTCTTCTGGTTAATACCCGGATCTGATAAACTAACTCGGCGCGCAGAGGGAACGGAAGATCCAATAGAAGCATCCCCATAAAAGAGTGAGCACAAGGGCTCTCTCATAGGGTGGAAAGATCACATAACATATAGATGAGCAAATCAAGCAGCGAGGAACACATACACGAGATATAATATGCATACAGAGTCCTAGCATGCAAATCTACATGAAGGTTCCCAGGTTATAGTCTAGGTCAAGCGTATTGCCTAATTCTCTATAACCAATGGCTCTGATACCAATCTTCACACCCCCGCTAAAAGCGGAAACACGGGGATGTAACGAGACCGGGATCGTCATAACACATGGTAAGCGATAGAGAGCAATATAAATAAATGATGACATGCGTGTCATGACGACACCCGACAACAAGGGGACTTGTGTCGTGTTTAGTCAATGTTCACGACAACATAGCCATAAGCAACATGATAATGATAACACATATTCACATAAGATGAAAATGTAAATGTTAATTCCCACAACCCGGGAACAAGTTTCAAAGTTGATAATTGTTTACATGCGATAACATTGTTCAAAAAAGTTTTATCAAACATGAGCTAAGTCCCAAAAATGCATCCTAGGGTCTCCACTAAGGCAGCACACCTAGATTCCTGGACTTGCATGATCACCTGAAAAGATATGCTTAAAACGGTCAACATAATTGTTGGTGAGCTCGCAGGTTTATGTAATAAAAATGTAAGTGATGCTGTAATAAATAAGCGCGTCGGAATACCGTGAATACAGTTATTACACAAGTAAATATCACATGACATGAGCTTTGCAACCAAACCTAGCGACGTACACAAAGAAATTGTCGGCATATATTCACCCAAGGGCCCGTTCCTGGCCACTGATGGTACCAACTAGTATACCATCGAACGAGGGTGGGGGTGTCAACCCAGTAGTACTACCAATACCTAACCGTCGGTTCCCACACTGGAATTAAATAGTTGCAAAGATAGAACCACACAGCAGACCCAAGCATGTATCAAATAGTACTTGCAACACAGTATCACGTTGATTCCTTGTATGTAAAATGTATGTAAGTGTACAGCATAAAAATTGTGTAAGCATACTTTTCCCCCAATTTGTAAATGATTGAAATATTGTATAAGCGTAAAAAGGGCCACGAAACTCACTTGTTAGGTGGTAAGTATGTATGAGCGATGTATCCCAAATGTTGAATGCAAATAAACAGTCAAACACCTATTGACAGTTATTGTATAGCATTAATGATATGATATATGTATAAGCGCGCAATAATGAGGGTCGGTTCGGGTCGTATCGGATGGGTCACGCACAACACACACAGACTGACACACGTACTAGATCTTATGTAGATCCAAGTACAAGACATTGTCGCCACTAATGATGATGTTTAAGTAAAAGTATCGTTGTTATTGAAGAAGCATTGAATAAGTGTCAATAGTTATAAGTCAATTGGTCGTTGTAAAGCGTTAGTTTAATTTGCTCAAAATAGTTTCTGTGCCCTTTCTCACGTTGACTTTAATCTTTGTGGCCGAACAATGGCATTATTGTGTTAGTGTTACCTCGACACCACACGACATACTCACGCCACGCACAAGGGGTCAAACACAACAAATTCAGTCGCATAACAAGGTCAGACGCACGACTCAACCTCCATTCGTGCGAATCAACCCTCAATCGTGCGAATCAGCTTCATTCGTACGATTGAGCCTTCATTCGTATGATTGGCCTTCAGTCGTACCACACAACACCCAATCGCACGACTCAACTTCCATGCGCACGAATCAACCTTCAATCGTGCGAATTAGCTACTTTCGTACGACTGAACCTTCATTCGTGCGATTGGACTCCAGTCGTGCGAATCACATTCATTCGCACACATTCAGTCGGTCACCTGACTCAATCGCACACAATCACTCAATCGCATGACTCATCGCACACTCAATCGCACGCATGACTCAATCGCACACAGACACTCAGTCGCACAACTCAGTCGCACGACATGCCTAGTCGCACAACTCAGTCGCGCGATTGACTCAGACGCATGATCCAGTCGCACGACCCACTCAGTCGCACGGCTCAATCGCATGGATGACCCAGTCGCCTGATCTGCAGAATCGCGACTGTGGTCGGGAGGAGCAGCCCCCGAGCTGCTCTA